>CM028379.1:141858229-142000313 GCA_013146195.2 Codonopsis lanceolata | reverse complement strand
GGGAACGGTTCTGATATTTATTTCTTCGTTAGAATTTTATTGTTGTTTTGTTTCTTTTATGCCTCGATCTTCGTACAGAAAATTGATTTATGATCCTGAGATTGAGAAGACAGAAGAAGATTAACAAAACAAACTAAGCTCGGCCGGCAAAGATAGTTCTTCGCCGGGTTGAAGTCGACATTTGAACCGCTAGTTCAAGTGATTCAAGTGACGAAGAGTCGGAAGAAGGAGAGCAAGTGAAGGAAGAACAAGAGGAAGTCGGTTGAGGAAGTTTGACCCTTAGCCGAAATGGCGATCCTCATCGAACTTTGAGAGAAATGGCTACACCTGACGTGAATCAGCCACCCCTTGGTATCACCTTTCCGAAGTAAATGCTCCATTTGAACTCAAACCTGTTTCGATCCAATTGCTACCCAAGTTTCATGGATTGACGCGAAGATCCTCACAAGCATCCGATGGCTTTTCATCTAGCATGTTCGAGTCAAAGGCCGCAAGGAATGACTCAAGATAACATGAAATTGGAGGGCTTTTCCTTTCACATGGTGACAAAGCAAAGGATTGGATGTTTGATTTACATCCGGAGCAATAAGTACGTGGCCTCTAAATGAAGAAGAAGCTGAGCGATTTTTTTCCTCGCTTCACGAAAGAAATATTCGCAAAGACATTTATGAATAAGGCAATTTGTGGGAGAAACTTTGTACGCATTTAATATTGGGAGCGATTTAAACAATTGTGTGCGAAGTTGCTCAAGACCAAATTTCGATCGCTTGTTAATCCAATATTTTTATGAAGGTTTATTAATTCAGATAGGAACATGATTGATGCCGCGAGTGAAATGGGAGCTTTCATGAACAATACATTCGAGGAAGCCAAGCGATTAATTAATGATATGGCTGAAAATGCTCACAATTGGGACAAGGCAATCGTGAGGTTCCAAGTAAAGTGAATGAGGTAAATGTTTCTTCTATTGATCGTAGACTTGACACTCTAACTTCGTCAGGGAGAAACTCGTTCAGGCAAATTCGAAGTTAAAGCGCGGCAAGGCATTTGTTCAAACGTGGGTCATCCGATGATATGTGTCCAACATTGCAAGAAGAACCCAAGGAATTGGTAAATGCCGTTGGTGGATTTCAAGGGCAGCAACAAAGGAAGTATGATCCATACTCTAATAACTATAATCCGGGGCGCGATCATCCGAATTTGAGTTATGGCCCAAGAAATCTAAACTTTTCACAAGCCAGCAAAATCGGCCTCCATTCCCTCCCTCTGCTCACCGATTCACCCCCGTTAATACTCGTGGACTTCACTTGAAACTTTGATTAAAAGTTTGGCGGATACTAGACAAAGAAGATCGGCAAAGAAACTAAGGCTAGCATCAAGTCTTTGAGGATCGATCTCGCAATTGGTCAGATCAATGAGCAAAATGGAAGTGAACCAAGGTAGATTACCGCCTCAAGTTGAAAAATCCAAGGGAGAATGCATGTGCGGTAACTCTTAGAGTGGTAAAGAGTTATGATTTTGCAAAAGAGGAAAAAGAAGGTGAAACTACGTAGTACCACAATGATGAGAGTGTATGTATGAGAGTTCAAATGAAGGAAAAGCCGGAGAATCGTGCTCAAATTCGTAAAATAATTATTCCTCCACCTTTTCCAGAAGATTGGCAAGGGAAAAGAAAGAGCAAGATGACAAGGCAATCTTGGATACCTTTAGCAAGGTAGAAATTAATATTCCTCTTTTAGAGGCTATTAAGCAAGTGCTAGGTATGCCAAGTTTCTTAAGGAGTCAGGCACTAAAAAATGAAGTTGCGACAGATGAGAAAGTGTTGGTAAGTGAGAATGTTTCACCATGATTCAACGGAAATTACCTGTAAATGCAAGGACCCGGTGTATGTATACTATTCCTTGTATTATAGGTAATAAAAAGTTGAAAAGCCATGCTTGATCTAGAGCGCCCATTAATGTCATGCCTTTATCTCGGTATAAAGAATTGAATTTAGGCCCATTGCGAGATACAAGAGTAATCATACAATTGGCGATAGGTCTAATTCTTATCCCGAGGGTGTGGTAGAGGATGTTTTGGTGAAAGTGAATGACTTAATTTTTCCGTGGATTTCTATGTTATAGATATGGATGATTCATGTTCTCCTCATCCTTCTCTTATTCTGTTAGGGAGACCATTCATGAAAACAACAAAAAACAAAAATTGATGTAGACAAGGGAACTTTGACACTTGAATTTGATGGCAATGTGGTAACTTTTAATGTATTTGATGCCATGAAATATCCAAGTGATTCGGAGTCTGTTTTTCATGTGAGTGTCATTGATGCAGTCGTGCGAGATGAGTTTGAGTCTAATGTTCTTGATGACAAATTGGAAGTGGTCCTTGTGAAAAGTTTAACTGATAAGGATGTACCTTTTCAAAACAATGTTGAAATGCAAGAGAGTATCATGGCTCTTTATTCCACACCTGAAATTACATCAAAATTAGATTTTCCGACTCTTCCATTACCAATGTCAAGTGAAAAAATTCTTCCTTCTACAATTCAAGCACCTAAGTTAGAATTAAAGAAGTTACCTGAACACTTGAAATATGTCTACTTAGGTGAAAATGAAACTTTGCCAGTCATTATTGCTAATAACTTGACTGAGTTGCAGGAAGAAAAGTTGCTAAGAGTCTTGAGAGAGAACAAAGGAGCAATTGGTTGGACACTTGCAGACATTAAGGGAATCAGCCCTTCAATGTGCATGCATCGTATTTTGTTAGAAGCTGATTCCAAGCCTGTTCGTGATCCACAGCGGAAATTGAATCCGCCCATGAAGGAAGTTGTTCTCAAGGAGATTTTGAAGCTTTTGGATTTAGGGATTATTTTTCCTATTTTCGCAAAGACTTGGGTAAGTCCCGTTCATCTTGTTCCTAAGAAAACAGGTTTTACCTTGGTGGAGAATGAAAAGAATGAGTTGGTACCTATGAGATTGCAAAATGGGTGGCGAATGTGCATAGACTTTCGAAAGTTAAATGCCGCTACTCGAAAGGATCATTTTCCTCTCCCATTCATTGATCAGATGTTAGAAAGGTTGGCAGGTAAAAGATATTTACTTTTTATGGATGGTTATTCAAAGTTATTATCGATTTTAGTTGCACCTGAAGATCAGGGAAAAACAACTTTCACGTGCCCATTCGGTACCTTTGCTTTTCGCCGTATGCCTTTTGGTCTGTGTAATGCACCTGGTACATTCCAAAGATGTATGATGAGTATCTTTTCTGATATGATTGAGCATTGCATAGAGATTTTTATGGATGATTTTACGGTGTATGGTGATTCATTTGATCAATGCTTAGATAATTTATCTAAGGTCATGAAACGTTGCATAGACACTAACCTGGTTCTTAACTATGAGAAATGCCATTTTATGGTACAAGAGGGAATAATGTTAGGTCATGTAGTTTCTGAAAGAGGAATTGAAGTGGACAAAGCTAAGGTTGATTTAATTGCTAAATTGCCTTATCCTGCTAATGTGAAAGATATTCGTAGTGTACTTGGTCATGCAGGATTTTACAGGCGATTTATTCAAGACTTCTCCAAGATAGCACAACCTTTAACAAGATTGCTTCAACAGGATGTTCCTTTTGAATTTGGAGAAGATTGCAAGAAGGCTTTTGATTTGTTGAAAGAGAAGCTGACCTCAGCTCCTATCATTCAGCCACCAAAGTGGGATTCCCCGTTTGAACTCATGTGTGATGCGAGTCATTATGCAGTAGGATCAATTCTTGGACAAAGAGAAGGGAAGCAACGTCATGTGATATATTATGCTTCGAAAACTCTCAATGCAGCCCAATGCAATTACACCACGTCGGAAAAGGAGTTGTTGGCCATAGTCTTTGCATTTGAGAAGTTTAGATCTTATTTGCTGGGAGCAAAAGTGGTGGTTTTCTCAGATCATGCGGCACTCAAGTACCTTTTGGCAAAGAAGGAGTCTAAGCCCAGACTAATCAGATGGATTCTTCTGTTGCAAGAATTTACATGGGAGATTAAGGATTGCAAGGGGAAGGATAACTCGGTAGCTGATCACTTGAGCAGGATGGTGCATGAAGAAGAACCCATTTCAATTTCTGAAACGTTCCCAGACGAACACCTCTTCTTGGTGCAAGGTAAGTTAGGTAAGGAACCTTGGTATGCTGATATAGTTAACTTTTTGGTAACAGGAGTTTTTCCACAAGGAATGAGTAGTTCAAAAAAGAATAAAATAAGAAATGACTCTAAATACTACATATGGGATGAACCTTATCTTTGGCGTATTGGTTCTGATCAAGTCATTCGTAGGTGTGTGTCTAATGACGAGATTCATTCCATATTAGTATATTGTCATAATTATGCTTGTGGAGGCCATTTCGGTCCAAGACGAACGGCAAGAAAGATTTTGGATAGTGGTTTTTATTGGGAAACTCTTTTCAAAGATGCCTATGTTTTCTGTAAAAGCTGTGATAGGTGCCAAAAGATTGGGAATTTGACTTTGAGAGATGAGATGCCCCAAGTTCCAATTTTAATTTGTGAAATTTTTGATGTTTGGGGAATGGATTTCATGGGACCATTTCCAAGTTCTTTTGGTAATCTATATATATTGCTTGCGGTGGATTATGTTTCTAAGTGGGTAGAAGCAAAAGCTACCCGGACTAACGATTCGAAAGTTGTTGTGAGTTTTCTCAGGTCTAATATATTCAGCAAGTTTGGCATTCCAAGAGCTGTGATTAGTGATCAGGGGACTCATTTCTGCAATCGAAGCGTGAAAGCATTGATGCTCAAGTATGGTGTACACCATAGAGTGGCAACTACATATCATCCGCAAACGAATGGGCAGGCTGAAATTTCAAACAGAGAAATTAAGGGAATTTTGGAAAAGATGATAAATCCTAATCGGAAGGATTGGAGTTCGAGATTGGATGATGCACTGTGGGCCTATCGTACAGCATATAAAACACCCATTGGTATGTCGCCATATCGATTGGTGTTTGGTAAAATGTGCTATCTACCGGTTGCGGTTGAACATAGGGCTTACTGGGCAGTGAAAGAGTGTAATATGGATCTTAAACTGGCTGGTCTTGAAAGGAAGCTGCAACTACAGGAATTAGATGAGTTGCGATTGGAGGCTTATGATAGTGCACGGTTTTACAAAGAGCGGACTAAGAAGCTTCATGACAGGTTGATTCGTCGGAAGAGTTTTGTAATGGGACAAAAAGTATTGCTGTTCAACTCACGATTAAAACTGATGCCAGGAAAATTAAGGTCTCGCTGGACCGGTCCATATGTAATTTTGAGTGTTTTGTCCAATGGAGTTTTTGAAATTCAGAGCCTGCATACTCAGAAGATTTTCAAGGTCAACGGGACTCGATTGATATCTTATTATGAAAATTTTGAGGTGTCTAAAACCGTTGAAGAAATCACTTTGGCCTACCCCATTTATGAGTAATATTGAGGGTAGGCATTGGGTCTAGCTACAGACGGTAAATAGCGGCGCTAATTGGGAGGCAACCCAATGTTTTTAATTTTGTTTATTTTAATTTTGTTTATTTCTATTTTTATTTTTATTTTATTGTAATTTTAATTTTTAGATTTTCTCAGTTTTAATTAGTTTGTTTTTTTTCTCTGATTTAATGTTGCTTTTAAGTTTGGTTGTGGCAGCAGGTTGTGAGTCTGTACAGAGGAAAAGTACAGAGTGGTTTTTGTGGAGATACTGAGAGCAATCCTTTTCTTCAGGACGTGCAGTCAAAACTACAGGTGGTTAAGTGTACAAGTCGCAAAGGGGGCAAATGAGCGGATGAATAGTGGAGAGGTCGTTCACATAAAACGGCTACAATTCAATTTGGGGCTTTTAGCCCTAACCTCTCTCTTCTCATCAAGCAACGCACTCTCCCCTTCATCTTCATCAATCTGTGCGAATTTCTTCATCTCCCCAAAGTCTTCGGCCACCATTGTTGTCTTCTTCTTTTGTCAATGGCTCCCAAGAAACGCATTGCTCCACCTTCTGCTCCTCGATGTCGATCGGGTCGGTTGCTCACAATTATGCCGCTTAGAGTGGTCGTAGCTTCGTCAGAGCCGGTTGAAATTTCAACCACTTCTTCTTCTTCGGCGGCCTCTTCGCATTCATCGCCGGAATCCTATGCGCCGCCGGCCTCTTCATCTTCTTCAGACACGGCGAGTCCTTCTCCATCAGTTCCGGTATCTCGCTCGGCCGGTCCCTCGCATCAACAAGCAACCCAACCGACTGAAGCCTCTCCAACTTCACCTGTTGAGGAACCCGAGCACCAGCCTCATTCTCCAGTCGATTCGCCCATGCAACCCGAACAGCTTCAGGAAACAATGACTCTGCCAATGTCATTGTTTCCCCATTCTGCGCGAAAGAAACCACGGGTTCTAAAAGGGAAGGCTGTGCTAGATAAAGTAATTCATCGAGGAAGCTGCTTAACCTTCAATACAAGAAACCACGGGTTTAAATGCTTTGAATTTGTCTGGCAGAATTGCAAACTTCATGCGTAATATAGGTTGGGAGAATTTTTGGGTATTGGATTTCCCTGTTTTTGACGAACTAACTAGGGAATTTTACTGCACTTTTGCTTTTAAGACTGATGAGACCTTTTCTGCGGACACACCGAACTTGATTAGATTCCGTTTAATGGGAAGGGTTTTTAATATGTCTTTGAATTCGTTTAATGATGCTTTGCGTTTTTTGTCTGGACCTGTTCCCAGTTCAGAGAGGGACATTTCATTTTGTGAATATTGTGAACCATTCAATTCTGACTGTAATTTGGTTTGGCATACTATTTCGAATGACAGGGAGCCGTGCAATCCTAGTCGTTCGAAAAGTATCTCAGATAAGGACCATGCTTTGCAAGTAATACAAAAAAATTTGGCATACTGTTTTTCTGGTCGCAAAGATGGTTCTAATATTTGCACCAAACCGGAATTATTTTTCATGTGGTGTATGATGAATAAGAAAAAAGTGAATTTGGGTTATTGGCTAGCGAGCCAATTTGTTTTGGTGTTGAAAAAGAAAAGCCGTCCATTAAGTCTTGGCTCAGTGATTACTCTTTTAGCAGTGAATTTGGGTGTGTTAAATTTACAACAACATGATTTGAATGTTGCATGTGAGTGTGAACCTTTAGATATTAAGTGTTTGTATCGAATGGGTCTTTTGAAATTTGTTGATGAAGGTGCTCCTCCTCAGCCGGGTGTGTCTGCACCCGAGCAGCCTATGATTCCTATAGGTACCGCAGGCCCTTCTACTCCTTCTGATCCTGACTTGCGCAAGCTCCAAGCTGCGGTGCAGCGTATAGATGCCAATCAGCAGTATCTTCAAGCCATGTTGATGGCGTACTTTGATTTTGTTGGTTTCCGACCCCCGCCGCCTCCTCCGTCCTCCTGATTAGGGAAGTTCTTCTCCCTTTTTCTTTTGGTGATTAATTGTTCATTGAGGACAATGCACAGTTTTGGTGTGGGGGAGGGATTTTGGATTTTGGTGAATCTTGGATGCATGTTTTATTTTTGTTGTTGTTGGGTATTCTTGTTGGATATGAGGATATGATTCATGGTGATGATTGGGATGTTTGGTATTTTAATGTGCATTATCATGGTAAAAGAGGAATTTTTGATATGTGATGGAATCTTATTTGAAATGTTTCTGTTTTAAGTTAATTGCATGTTTCCAGAAAATGTTTCTTTAACCTTTGGATATGTATGTGTTGACGTATAGCCATTTAAGGTGAGATTTTGGGCCATTTTTGGAGCATTCAGTTCATTGTGCTCTCATTTCTTCTTGTGTGTTTACTCGCACTCGGATGTCAATTCTAGAACTTGCATGTTTGTTTACATTTCAAAATCACATAAATGAGTTTATGCACTAACATGATTAAGGCATGTAGGAAATACCAATTTTGGCTATCTTTTTTCTATCCTACCCTTTTAACATTACCCCCTAGTTAGCCTTTTTGAGCCCTACCTATTTCTTTGACTAAACCAAGTTTTAATTGAACCCTAGCCTTTTTATCTTTCTTTTTCATTCCCAATGCCAAGAATTGTGGGAACTACATATTCTTAATGCAGTCTGCGAGTTGGATGTTAGATGAAGTATGTCTGGTTTAGTTCAAGAAAATGAGATTTTTGATTTTGAGATGAATGTGGTTCTACTTTTGAAGTGTGCCAAATTAGAGCTTCATTTCATTCAGTAGCTGTAAAAACAAAGCAGCACAAAAGTAGTGGCAGCAGGCCAAGAGTTTGTGAAAAAGAAAAAAGAAAAAGAAAAAAAGAAAAGAAATAAGAAAAAAAAGAAGAAAGAAAAAAGAGAATAAAAGTTTGAAGAAGCGAATGAAGTGGCTCAGGAAAAAAAACAGAATTGAAGCAGAACCATTACTTTCCATTTTCAGTTGGGTAGAAGTGCTGTGACTGAGGAGTGGAGCTTCATCAGAATTTTAATTGGTGATAATTAAGCTGTGATGTAATGTGTAGTTCTGCATTTCATTGGCATTTTATTTCACCTTATGCTCCTATATCATACCTTTTTAACCCCTAGCCCCATTACAACCGTGAAAAAGACCTTTTGATTAGTGCATTAAACTCATATTTAGTGATGGAGATTTGATCAACTTGCAAGCTTATGGTAATTACATTCCGTGGTGTTGAATCGAGTGCTTAAATACATATCCTTATCTAAACACTTGAGTGAATGAGTGTCTCCGTGAGGATGGTTGAGACATGCATATGTGAAGGTTGAAGATTCTTTTGGAAACATGTTAGTTAATTGAGATGGCACATTTTAAGAATTCCATTACCTTGATTGAATTTTGATTTTTCCTATGGTCATGCACATTGAAATACCTGCATTCAAGAAAGTTCATATCTTCATAAGTTGTACAGATAAAAGAACATGCATTCTTGTCTTGATTGAAGATGCTTGAGGACAAGCATCGGTTTGGTGTGGGGGAATTTTGATGGTAGCCCAAAAGTGTGATAGAATTAGCTGGTTTTATGATTTATTTTAGAGCAAAATATTACACTTTTGGTGGGTTTTTGTGCTGATTATGATGTAGGTACAAAGGCAGCTGCAAAAGAGGAAAGTGCTGGAATTCAGGCAAAAAGGGAAAACTTGGAATGTCACATGGGCACGTGATATTCACATTTCGAAGCTGAGCTGTTGGCTAGTTATCAAGTTTCGAAAGCGCACTGTTAGACGCTTAGGAAATATCGTTATTTACGTCTAAATCTGTTTATGTATTAAATGAAATACTGATTTGCAAGTAGTGGACGGTTTTTAGAAGTTACCGGTAGTTTTAAAACTACCAAGTAGTGGTGTAAGTGGGAGAAAAGAGTGGTATTTAATTTATTGATGTATTTCTGAACAGTGAATGGGGAATTCGGCCAGGGGAGAGGGAGATCATTCAGTCAGTAACTTGGGAGAAAAACAGTGAGAAACAATTGTGAGGAAAAAGTGTAAAGAACTTGTAAACCTTCTTTGAGATTCATACCTGATGAGAACAAATCATTTGGTTACTCTTGTAAGTTGTTTTTAATTATGTTTAATAGCTAAGAATCTTCTTCCAGTCAATGAGAGATTAAGTCTCAAGCTTTTTATTTTTGTGAGATCTAATTGATCTAATTCTTGTGTGGGTTTTGAATATTTATTTGTTCTCTATTTTACACGTAGGAAGAATATTGTGTCTCATTAATGTTTAATGGCCAGAATATTAACTAGCATAATATTCTAAAGCTAGTTAATACCGTTGATCCGTAATTGTCCTCGGCCTTAACAAAGTGGCAAGTAATACACCTTTTAGGCATCACAAGTATAATCGGACCGTATTACGGGAACGGGTAATCATTGTTACATGCTATTGCTTTAATATGCGTGGCTTTGAATCGGGTCTCTCGCTTCTTAATGCAACCGAGTTATTAAATCTTACGAGCGTCTCGGAGGTTGTAACTCGGTTAGACGGTAATTAACGAGCGTCTCTTGATTATCAATACGGTAAGGAGAGATTGAGTGTTAGGCGTTTGTCGACACTTTTAACCGGTTTATTTGAAATCCTACAAGATATCTTTGCATCGATGATCAGAAATAAAATGCGAGATGAAATTGACTCATTGGCTGGATTTAATTTTTATTGAGTTAAATTAATTGTTAATCAGAAAGCTTAGTTACAATAGTTTTCCATTAATTAATTTTTAAGTTTATCCGTAGTTAATTAAAAAAATATACATTTGTGTTCAATTAGTTACTAATAAAATTCTAAAAAGGAATAATTTCGACGTTCCCTGCGGATACGATCCCGACTTACCTTATACTCGTTATTAGAGAAGTAGGTGAATTAATTTTGACGATTTGACACTCGTCATCCGACTACACGTGAGAAGGGATGTTAAGAAATCAAAAACAAAATTAATAAAGATACTCGGGTCACACCCTCCACAAGCTAATTGATTTTGACATATCTGTAACCCTAAACATTAAGAATGCTCCTAATCTTTGGGAAACAGAAACATTTAGAAATAATTTAGGACTCGAGTTGTACTTATGCTTAATGATTTCAACAAGAGCAATGTTTGGACTTTGAAAATGATTTCACAAAAATCATGATGGTAATTGCAAAAGGGAGCAGATTGACAACTAAGTTGAGATATAGGAGGAAATGAGTAATTGGCCGCCTGAGTTTTGAGAGGCCCATGGCCAAAAAAAGGTCGGTCCTGAGTTTCAAGTGGCTCATGGCAAAAAAAAAAAAAAAAAAAGAAGGGCCCTTTATAAAAATGAAATCATTTAAAGTATTGGGAAAAAAGAAAATAGAAAGTTATAGCAAGAATTGAACCTAAAATCTCTCACAACCTACCAACCAAGTTAACCATTGAATCATCTATTATATATTATATTAATCAACACGTTATAACTTATATACAGTTCACAAATTAAAAAAAATAACAAACTAAAATAAATAACAACCTAAGATTTGAACTTGGGACCTTTACCTTAAATCATGAGCATCTTACCCCCTAGAGCTGGCCTTTACAAAGTAGGACAGATGCAATAAAAAAGGTTAAGTGTTGAACCAAAATACATTTTAATGTTTCAATAAATGGAGCAATTCATGATCAATTCACTTAAACGACTGTATTAGCCAATTCATAACGGGGAAATGGCACCAAAACTAGTAATCTCTCCAACCAAATCATCGTTACTCTTCCTTGTACTAATGTTAACGTTAATCGGTTCTGCATTGTCATCACCTCGGCTCGTTAAAGAAACAAAAATGAAACTCTACTTGCACGACTTTACCACCGGCCCAAATATCACTTTGCTTGTAGTTGCCGTAATCTCAGGTAAGCGATGGTCCTTTGCTGACTACGGAAGTGTTTATGTCACAAATGATATAATAAAAGAAGGGATTAGTATTAATTCTCCTACTATTGGACGTAGCCAAGACATCTACACAATCTCTTCTTCTGACGCATCGAATGGTTTTTGGTTAAGTTCTTTCGTATTTACTAATAAGCCGTACTATGGTAGCACCTTGGAGCTTCAAGGTCGATACGATCAACGTGTCAATGCCACTTCTGAAATAACTATTGTATCAGGTACAGGAAAATTCAGCTTTGTCCGGGGATATGTTACTCTTAATCAAGTAGTTGGTGATGCGCTCGCTCAATACACAGTTATACACTGTGATATCATAGTGCGACATGATTGAGACCACAAAGAACTAATGGTTATTTCATATATATAGACAAAAATACATTTTAATGTTTCAATAAATATGTTATTGTCTTTTAAGTGAAGAACCTGAAACGTTAATAGGTATATTTGTCTACGTATAGAGTGCTTAATGATTGTTGTATTATATCTGTTCATCCTAGAATTTGTTTTTGGTTATTTTTCTTCCATCTCTGTTAGGTCTTTGTTTGGCCTAATGGCCATTTAACGGGTTGTTTACTCATTTGATCGGACCTAATAAGCAAACCAGACTGATAGAGTTACCACTTTAGCCATCATACAACGAACAACATCAATATACCAAGGCAACACAGTTGTCTCGCGACCCAGATCTGTAAACCGAGGCGAATCAAATCTGGTCATGTGGAGCTTCATGGCAATGTTTAAGAACTTAAATACATGTTGAAGCAGTTGAAATGAATCGAATCTCTATCCATGAGAACTCCAGATGGGTTTTATTTAATTTGGACCAATATTTATCCTAAGCTATCAAAAAATCTAAATTTTAGTCTCAGACTCTCAGTATAATGTTAATGTAAACCAGTAACTAAACTTGGACGATAATCCCTGAGTTAGATGCATGTAGCTGGTCTATTAAGTGAGATTAGAGGAATGAAGGTGTACAAATTGAAGTTTGGAGGTTTTTTTTTTTGGAAAGGTTGGAGGGACATAGACCGTACCGAACCCCAACCCTTATTTTTTATTATTTAAATGTCTTGGAAGGCTACAGTTATATATATATATATATATATATATATATATATATATATATATATATATATATATATATATATATATATGATGCCTTTGGTATGGCTCGAACAAATGTTGTCTCTGGTGAAGCTTTGAACACTCGATCTTTCGGCTAAGAATAGTGAAGTACTAGGGTATCTCTGATAGGGAACACTCAGCTTCTACGTTAAGATACGTTAGTAGTTAAATGAGGTCTTTGCGTAAGGCTTGAACAACAATGATGCCTCAGACAAGATTTGAATACGCGACCTCTCTATTGAGAATTGTAAAGTACAGTGTGTCTCTAGTGAAATTTGAACACCCAACCTCTTTGTTAGGAGAAAGTGAGCAGTACCAGTTGAGGTAGAGCTCGTTGGTAAAGTTGAAGGTATTATAAATATGATAGTCTTAGAAAAACACTCATGATTTTCACCTATTTTGTTTTTAGAAATTATTGTGTATATCTTAATAAAAGTTGTAAAATAATATTTAAATTTTTTTTGATAAAATAACGTATAATGTTTTTGGTTGTTTATTTAAAATAAGGGTAATGCTTGGGCCACTCAATACACAGATTATGAAAAAACAATTGACTTGATTATTAATATACGTGATAATAGAGCAGGTACCATGCGGTAGAATGATAACAGATGATTATTAATATAGGTGAAAAGAGGAGAGAATACCTACCATTGAAAAAGTGAAGACTTCCAGTTAGGAAGATGATTTTTTCTCATGCAATGGTGGTGCTCTAACGTCCGGAAGGGAGAGTCTAAAAACAAAAATCTAATACTGCTATGTCTCTAAATTATCATTTTGGTGAATTTGGCACACGGTTCAAAAAAATACATTTAACTGGATTATTAATATTAGTTTGATGTGTAGTTTACTTTAAACCTTATGTGTATGTGACTCATAATTAAAGTAAGATGAAAAAGTAAGGGTAAAGTGGTAAAAAGTGTTGTCCTAAAAAAGAAAATTTCAAACAAGACAATTATTTTAAAACGGATTAAAAATGTAAGCATTACAATAATTTGGAGAATAAGGGAGTAGCAGGATCAAACTAAAAATTTCAAAAAAGTTAAGAGACAAAAAAAAAAAAAGATTATGAGACTTCAATTAGAGACGAATTGAGAGTGTAAGATACAAGTAGTGAGAAATCGACGATGGACAAAATTGGTGGTGAGGGTCTCGAGGTCTCAGTGATGTTATATAAAAAAGTACTTGGTTTTTTGGGCTGTAAAATATGTGGCATAATGTCAATTCTTGTAAACATTCTCCTGGGGAGAATGAGCACATTGAATTCTCTTTTATAATTCTTCATCAAGTGAAGTTATTATTTGCATTAAAATGGATTAAATCACGTAAATTACGTGTTTCCTTTTGCGATATTCACTTGTATCTTCTTTTTTTTTTTTTTTGCAATTATTATTTCAAATATTTGTACAATTATTTTCGATCGATTCCCTTACGCATTAGAAATAGAAACTTGGAATTATTAATTAGGCTAAATTACAAATTTCCTCCTGAAGTATTCACCAAATCTCATATCACTGCCGAACATAATTTTATTCCAATTTGATACTTGATGTTGACATTTGTGTTAAATAGCTACCTAAGGCCTAACTTAAGTGTGTCTGAATTAACGTTTTTTCACTATCAAAAGTTAGCCCTAGGTAGCTATTTGGCACAAATAGTAATATTAGGTACCAAATTGATACAAACCTTATGTTATATAGTAATCTAGGATTTGATGTATATTTTAGGGAAAATTTGGTAATTTAGCCTATTAATTATCAACGTTTTTATAACAATAATGGTAATTGGAAAAGATAGCAAACTGACAACTTGAGATACATGAGAAAGTGACTAAAGGAACCAAAAGTAGAACCAAACGAAAGTGACTAAAGGACTAAAGTATACTTTACTTTTTCTATAAATTGATGAATTCGTGAACAAAATAACATGCACAACTTCTTAAAATATTTCTCCTTTTATACGGCTGAGTTAGCCAATTCATCACGGGGAAATGGCACCAAAATTAGTGATCACTCCAACCAAATCCTCGATACTCTTCCTTGTATTAATGTTAATGTTCATTGGTTCTGCATTGTCATCACCTCCACTCGTTAAAGAAATACAAATGAAAATCTATTTACATGACCTTGCTTCCGGCCCAAATTTAACTTTTCCCATAGTTGCTGGAATCCCAGGTAAGCGATGGTCCTTAACTGACTATGGAACTGTTTTTGTCGCAAACACTATAATAAAACAAGGCACTAGTATTGATTCTCCTACCATCGGACGAGCCCAAGGCATATACACAATCTCTTCTTCGGACGGATCTGATGCTTTTTGGTCAGCTTCTCTCGTATTTACTAATAAGGCCTACTATCGTAGCACCTTGGAGGTTCAAGGTCGATTTGATCAACGTGCCAATGCCACTTCTGAAGTTTCTATTGTATCAGGTACAGGAAAATTCAGGTTCGCCCGAGGATATGTTACTGCTTATATTTCTGTTGGTGATCTAATCACTCAGCACATAGTTACTGAGTGTGACATAGTGGTGTGACAAGATTGAGACACGGAGAAAAATGGTTATTATGTCCATTATATATTTAAATAAATGCGGTTTTATGTTAACGTTATTTCAAAGAAATCCATTACTGTCTTTTAAGTGATGCTGACTCTTGAAACGTTAGTATATCTTCTGATGCTTGAATTTATTTTTGTTTCCTTGTCTTCCATCTATGTTAGGCCTTGTTTGACCTAATAGTCTTTAAATGGGTTGCTTTCACAATTGTAATCGGTTCGGGTCAAGGCGTGTCATGGGTTGAAGCAAGTGTTGTCAAAGTGCGCGGGTATGCCCGCCCCGCCACCTAAACGGGGCAGATTGGGCCAATGAAATGGAGGACCGTTTGGGAGCGGGACGTACGGGCTGCGGGCTTTTGTGGGGTGGGGACGGGCTGCCCGCCACTTCATTAATATATAAATTATAATTTATCATTTTAGTCCTAGCAAGGCAGCAAGCAGCTCATTGGTCATTATATATTCTACTCCATATTTATACTTTGACTCTTGAGTCCTTAGAGAAAGTGGGAAACCCTACCATCTCCTTCTCTTCACAAGCAGCCATCACTCCTCTCTCTCTCTTTCTCTTTACGGTCGACACTCGACAGACATCGCCCATCGTCGTCGCCTTCAGTCCCTCTCTCTTCACAGTCGTGCTCACAATCTCACGCACATACCCATCGTCTCACACACCACACCGTATCTCTCTCTCTTTCATGGTTTCAGGTTTTCCGTCGACCCTCTCTCTCTCTCTTTTAATGGTTTGTCGTTGTTCGTCGCTCTCTCTCTAGTCCCCTCAACCTCTACACAACAGCATCTCTCTCTTTCTCTATTGAAATCCTTTTAGTTCAGGTCGGTGAAATATGTGATGTTCAACAGGTCGGGTTAGTCCCTAACCTTTGAGGCTAATTTTCTGAGCCGCAAGAAGGAGCTCGAAAGCTTCTTACAACATCATCTCTTGACTTCTGGTAGACTGATACAATGATTTGTTGATCTGTATAACAAATAACAATATTCTAGTGGATTACAGAGGAGTAAATATGATCCAAAGGGTTATTTGGGGATTTTTTTGGGAATTAACAATTAAGAGATAAACATGGGATAAATTATTAATTAAATGGTAGGATTCTTCTATAAATAGGGTTTTACTATTTCTTTCTTCTTTTCTTTTAATCATACCCAATTTTTTTTTAATTTATTGATTAAGAGTTTAAGACATCCAATAATGAAGACTAAACAAATATTCAATTTTTTTGCGGGCTTTGCCCATTTTACCCGCGGCCCTACGTGGTAGGGGTGTAAGTCCGAATCGCCGAATCGTAGAATCGAATCGAATCAAATCGATTGGTTTGGTTTGGTTTTGAAAATTTTATAAATCGATCGATTCGGTTCGATTTGCGGTTTTTGTTTCGAAACCGAACCGAACCGACTTAAGAGTCCTTTACTCATAATACTTTACAGACCAAAAATTAAAAACCCCCTAAATCTCTCTCTTTCCCACGGACCAAACAGCCACCAAACCCTAAAACATCACACACTGTGCTAATCGGCGGTTGCACAGCCGAAGCCTCCAGGCCCCTCGCATTAATCTCGCTCACTCTCTCGCTCGCAAGACTCGCTCTCTCTCACAGTCTTTACTCTTTAGTCTTCACTCACTCGAAAGATCTCACTTCACCGTCGCTGTTGTCGTCGCCATAATCGTCTCACTCTCTCCAGTCTCGACTACTACTATGGTAAGCTTTCGTCGTTTACTTCTCTCTCTCACTCTGTCTCCCTCTTTCTCCATAGGTTTCTCTCTCCCTCTTAATATGTTGATGTTGGTTCTTGGTTGACTTAGTTCCTTCTCGATCTGTTACTATAAGTTATGTCTACCATTTTAAGAAATTTTGTTGTTTAATTTTTGTGACTTTTTAGGAATTTAATTAATTTTTACGCCTTTTAGAATTTAGATACAGTTTATTTAATTTAAGATAGAGGGAATGAGATTTTATTTAAATCTTGTAACTGAATATAATCAGTCCAAGTTGGTGATTTTAAATTTTAATGAAATACTCCCTGTAGTGTTCCAGTAAAATTATGTATGTTATTTTTCCTAGGAAAAAAAGACACATTTTTAACTCATGTAAACTTATGACGAACTATATAATTAGTATATATTTGGGATTTGGAATTCACAAGAGAATTGTGAGAAACATGTTTGTTTGATCTTTGTTCATTTGGATTGAAAATCTTATTTTTAATGTTTGATGTTAACTGTTAAGTTGTTAATTAGCCTAACAATTTTAAATTTCTTTATTTTTTTTCTATTTAAACCACCAAACCAAACCCCCAAATCGAACCAAACCGAACCAAATCATTCGATGGTTTGGTTCGGTTCCAAACATCACGCGATTCGATTCGATTTAGGGAAAATGGAATCGTTAGAAGTCGATTCGGTTTGTGGTTTAGGCCTCAAATCGAACTGTTACACTCCTACTACGCGGGACGGATTGGGCCAAGAGATTCAAGGTCCATCAAGATTGTAGGCTTTCCCACCTCGGTCCATTATGTGGACGGCTTTCCAGGCCCGCGGGCGAACTCGCTCTGTTTTCCCATTTTGACAGCTCATCCAACCTCAATTTAACCAGCAAGAAACATGTTAAATCGGGTTGGGTTACGGCGGTTGACCCGCCATAATAGATATGTGATGATGATCCTTCAATTCTCGTAATCAACAAGCATAAATCAACTTCACTATGAAACTCACAAACGTAACATGAGTAAAGCCCACTCCAATACCCAAACACAACTCATGTGACCAATTCCAACCGATGATATTAACATGAGGTGGTCTCCTGTAAAACGGTCTTATGGATCCTTATCTGTAAGACAGATCTATTCAGGTTAAATGAGTCAAAATTCAAAAATCTCAATGTAATCCTGTAGACACCCCAATTTCGTACCCCTGTTATATGACTATGACATGTGATATCAAGAACTGTTCAAACTTAACAAATGTCAAGTTACAGGAGTTAAAAATGCGAAAGGTAAAGCAGGATGCGCAAAACAGTGAATTGCGAGGGGTGAAAGTGAAAGAACAATAGCTCGGATTCCCAAGAGAAGTCAAAGTGATTTCCAATGTAGCTGTGATTGTAGCTACAATGGGAATCACAATGAAACAGCAAAAAATAGTAGCAGCGGAAGATTGATGTTAACACAGCATAAAACAGAAAAACTGAACTCAAGTTTTTACCAAAAACAATCTATAAGTTAATACTTGTAGACCTAGCCTCAAGGCCCCACAAATTTCACTAAAAAGAATCATTGTTTTACACGAAAATACTTGTGAAATCACTAACAAAAATTCTCACAAGATAATGAATCTTAGAGAACAAAAAACCCACATAAACAAGTTAAACAAAACGTGGGAAAAAACAAAATCAGCTTCTTTTAATCAAAACAGGAAGCACAAACAGATTTCCAGAATTCTGATGTTACTGCCAATGTTGTAACAATGACAGCCTTCAACGAACAGGTGATCTTCAGGTCTGGAAAACTACTTCAATATCTCACGTCTTATGCTCACAGATGTATATGCTTTGTTCTCTCTCTCAAGCTCTGCACTCCAGCCCGTTTCTTTTCTCAGAATATATAGCTGTTCGATCCCTACACAACACGCAAAAGAGACCATCTACTACAAGGAAAAGGATTAGCTATTAAGGAAAAATCAACAACCTACCAATCTTGTAAGATTTTGTTACCAAATATGAAAGAAGTCAAGAAACTTGGTTTGACTAGGATTTTTGCCAAGATTTAGTTATCAAATATGTGCACTCGAAATCTAGGTTAAGATTATGATACCAAAAACTACCAAAACTAAATCTAATAAAAAGAACTAATTCCTAAAATAATACAATCTTCCCAAAAATCCTATTTTGACCAAGAAATGTGAAAACAAGTAAAAATAGGCCTTGCCTATTTTACCCATACAGAAAGTGTCAAAAACGTAAGAGGAATAGTGGCTTGGTGCGGCCTAAAAGAAGGCTGGGCACCGCGCCAAAGGACCCATAATGCCGCGCCAGCTCTGCTACAGTGGCCCTCTCACTTAACACATTGTGCACTCGGTGAAGCCCGCTGTACAATCGAACGAAGCCGGCTGAAGAATTCACGAAATGCCGGATGAATCCCTCGTCCCACGTATAAATAAGAAAGCTAGGCTCCCTTCTAATTTGTTCAGAAAATCGGTAGAGAAAAACCGAGAAGAAACTTTGTCGCTCTGCGACGCCGAGAGATTAGCGAGAGGTGTGAGATAGGTGAGTGAAGCCCACTAAAGTCTCCAAACCCCGTCCAAACTCCGCCAAAATAAATATTCACCGGTTATAAGTGATCCTAGCCTAGTTGTTAGGTATCCACCTCACTTCCCCGGCCCAAAAATCCCAAAGTAAGTCGTTATTCTGCCCGAGTAATGAGCTGAAAAACCCAAAAACTAAGCTGTTATTCCGCCCAACCAAAGAGGCCAAAACCTACCAAAATAAGCTGTCACTCTGCTCAAGTAGATAAGCCAAAAACCTTCCAAAATAAGCAGTCACTCTGCCCAAATCAAAACAACAACCACACAACAAACAAAAAAAAGACTCCTCTCCCTGAAGGACAGAGCGAGCACACTACCGCTTTAAAAGGTAAAAGCCTTTAAGGGCATTATTTTATTTATTTATTTACTTTTCTGTTCATTTATTATTTTAAAGTTGTTATTTAAATCCGGCACAATGTAGTTAATATAAGCCATTGTGCTGCCCGGATTAGAATAGGAAATATTATGTAAAAGAGCCGTTATAATGACCAAATATTCTTAAATACATTTGTAATTATTGTAAGGAAATGGCTGCGAGTCCGTAAATAATGTAGCCATGGATGTATTTGTTTTAATTTCCTGTCTTTAATGCTTTATTTATTTGCTAAATAAATATAACAATAAGCATACTTCAGCCAAAAACCACTTTTGAGACCGAAAGGGCGAGTTGGGTGCCTAGCACCTTCCCAACTCGTAACTTAGCCTCCGAACCCGTTTCTTTTTCTCTGGTTTATTTTTCTTTCTTTTATGGTTTTACTTTATTTTTGCCTTAAAATAAAGATGGCGACTCTAAAACTTTCAGATCCAGTGGGGCCTCGCAACACTCCTTCTTTGCACTTTTCCGTTCTCCCCTAAAAAAGGGAGAATGAGAATGGAAGGGTGATGTATTCCATATCCTGATATCCCCTAAAAAAGGGATAACTTGATGCGGGAAACCCAAAGCTCCCATAGTGATCTGAAACGGGCCATAAGGCTATTTTTAATAAAATTCATAGTGAGGGCGTCGCAATATCCTTTTTTGCACTTTTCCGTTTTCCCCTAAAAAAGGGAAAATTGGAATGAAAGGGTAATTCATTCCCATATCCGGTATCCCCTAAAAAAGGGATAACTTGATGCGGGAAACCATAAGTTCTTATATTGGATAAAAACTCCACTAAAGGCAACTGAGGCGCATTCCAACGCGCTAACATAGACAACACTCCTCTCGCACTTTTGATTTCGTCTTCCCCTAAACAAGGGAGGGTGGAACTAGAGCAGTGGTGTACCGCATCCGCACGTACGCGCACCCCTATCCAAGGGCGCGCGGGTCGCACCCCAGGAACCTCACAAATCCCTTCATTTTTTAAAATTACAACGCCACCCCTCATTTTTATATATGTATAGTATCATTTTTTACTATTAACGGTATCACTTTGTAGTATAAAATGTGTTAGTTTTGGCTCTAGAAGTGTCACTTTACATTTCAAATGAAAATTATCATTTTTTTCCTAAAAAAATGTTACTTTTGGGCTTAAATGCGTCAATTTTAGTCTTAAATGCGTTACTTTTACTTTGAAAAGTGTCTCTTTTTTTATAAATGAGACCATTACATTTGACATTAAAAGTGTCACTTTTTAGTATTAAATGTGTTACTTTTTACCCTAGAAGTGTCATTTTGCATTATAAATAAAAATCGACTATTGACCTTAAAAGTGTCACTTTTTAGGATTAAATGTGTCACTTTTTATCATTAAAAGAGTCAATTTTGTTCCTATAAATAATAATAATTTTTTCCCTTAATAGTGTCATTTTTAAACTTAAAAGATGTCACTTTTACAATCCATGGATAATAAACTAACTCATTATTATCTATAACACTCATTTTGCCACCCCTAATCCCAGATCACTACCTAACATAAGATTTGTGCCAATTTGGTACTTGATGTTGTTATTTGTGTCAAATAACTACGTAGGTCTAATGTCTATTAGTGAAAAAAACATTAAGTCTCACGTGCTTTTGCACATGATGGGTAATTTCATCATTTCCTTATGGGTTAAGTCAACTGGCTGGGTAGCCACCATTGTTACTCTTATCCATTGCCATTGAAGACATATTAGCAGGAACTAAAACATCTTCCTATGCCTATAGTCACCATTACCATTACCATTACCATTACCATTCCCCAATGTCGAATTACCTCCGCTACCACCATTTCAATTCGTAATAGGCGATTCAGATCGCCTTCCAGGAGATCTACTCACTCTCCTACCACCACTCCCACTTCCCCTTTCTCTACTACCCGACCTTGCCTATAAATTCCCTTGTTAATCTCTCTCTCTCTCTACTTGGAGTTTGCCTCTTCTTACATGATGAAGGAGATGAAACCCTAGGCTCCCGATGGCGGTTCCTATGGTGGTGAATCCTCTCTGCCTCTATTGCCACCTCATCACAACCACCACCACTATCATCATTTGCCCCAATTTCTTGGTCAAAATCATAACTTCTCTTAGACCCAGAATACTTCCTCCCACATTGGGAAAAACTAGGGTTTTCACCGAGTCCGGAATTTACCGCCTTTCCAGTGGAGGAGCGGAGCTCTGGCTAAGTCGTTCGCATTGTATTAAAAGCGCATCCACCTCTTCCTTGCTACAACTGTAGGTTTTCACGAGCACGCCGCAACGACAACACTGTTAATCCCACTTGCCTCTAATCCAACACTAACATTGACATTGCCTGGTTGAGAAATTTCAAAAACCTTATCTTTATCCAAACAGGTTTCTTTTCTCCTTTCGATTTCGTGGCTCTTTCTGTGGTTTATGACAAAAATCTCCTTCTTCATGATTTCAGGCTGCTCTGTTTTAGTTATTTTCTTGTCTGAGTCTGGAGTATTAGAGCATCACCATTGTGTAACATTCTTACACAACTTCTTAGCTGGATTCCACTGTCACCTGCACACTTTTCTCTTCTTATCTACTTAAAAATATATCTTCTCATTGTACAATCTTCTTACACGAAAAAAATAAATAAATTTAACGCATCCCAATAAAAAATATTACATTTTGCCCCCCCTCACACACATGGCACTTAGGAAGATTCCTATTTTTCTTCCTACATTTGAAGAAAAACTTACCTCTCTCCAACATGGCAATAGGAAGAAGTCTCTCACCATTGTAAAATTTTATCTTCTTAATAAGAAGATAAATAAGAAGAGTGAAATTTGCAACAATGGTGATGCTCTTAGGCTTGGTTTGAACAGGTGGGTCCGGGAGTACAGAAGGAGATGATGAATTTGTAGTCTTCTTGTCCAGCTGACTTAACCCAAAAAAAATGACGAAACTACCCATCACGTGTTCTTGCACGTGAGACTTAACGTTTTTTCACTAACAGACGTTGGGTCTAGTTGGCTATTTGACACAAATGACATCATAAGGTACCAAATTAGCACAAACCTTATATTGGATAATGATCTAGGAATGGGTGTATATTTTTGGGAAAAATCTGTAATTTGACCAATAAATTAGTTGCAAAAACTAAAAGAAAGATGTATAAATGTACACAGGGGAAAGGGTGTCATATTCTTGGATCTCTACATTTCCTTGAATCAGCCTAAGCACTAAGCAGGAAGAAGTTTTTGTTTCACTCAAGGCCTAAGAACAGCGGAACCATATATGAAGGGACGAAGGCCACTAGCAATGTCTCCTTCCTTTCTGATTGACATGGTGAGAAGCAATAATTACAAAGATTAATATCCCAGTTCATAAAGAAGAAATCAGAAAAGATAATTACTAATAAATATAAAGAAGTACTTTCTTTCCTTGTTACAGCAAAAGATTGTTACGAGGGCATCTTACAAAAGTAATTATGAAAGTATTTTTTTCCAGTTAAAAAAATGAGAGATAAAAATGATTAAAAACTTTAGGAATGAACCGACGAGAAATTATTTTTTAATTTGTGTGTCGAGTTAAAAAAGATAATTATTTTTGTACAGAGGGAATTGAACATGCATTAAAAATCAATAAACCAATATTATTGAATACTACAATATAAATAATATTAGGTGTTATATACTTTGTCTGGTAAAACTTTTTATGTTTAATAAATTAATAAAAGAAAATAGTATTTGAAAAGTAAAGAAAGAAAAATGAAAAATGAAAAGGGATAGGCCCAAAATTGATAAAAGATAATTGCCAAAAATTAAAAATAAATTACATATTTCATAAAATTATAATATTCAAACTTTTTTTCCTTACAAACGAAGTACGTAGCAAACTAAGGATTAATATCACTTTTGGTACCCTAACTTTACCCGTTTTTCACTTTTGGTACCCAATGTACACAAAGTATCAAATATCATCCTAAACGATTTCCAGTTTCATCAATTGTGATACTTTCCGTTACCAATCTGTCAAACCCAAACGGAAGACCTGTTGTTCTAGGTTGGAAAGATAGGGAAACCGGCTAAGTCACTTGGTTTTGGTAGAAAAGAGAGAAAGGGAAATAAGGGTAAGGATTCATCCATCATCCTTATTCTTCATCCTCAATTTCCAGATCCAGATCTTCTATCAACCCCAATTAGAAATAAAAACAAGTAAAATTGTATATTGGATGATGTTTGGGAAGATTCAGGGTTCTTCAATTTGCAACTTCCAAAACTCGATACAACAACATATCAAATAAATTGTAGGAAAAACAAAAGGGGTGAAAACGAGGTCGGATCTGTAACGAATCGGGTAAAGGGAGGTCCGCCATGGCTGCAACTTCAGATTCGAGGTCGGCGAGCTCGGCCAGAGACGGAGAAGCTAAAGATCTGGATCGATGAATAGCGATGAAGAGAGAAAGAAACTTGTTCAGATCTGGCTTGATCGATCACACGTAGGAGTCTCCGGCGGTGAGGATTCCAGAGAGCCCTTCAGTATCGAACCCGCCCCAGCCATACTCGAAAAGCCCGCAATCAAGCTCGAATTCGTTTGGTGTGATTAAAGTTTCAACAATTTCAGCGTAGACGGCTTTAACAAATGAAATAGTAGTGAAAATCTTGGAAATGAATGCTTCCATTGATGCTCTGTTACAAAGCTCTGCTTCGTCGACATGATGTTTGTTGAAAGAATCGGGTTTAAGACAACATCCATCTCTGAATCGTGGGTCGGAAAGAGCAAGCAGAAGCCATTGTTGGAGGAGGATATGACGGGTTCGTGAATCTTCTGGAAGCTTACAAATCGACAACCTCTTTTGGAATCTTGATTTTCAGTATCTGAATTGGGAAAGTAGAAATTAGGGAAGGATAAATTAGGGTTGTAATTGTAATAATTTAGGGTTCCAAATTGAGGAAAGAGAACTTAAGACACAATGTGGATATTGGGACGGAAGAAATTAGGGCACAAGAAGTAATTGGTGGAAAAAATTAGGGCACAAGATGCAATTGAGGGAAATGGAAGATAGGAGAAATTTTGGAGAAATGAACAAGGGTTCGTATACACATACATACCTGTTAGCCAAGCCAGTTCCCGGTTTTCAACCTAGGATAGCGGTCAACCGTTAGTATTTAACGAATAGTTAACGACTTGGATTATAATTGATCAATTTGTGAAACATTTGGCTTAAATTTGATTACATTGGTACAAAGGGTATCAAACTTGAAAAGCGGGCAAAGTTAGGGTATCAAAACTGATATTAACCCGCAAACTAAATATCCAAATTTGTTATCAAACTTTTTATTTGAAAAGTATCATCCTTTTGTTATGTCATTGTAAAACACAAATAAAACGTTAATAACTTCAATTTTGAAAAGTTTCGATGCAACATTTACATGAAGGGTCAAAAAAATTCAATATGTAATAATTGTATTAGAAAAACAATCAACACGTTTCAAAATTTGCATCATCAACAATGACATTAACACCATCATCAACATTAACATCCAAACTATCAAAATTTTCAACATCATTAATTTGAATGTTAGGCAAATTGACCACACTAGCATCATCATCAACACCACCACCAACATTAGCACGCATTTTCAATAGAAATTTGCGAGTCTTTTATATTAAACTTTTTAAGAGATCCTCTTTGACACTGTTTCAACTGCTCAATTTTTTTTTCTTTTTACGCTTTTCATGTCCAAATCCATATTTTCTTTTTGGAGACATAACTTAAAAAATTCCGATTAACGACAAATCACATATGCCACAAATGTAGAGAAGAGTGACAATAATAAAATTATAAAATACTAGTAATAACACACCAAATCAAATTTAAAGTAGCTATAAAAGGAGAGAAAGGAACAAGATACTATAAACCCTTCAAATTGGCTAACATAGGTTGATAGATCCTACATAAGGATCAAGGAGATGGAACGATAGCCCTCGACCTCGAGATTCACTCTTCCTTTATGCATCTATGGCCGCTATATTAATTTCCACTCCACCTTCACTTTCCAATTTCAAAGGCTTAAAGCAAGAAAAACTCTCAGCCTCACTCACTTAGTCATTCTATCGATGAAACCGATGATGTACTCCTCCAATTTTCCTTATTTCAATTTCAATTTTCAAAAAGGCCCTTCTTTGAATCGACATTGAACCCTCAAAGTCTCAAACCCATATTGTTAAGGAGTCAGAATTAATTTTTTTGTTGATCCACAATTTCTTTTCAAAATCAATAGTCTAAAAATTGTTTAAGTAGATAATAGATTAGAAATTTACACTATTTCTTTAGTACCGAAACAACTCCCCGGATTAGGAGCCAAACAACCCCCAACAATCCTGTAATGTTGCTAAAATCTGAAGATATTCCTTCCATCTGCACATATGTTATATTCCAGATATTTTCTAAAATGGAATGCAAACCAGATTAAAAGCTTCATCACGGAAATTTTAACCCGGTAAGATTGCCTATTCACCGCCACCCCCGCCCCCACCTTCGAGGTCTAACACAAATCACTAATACTATGTGAAAAACAAATTAAAAATACAATAACTTTTATTTTAGAAATAATTGTGGGCCGGTTCCCTTTTAGGAAATTATAACCGCTTAACATAGAAAATACAATACCTTGCTGGAAAGGGTGGAGCTAGCCTTCGGAGGAAGATGAAAGAATAGCTTGGAATGAGGAGAGAATGATGAGGATTTGGGGTATGGAGGAAAGAGGTAGGTGGTGTGAGAGAATGTGTGAGAGAGTAAGTGAGAGAGAAAGAGAAAGTCAAAAACAAACTTTTTTTCATTTCCAATGTCACTATTTTTGCATTTCAAAATTAATGATCGATGCCCAAAATTAATTATCGATGCCTAATTTTTGTATTGTGATGCCAGATTTGGGTGAGCGATGCCCAAAATTTTCAAGATAACAATGATGATTGTGAAATGAATAGTTCACGTTGGAGAAGGAGAAAGAGAAAGAGAAAGTGATGGGTGGTGTCAGTGTGGGAGTTGTGAGAGTGTATGAGAGAGAGAAAGAGAAAGTCTCACTTTTCCATCTACTTACGGTCAAAAAGAAAGATCACTTTTTTGTATTGATCAATGCACAAAATTAATTATCGATGCCTAATTTTTTAATTGTGAAGCCAAGTTTTTTAATTGCAAATCCCAATTTTGGTATTGCAATGCCAGACTTGGATGAGCGATGTCCAAAACTTTTAAGACAACAATGATGATTGTGAAATGAATAGTTTACGTTGGAGAAGAAGAAAGAGAAAGAGAAAGTGGTGGGTGGCCGGTGGTGTTAGTGTGGGAGTTATGAGAGTGTGTGAGAGAAGGTGTGAGAGAGAGGGAAAGAGAACGTCTCACTTTTTCATCTACTTAAGAGTCAAAAAGAAATATTATTTTTTTGTATTGATCGATGTACAAAATTAATTATCGATGCCTAATTTTTTAATTGCGAAGCCAAATTTTTTAATTGCAAAGCCCAATTTTTTTGACGCCCAATTTTTTTGACCGACGCCCAAAATTTTTGACCAGCATACAAATTGGGACAGTGACTTTGTGTGTGCGTATTTCCTTCATTAAGGGTATCTTCGTAATTTTTCCTTAAAAGTGTATTGTAGCGGTTGAAAATAAATATATGAGACTTTTCTGATTATAATATCATGGTAGGGGATCGGCCCGGTTATTACCTTTTATTTCAACTATGTGAGCACGCGTAATGCCCGTGTAAAGCCCGCAAAAAAAAAACATCAATTTAAGCACGCACGAAGAACACCATATCAAGCTTTTGAAATTGAATTATGCAGCTAGATGGGATCATATCAGCCTTTGGGCCCGTACATGGATTTGTACAAAGGATTTCAATAAAGAAAGAGAGAGACGATGTTGTGTAGAGGTTAAGGGGACTAGAGAGAGAGAGATGAACAACGACAAACCATTAAGAGAGAGAGAGAGGGTCGACGGAAAACCTGAAACCATGAAAGAGAGAGAGATACGGTGTGGTGTGTGAGACGATGGGTATGTGCGCGAGATTGTGAGCACGACTGTGAAGAGAGAGGGCAAGGCGGCGATGGGCTGCCGAGTGTCGACCGTAAAGAGAAAGAGAGAGAGAGGAGTGATGGCTGCTTGTGAAGAGAAGGAGATGGTAGGGTTTCCCACTTTCTCTAAGGACTCAAGAGTCAGAAGTATAAATATGGAG
The DNA here is from genome assembly GCA_013146195.2 of Codonopsis lanceolata. Classification (NCBI taxonomy): domain Eukaryota; kingdom Viridiplantae; phylum Streptophyta; class Magnoliopsida; order Asterales; family Campanulaceae; genus Codonopsis; species Codonopsis lanceolata. The sequence continues at coordinate 141,972,339 of CM028379.1, read as the reverse complement.
TAGTTATGTTACTGCTTATGTTTCTGTTGGTGATCTGTTCTCTCAGCACATAGTTACTGAGTTTGATATAGTGGTGCGACAAGATTGAGACACAGAGAAAAATGGTTATTATGTCCATTATATATTTAAATAAATGTGGTTTTATGTTAACGTTATTTCAAAGAAATCCATTATTGTCTTTTAAGTGATGCTGACTCTTGAAATGTTAGTATATCTTCTGATGCTTGAATTTATTTTTGTTTCCTTTTCTTCCAATCTATGTTGGGCCTTTTATGGCCTAATAGTCTTTAAATGGGTTGTATACACAATTGCAATCGGGTCGGGTCAAGGTGTGTCAAGGGTTGAAGCAGGTGCTATCAAAGTGGGCTAAAGCCAGTGGGTATGCCCGCCCCGCCACCTAAAAGGGCCGGTTAGGCCAATGAAATGGAGGACCGTTTGGAAGCGGGACGTACGGGGCGGGGACGGGCTGCCCGCCACTTCAGTAATATATAAATTATAATTTATCATTTTAGTCCTAGCAAGGCAGCAAGCAACTCATTGGTCATTATATATTATACTCCATATTTATACTTCTGACTCTTGAGTCCTTAGAGAAAGTGGGAAAACCTACCATCTCCTTCTCTTCACAAGCAGTCGTCACTCCTCTCTCTCTCTTTCTCTTCACGGTCGACACTCGACAGGCATCGCCCATCGTCGTCACCTTCAGTCCCTCTCTCTTCACAGTCGTGCTCACAATCTCGCGCACATACCCATCGTCTCACACACCACACCGTATCTTTCTCTCTTTCATGGTTTCAGGTTTTCCGTCGACCCTCTCTCTCTCTCTCTTAATGGTTTGTCGTTGTTCGTCGCTCTCTCTCTAGTCCCCTTAACCTCTACACAACAGCGTCTCTCTCTTTCTTTATTGAAATCCTTTTAGTTTAGGAAATATGTGATGTTACAGGTTAGTAATGAGGCTAATTTTCTGAGCCGCAAGAAGGAGCTCGAAAGCTTCTTACAACATCATCTCTTGACTTCTGGTAGACTGGTACAATGATTTGTTGATCTGTATAATAAATAACAATATTCTAGTGGATTACAGAGAATTAAATATGATCCAAAGGGTTATTTGGGGGATTTTTTTGGGAATTAACAATTAAGAGATAAACATGGGATAAATTATTAATTAAATGGTAGGATTCTTCTATAGATTTTTAATGTTTTACTATTTCTTTCTTCTTTTCTTTTAATCATACCCATTTTTTAAAATTTATTGATTAAGAGTTGAAGACAGCCAATAATTAAGACCAAACAAATATTCAATTTTTTTGCGGGCTTTGCCCATTTTGCCTGCGGCCCAATGCGGTACGGGTGTAAGTCTGAATTGTCGAATCGTGAAATCGAATCGAATCGAATCGGTAGGTTTGGTTTGGTTTTGACGTTGGACGGTTCGGTTTGGTTTTGAAAATTTTATAAATCGATCGATTCGGTTCGATTTGCGGTTTTTGCTTCGAAACTGAGCCGAACCGACTTAAGAGTTAAGACTTAAGAGTCCTTCACTCATAATACTTCACAGACCAAAAATTAAAAACCCCCTAAATCTATCTCTCTTTCCCACGGACCAAACAGTCACCAAACCCTCAAACATCGCACACTGTGCTTATCGACGCTTGCACAGCCGAAGCCTCTAGGCTCCCTCGCAATCTCGGTCACCCTCTCGCTCACAAGACTCGCTCTCTCTCACATCCTTTACTCTTTAGTCTTCACTCACTCAAAAGATCTCGCTTCACCGTCACCGTTGTCGTCGCCATATTCGTCTTACTCTCTCCAGTCTCGACTACTACTATGGTAAGCTTTCGTCGTCTACTTCTCTCTCTCACTCCGTCTCCCTCTTTCTCCATAGGTTTCTCCCTCACTCTTAATATGTTGATGTTGGTTCTTGGTTGACTTAGTTCCTTCTCGATCTGTTACTATAAGTTATGTCTACCATTTTAAGAAATTTTGTTGTTTAATTTTTGTGACTTTTTAGGAATTTAATTAATTTTCATGCCTTTTAGAATTTAGATGCAGTTTATTTAATTTAAGAGAGAGGGAATGAGATTTAATTTAAATCTTGTAACTGAATAATCAGTCCAAGTTGGTGATTTTAAATTTTAATGAAATACTCCCTGTAGTGTTCCAATAAAATTATGTATTTTATTTTTGTTGTTTCTCATTTGTATTTTGATTTATATATGTTCATACATTACATTAGTTTTATACATTGGTGGCTAATTGGGCTGCGTATCAATTAGCGTAGCAACTATGTATAAAACTTTGCCATAGAATAGTTTGTTTTTAGGCTTCACAGGTTCAGCGGAAGACTTCAACAATGCTTCACCGGAAGACCTATTTCAGTATCCAGCGGCAAACCTTGTCTGCACGTGTTCAAGCATGACGTGTCCAGTCACCAAGACTTAGTGGATTAATTCAAGTTTATCATTTATCAGTTCTAATTTGAATTCAAACATCCCTTTACTTCTCAGACACGCCTAAACAGCTTTCTGAAAAACAGGAAGACTTTCACCTACTGAACAGTGACAGAGCAGGTGAACAGACTGACACTTACAGTCTGTACCAACTATTGCGGGTATGAAATTCTGATTGTTCACCTACCAATTCCTGCAACAATTCTGCACCACTCCCTGCTCAGTATCAGTGATGACGAAATCTACAAGACAGCTCCATGCATTTAATCCATTCAACCTAATAGAGCTGTTACACTTCGTCTTCTCCAACGGATCTCAAGAATGCTCCAGCTATAAATACTGCCATTAAGAGACTAAAGAAGAGACGAACCAGTCTAAGAAATGCTCTGAAATTCCCCAACAACTTAAAGTCTTTATACTCAGTGCATTCAAGAGATCATAAACCGATCAAGAAGTCCTTAACAACAATCAAGAAGATCTGCATCAACATTTATCTTAAGCTTCTTATTATTGTTCCCTTGAACTATTCTTTTGCACAATTGAATATCTTGTTTATCCAGATATTCAATTCCCAAACCCCAAACACAAGTCAAATATTTTGTACACGATCCATTGGATATATTCCTTGTAATAGAACTAGTGAAAAACATAGTGCACATTTTAAATCCAAGGTTGACTGCCTTGGTGGTGGACGTAGCACTCTTTATAGTGTGAACCATCTCAAATACTTGTGTTCTTCCTTTACCGTTGATTACTACTTTGAACTGTTTCTTATTTCCTTTAATTATATCTTCAACAGTAGACTTGAGTTTTCAGTCAAGTCTACCGATAGTCCTTAATCGGCAGACTTTAACTGTCTTCCTTACAAGACTTCCGCTACTTCAATCTCCTTAATAGATTGCACGTGCTTGTTTTAGGAACTTAAACTAAAAGTTTTTAAGTGTATAATAAGCTATTCAACCCCCCTTCTAGCTTATTATTGTGCCCTTTGGGACTAACAATTATTCCCATGAAAAAAAGTCACATTTTTAATTCATGTAAACTTATGATGAATTGTATAATTAGTATTTATTTGGGATTTGGAATTCACAAGAGAATTGTGAGAAACGTGCTTGTTTGAACCACCAAACCGAACCACCAAATCGAACAAACCGAACCAAATCATTCAATTTGGTTTGGTTCGGTTCCAAACATCACGCGCGATTCGATTCGATTTGGGGAAAATGGAACCGTTAGAAGTCGATTCGGTTTGTGGTTTAGCCCTCAAACCGAATCGTTACACTCCTACTACATGGGACGGATTGGGCCAAGAGATTCAAGGTCCATCAAGATTGAGGGCTTTCCCGCCTCGTTCCGTTCTGCGGAGGGCTTTCCAGGTCCACCCCGCTCTGTTTGCCCATTTTGATAGCTCATCCAACCCCAATTTAACCAGCAAGAAACAGGTTAAATCGGGTTGGGTGACGATGGTTGACCCGCCTTAACAGATCTGTGATGATGATCTTTCGATTCTCGTAATCAACAAGCATAAATCAACTTCACTATGAAACTCACAAACGTAACATGAGTAAAGCCCACTCCAATACCCAAACACAACTCATGTGAGAAATTCCAACCGATGATATTAACATGAGGTGGACTCTTGTAAGACGGTCTTATGGATCCTTATCTGTAAGACGGATCTATCCAGGTTAAATGAGTCAAAATTCAAAAATCTCAATGTAATCCCTTAATTTTTGAAAATTATAACGCCACCCCTTATTTTTATATATGCATAGTATCATTTTTTTTACTATTAACGGTATCACTTTGTAGTATAAAATGTGTTAGTTTTGGCTTTAGAAGTGTCACTTTACAATTCTAATGAAAATTATCAATTTTTTTCCTAAAAAAAGTGTTACTTTTTGGGCTTAAATGTGTCAATTTTAGTCTTAAATGCATTACTTTTGCTTTAAAAAGTGTCTCATTTTTTTATAAATGAAAACCATTATGTTTGACATCGAAGTGTCACTTTATAGCACTAAAAGTATCACTTTTTAGCATTAAATGTGTTACTTTTTACCCTAGAAGTGTAATTTTGCCTTATAAATAAAAATCGACGCTAGACCTTAAAAGTGTCACTTTTTAGGATTAAATGTGTCACTTTTTATCATTAAAAAAGTCACTTTTGTTCATATAAATGTTAATTTGCATTTAAATAAAAAAATATATTTTTCCTTAATAGTGTCATTTTTAAACTTAAAAGATGTCACTTTTACCATCCATTGATAATAAACTAACACATTATTATCTATAACACCTATTTTCCCACACCTAATCCCAGATCACTACCTAACATAAGATTTGTGTCAATTTGGTACCTGATGTTGTTATTTGTGTCAAATAGCTACGTAGGTCCAACGTCTGTTAGTGAAAAAAACATTAAGTCTCACGTGCTCTTGCACATGATGGGTAATTTCATCATTTCCTTTTGGGTTAAGTCAGCCGGCTGGGTAGCCACCATTGTTACTCTTATCCATTGCCATTGAAGACATATTAGCAGGAACTAAAACATCTTTCTAGGCCTATTACCACCATTACCATTACCATTCCCCAATGTCGAATTACCTCCGCTACCACCATTTCAATTCGTAATAGGCGATTCAGATCGCCTTCCAGGAGATCTACTCACTCTCCTACCACCACTCCCACTTCCCCTTTCTCTACTACCCGACCTTGCCTATAAATTCCCTTGTTAATCTCTCTCCCTACTTGGAGTTTGCGACTTCTTAGATGATGAAGGAGACAAAACCCTAGGCTCCCGATGGCGGTTCCTATGGTGGTGAATCTTCTCCGCCTCTGCTGCCACCTCATCACTACCACCACCACTATCATCATTTCCCCCAATTTCTTGGTCAAAATCATAACTTCTCTTAGACCCATAATACTTCCTCCCACATTGGGAAAAACTAGGGTTTTCACCGGGTCCGAAATTTACCGCCTTTCCAGTGGAGGAGCGGAGCTCTGGATGAGCCGTCCGCGTTGTATTAAAAACGCATCCACCTCTTCCTTGCTACAACTGGAGGTTTTCACGAGCGCGCCGCAATGACAGCATTGTTAATCCCACTTCCCTCCAATCCAACACTAACATTAACATTGCTTGGTTGAGAAATTTCAAAAACCTTATCTTTATCTAAACATGTTTCTTTTCTCCTTTTCGATTTCGTGGCTCTTTTTGTGCTTTATGACAAAAATCTCCTTCTTCATGATTTCAAGCTACTCTGTTTTAGCTATTTTCTTGTCTGAGTCTGGACTATTAGAGCATCACCATTATGTAAAATTCTTACACAAATTCTTAGTTGGATCACATTGTCACCTACACACTTTTCTCTTCTTACCCACCTAAGAATATATCTTCTCATTGTATAATCTTCTTACGTATCTTCTCACACAAAAAAAAAAAATTTTAACACATCCCAATAAAAAAATATTACATTTTGCCCCCCCTCACACACATGACACTTAGGAAGATTCCTATTTGTCTTCCTAAATTGGAAGACAAACTTATCTCTCTCCAACATGGTAATAGGAAGAAGTCTCTCACCATTGTAAAATTTTATCTATAGATATATAAATGGAGATGTGCGATTTTTGGAAAGTTCCCGCCAAAATGTACTTTCCAAAAATGACAACACTTCTACATTGTATATGTGTCATTAATGCATTGGGAAATGAAACGAATTTGTAATCAAAATTAATTAGATAAATAAATCCGAAAACTTTTGACATTCTTTCTTTGACTTGAGATAATTGACAACCATATATACCAAACTATTTCAACATTATTCACATTCGGCAATATAAAAAATAGTTATGATTTTTTTTAACTATATTGAAATTTCAATGAGCTAATAAATAATTATTTATTTCAATTGTTGAATTTAATAATCGTTTATCAATTGAATGATAAATGAATAAATTATCAAAACAATTACATGAATTATCATTGAAGATTAATTTTTTTGACTGTAATTGGACGCCTAAGGGAGTTAGACCACTATAAATTTGTTACAATTTTGTTTGTTGAACATCATTGCTAAAACAAATGAGGATAACACACCAATATAGAAGAAATTTATATAAAATGCCTCCCTCTTTCATTTTGCTTAGAGACATCAGCCAGACCAAGGGTAAGCCTAGATAACTCAACGGTTTTCTGTGCAAAATGTATATTTTACAATGTCAAGGTATCTTTCCAACCTGTAATACTTACTGTATTCTTTTTATTTCGATTACTTAGGATCTCATGTACTTGATCCTCTCTTTTTTTCTAGAGATCATGGAGCTACAATAAACTGAAAACAATTATATATGTGAAATTATTAAATTCTCATGGTACCTTTGTAATCAATAAATAACTTTAAAATATGCAATGTCTAAGATTAAAGATATATGAAATAAATTACGATAATTTAATAACTTTCATGTTCAAGTGTGTGTGCTAAATTTAATACAATTTAATGATCTTCAAACTGATACAAATGTATTGATAACCAATATATATTTATATTTATTTATTAATATGCATTGTGACTACAAATTTCTCAATTTTGGTTTTATCAAATCAGAATAATGAACATTTATAAATAAAATCTAATTAAATCAAAGGAATTTGAAATGTAGAGATGAAAAACAAATAAATTAGTGAATTCAAAGAGACCAATTTTGAAGTGAACAACTACATTACATACAAGTGATTTTAAATAGTTGTATTTTAATTAAAATGTTAAAAAATAGATCTTCAAAATACAAATCTAAATATTCGAAATTTTTATTTTTTTTTCTATTCTCAAAATATAAATAATTCAGGTATAACGTTAAATACTAAAAATATAAAAAGTCTCAACTTATTTAAACCGTATTTAAAAAAATAATTAGGTAAAGAAGCATAAATACTTGGCTCTTATTATAAGCCATTTTTTTTCCAGTTCACTAAGTAAAATTAAGCTCTAAGATTTAAAAAAATCGAAATACAAAGTTGAATACTTTATATAAAAAAAATCTAGCGCACCTTGTTACGAAATGGTTTGATTTGATTCTATTTTTATTGGGGAAAGTCGGCGGATGAATTTTTGAAACGAAGGGTATGAAGAGATGAAGAGTCATTGTCTCATGTTCACCGGAAGAATTTCCTAGGTTTAATGTTATAAAAATAAGAAAAGTGATATTTTAGACGACTTAATTGAGTAAGAGTGAGAGTAAGCCGATGTGTATATAGGTTAGAGTGAGTGGGGTGGGGTTTTTTATGTTAGAGAGTGAGAAGCTCTTTATCTATATGACAAGTGCTTGTGATTTTTTTAGGCCAGATTGGTTATAATTGGAGTAATATTTGTTCATTAAAGTAATAATAATTTGGATGGAATCAATTGAGAAATTTGGGCTACGTGAAATTTTGAGTATTTTTAGTCATTTTTGTTGTTTGTTTTAAGGAGAAATCCGGGTTCGTCCACTTTGTAAAATTTTCAACCGCTACAATTTTTTTTAATGTTTTTTTTAATTAAAAAGGACACTTTTAGAGCAAAAATACTACGACTCTTAATGAACCGAAGACGCGCTACGGATCACTTAATTAATTCATCAATTTAAATCATATAATCCAATTTATGCATCGCACTTTAAATCATAATGTACCAACCTTTCATCTCTCTTCTTTCATGTACACAATCAACATATGATTCAAAATTAATGCATCTTATCTACATCCCACATCTAAGTCGATGCATCACAATTTATAAATGATACATTGTGATTCAAAATTGATGCATTGAGTTTCAAAAAGGGTATTTAAAAATGAACAAATTTCTATTTAGACATTTCATCAAACAGTATATGCACAGTATCGCAAACACAAAAGTAAATTTATTTTGAATCATACACACAAATACAAAATGAAGAAGACGAAGAACGAGGTATGAAGAAGGAAGAGAATGTAAAGACATAAAATGTATTTTTATATGTTTATATTTTCAATAACCAACGCGTTTTTATAGCTACTACATTAGTACGAAATATCAGAAACTATTATCTCTATCAAATTTTGTCATTTAGAGGCACATGTCTATTATCAATTGTTGACTTAACGAATGAAAAAGATGGTTGAATTCCATCAAATCCTCCCTTTCTGAATAAAGAAATACATATAAATAAATTTATAATTACTTTTTCAAAATTATGTGATTTATCTTTAATTTAATTTTATTAATTTTTTTATTTTTTCATATTAAAATTTTTAATTGTATATTCTTCAATTTTAATTGAGTATATAAATTTATACCAGTGTACGAACCGTGCAACGCACGGGAGCATCACTAGTCTTCTTAATAAGAAGATAAATAAGAAGAGTGAAATTTGCAACAACGGTGATGCTCTTAGGCTTGGTTTGAACAAGTGGGTCCGGGAGTACAGAAGGAGATGATTAATTTGTAGTCTTCTTGTCCAGCTGACTTAACCCAAAAGAAAATGACAAAACTACCCATCACGTGTTCTTGCACGTGAGACTTAATGTTTTTTCACTAACAGACAGTGGCGGACATAAGCTTAAGGGTCTGGGGGCAGTTGCCCCCACTTGAGGGTAATTTTGTCAAATGATTTTTTTAAAAAATAATTAGTTATACTATACAATTTGCCCCCACCTGAATACAATATATACAATTTACCCCCATCTGAATAAAAGAAATTTTTTTTACTTACCTGAAAAGTGAAAATTTGAAATCCAAAAGCCAAAACACCCTTTTCCCAAAAATTGAAATCCCATGATTCTCCCGTTTCCCTCTCAACTCTCGGCCTCTCCAGTCTCCTCCCTTCGTCTCCCTCTCACTCTCGACCTCTCCGAGTCCGAGTCACTCCGACAGGCGGAACCGCTGCAGTCTCCAGCTCCACAGCGCTCGTCTGCTCCAGCCTCCACTCCAGCCGCTGAGGCTCTCCAGCAGTCCGCACGGGCAAGGCGGTGGCAGTCCTCACTCCTCAATCTCTAATTTAGTAATTATCCATCTGCATCTCTACGAGTCAGCCCCTTTACCCTTACTCAATTACTCATCTTGCCCTTTTGGACTCTTTGTTAATTGTGATTGTGAATTTATAATTGTGATTTGTGAATATGTGTTTTGTGATTGTGAATTTCTAAATTATAATTGTCTAAATCAAAGTATGATTGTATGAATTTCAAAATTATAATTGTGATTTAAATTTTAAAATTAAAATTAAAATAACCCTAATTTTAAAATAACTCTAATTTGAAATAACTCTAATTGAGTATTTAATTTATGTAATTTTTGTGAATTGCGATTTTTGAATTTGTGATAGATGATATTATATAATATTGTTTTATTTACTAAATTTGTGTGTTCAATATCTTTGTAAGAAACGTTTATTTATTTAATCTGAAATTAGGGCATTTTAATTTGGGGGTTGTAGTAGTTGATTTAAGAGATTTTTGTTTATTTGTGTAGATTTCCAAATTATGGTTGATTTGAAGGAATTTGGTTTTAGTGATTATGGAGAAATTTTATAAACGGAAACTAGCAGAAGAATTTGGAACTGGTAGTGCATCCAGTAGTTCATCTGTTGGTATTCAACGATCTTAGTCTATTCCCGTTATTTCTGCTACGAAAGAATTAGTTGATTTGAATAGTCTTCCTTCAGATCCCGCAGAAAGAAAAAAGATATTTGAATATAACCCCAACCAAATTGATGAAATTAGGAGAGCTTATTTGTTGAAGGGGCCTTGTCAACCCCGTGGCCATGATTTCCCTCAAAAACAAATGGGAACTAAATTGTGTCGTTTTAATTCGGATTGGTTTGATCAATATGCTAATTGGTTAGAGTATAGCATGAAAGAAGATAAAACATATTGTTTGTGTTGTTATTTGTTTAGAGATAAAATCAGTAATAAAGGTGGTGGTGAAGCATTTATAAGTGAAGGTTTTTGTGCTTGGAATAAAAAAGAAAGGTTGGATGTCCATGTTGGTGTGGTAAATTGTAATTATAAAATGTCGGTAAAGAAGTGTGAGGATCTAATGAGACAAAAACAATCTATTGCGGTTGCTCTTCATAGACAATCAGACATTATGAGAAATGACTATCAAATTCGATTATGTGTTTCAATTGATTCTTGTAGATTTTTATTGAACCAAGGGTTGGCTTTTTGTGGTCATGATGAGACCGAAGATTCTTCAAATAGAGGGAATTTTCTTGAATTGATTAAGTTTTGTGCTGATCAAAACGATTTTGTTCGTAAAGTTGTTATGGGAAATGCTCAAAAAATTGTCAAATGATATCTCCTCACATTCAAAAGGATATTGTTCATTGTTTTGCACAAGAGATAGTACGAAAAATAATTGAAGAGATCAAAGATGATTTTTTTTCATTAATGGTGGATGAGTCTAGTGATGTATCTGGCAAAAAACAAATGGATGTGGTTTTGCGATTTGTTAACTCTAGTGGGAATGTTCAAGAGAGGTTTATTTGTGTTGTGCATGTGATTGAGACTTCTGCTTTGTCTATGAAATCTGCTATTGATAATGTGTTTGCTGATATTGGTTTGAGTTTGATGAAAATTCGAGGTCAAGGCTATGATGGTGCAAGTAATATGAACGGTGAATTCAGAGGGTTGAAGACTTTGATTATGAATGAAAATCCATATGCATATTATGTTCATTGTTTTGCTCATCAACTCCAATTAGCTCTTGTTGCTGTGGCTAGGAAAAATGTTGATATTGCAGACTTTTTTCAACATGATTTCCTCTTTATTAAATGTTGTTAGAGCATCTTGTAAGCGTGAGGACATTATTTGACAAAAACAAGCAGAAAAAGTGGCGGAAGGAATCGAGAGTGGTTTGCTTGAGACGGGGAAGAGATTAAATCAAGAATTAAGTCTTAAGAGGGCTGTAGATATGCGTTCGGGGTCTCATTATAAATCATTATTGAACTTGGTTGCTTTGTTTTCTTATGTTATTGAAGTTCTTAAAGTTGTTTCATGCGATGCTACAGATTCATCGAAAAAAGCACAAGCAGTTGGTTTATTGGGATATTTGCAATCATTTGATTTTGTCTTTAATTTGCAATTGATGCGGACTGTACTTTCGTTCGCAAATGAGTTGTCATTAGCTTTACAAAGGAAAGATACATATATTTTGAATGTTATGTCACTTGTTAAAGTAACTAGGCAAAAATTGCAAGCAGCAACAAATGATGGATGGGAATCTCTTCTAGGCAAGATTGCTGGTTTTTGTAATGAGAACAAGATTGATTGTGTGGATATGAATGCTGAATATGTTAATCGTCACCGTCCTCGGCGTAAGACAAACATTACTAATGATTTTTATTATCGTGTGGAATGTTTTAATGTCATTATGGATCAGCAAATTTTAGAGATTAATGATCGATTCAATGAGGTCAATTCTGAGTTGCTTCTTTGTGTTGCTTGTTTGAATCCAAGTAATGATTTTGTTGATTTCATTATAGCAAAATTGGTAAGAATGGCTCAGTTTTATCTGGATGACTTCTCTCTAGTTGATTGTATGATGGTTGAAAATCAACTAGAGACATATATTATGGATTAGCGATCAGATGACAGATTCAGTAGATTGGAGGGGCTTGTTGATCTATCAACATTGCTTGTGCAAATACGAAAATACTTGTCGTACCCATTGGTGTGTCGACTTTTGAAGTTCGCATTGATTTTGCCAGTAGCAACAGCAAGCGTGGAAAGATGCTTCTCTGCAATGAATATTGCCAAGACGGATCTACGAAACCGAATTTGTGAATAAATTTTAAATGATTGTCTTGTATGTTTTATTGAAAAAGATGTGCTTAGGAGTGTTACAAATGATGATGTAATTAAATGTTTTCAAAATATGAAAACGCGTTTGGGACAATTATGATTTGTAAACTTTATTAAATTTGTGCACCCGGTTCAGAAAATTTATGCGTCCGCCACTGCTAACAGACGTTGAGTCTAGTTAGCTATTTGACACAAATAACATCATTAGGTACCAAATTAGCACAAACCTTATATTGGGTAGTGATCTAGGATTGGGTGTATACTTTTGGGGAAAATTTGTAATTTGACCAATAAATTAATTAGTTACAAAAACTAAAAGAAAGATGTATAAATGTACACAGGGGAAAGGGTGTCATATTCTTGGATCTCTACATTTACTTGAATCAGCCTAAGCACTAAGCAGGAAGAAGTTTTTGTTTCACTCAAGGCCTAAGAACAGCGGAACCATATATGAAGGGACGAAGGCCACTAGCAATGTCTTCTTCCTTTCTGATTGACGTGGTGAGAAGCAATAAATAAAAAGATTAATATCCCAGTTCATAAAGAAGAAATCAGAAAAGATAATTACTACTCCTTCCGTTCCTAAATAATCGTCCTAGTTGATCTGGCGTATAGTTTAAGAAAAAACAATTGACTTGATTATTTATATTGGTTTAATATGTAGTTTCTTTTAAAGCCCATGTATATGTGCCTAATTAAAGTAGAGTGAAAAAGTAAGGGTAAAATGGTAAAAGTGATGTTCTAAAAAGGTAAGTTTTAAACTGGATAATTATTTTGAAACAGATGAAAAAGGAAAGAAGGACGATAATTTAGGGACGGATGGAGTAATAAATATAAAGAAGTACTTTCTTTCCTTGTTACAGCAAAAGATTGTTACGTGGGCAACTTATGAAAGTAATTATGAAAGTGTTTTTTTTCCAGTTAAAAAAATGAGAGATAAAAATGATTAAAAACTTTAGGAATGAACCGGCGAGAATTTTTTTTTAATCTGTGTGTCAAGTTAAAAAAGATAATTATTTTTGTACAGAGGGAATTGAACATGCATTAAAAATCAATAAACCAATATTATTGAATACTACAATATAAATAATATTAGGTGTTATATACTTTGTCCGGTAAAACTTTTTATGTTTAATAAATTTATAAAAGAAAATAGTATAAAGAAAGAAAAATGAAAAATGAAAAGTAGGCCCAAAAGATAAAAAAATTGCCAAAAATTAAAAATAAAAAATGTCATAAAATTATAAATTCAAACCTTTTTTTCCTTGAAAAGTAATAAACTAAATATCCAAATTTGCTATCAAACTTTTTATTTGAAAAGTCTATCCTTTTGTTATGTCATTGTAGAACACAAATAAAACGTTAATAACTGATCAATTTTGAAAAGTTTCGATGCAAATACATAAAGAGTCAACAAAATTCAATATGTAATAATTGTATTAGGAAAAAAAACGTTTCAAAATTTACATCAGCAACAATGACATCAACACCATCATCAACATTAGTATCCAAATTATCAAAATTTTCAACATTATTAATTTGAATGTTAGGCAAATTGATCACACTAGCATCATCGGCATTAACATCAACACCACCACCAACATTAGCACGCATTTTTAGAATTTCGAGTCTTTTATATTAAACAAACGTTTCAACTGCTCAATATGCTTTTCATGTCCAAATCCATATTTTCTTTTTGGAGACATAACTTAAAAAATTGCGATTAACGACAACTCACATATGCCACAAACATAGAGAAGAGTGACAATAATAAAATTATAAAATACCAGTAATAACACACCAAACTCAAATTTAAAGTAGCTATAAAAGGAGTGAAAGGAAAAAGATACTATAAACCCTCAAATCTAACATAATTTTAGGTGTTATGACTTTCAATTTATCATTGATTCTATCAAGAATTTCTATGAACAAATAAAACTAAAGTTAATAACTTCAATTTTGAAAAGATATTTTTCGATGCAACAATTACATAAAGAGTCAACAAAATAACACAAATCTAAATATGTAATCAAATTAAAAATACATTAACTTTTATTTTAGGAATAATTGTCCGGTCTTATATGAAATTATTGTAACTACCCTTTTTTTTAACCGTCTATTTTCAGTCTATTTTCATTGAGGTCCTCTTTGTATCTCAGGAATCGACTAAGCTTTTCATATATGAACAACGGCACCAATGTTAACGATGAAGGCAACATCTTACACATCAATGTAAGATGTGTCTCTTGAGGATTTTAAATTAATAATAAAATAGAAAATACAATACCTTGCTGGAAAGGGTGGAGCTAGCCTTTGGATGAAGATGAAAGAATAGCTTGGAATGAGGAGAGAATGATGAGGATTTGGGGTACGGAGGAAAGAGGTAGGTGGTGTGAGAGAGTGTGTGAGAGAGAGTAAGTGAGAGAGAAAAGAAAGTCAAAAACAAACTTTTTTTTATTTTCAATGTCACTATTTTTGTATTTCAAAATTAATGATCGATGCCCAAAATTAATTATCGATACCTAACTTTTGTATTGCGATGCCAGATTTGGGTGAGCGATGCCCAAAATTTTCAAGATAACAATGATGATTGTGAAATGAATAGTTCACGTTGGAGAAGGAGAAAGAGAAAGAGAAAGTGATGGGTGGTGTTAGTGTGGGAGTTGTGAGAGAGTGTGTGAGAGAGAGAAAGAGAAAGTCTCACTTCTCCATCTACTTATGGGTCAAAAAGAAATATCACTTTTTTGTATTGATCGATGTACAAAATTAATTATTGATGCCTAATTTTTTTATTGTGAAACCCAATTTTTTAATTGTGAAGCCAAATTTTTTAGTTACAAATCTCAATTTTGGTATTGCGATGCCAGGCTTGGATGAGCGATGCCCAAAATTTTCAAGACAACAATGATGATTGTGAAATGAATAGTTCACGTTGGAGAATGAGAAAGAGAAAGAGAAAGTGGTGGGTGGCGGGTGGTGTTAGTGTGGGAGTTATGAGAGTGTGTGAGAGAAGGTGCGTGAGAGAGAGAAAGAGAAATTATCACTTTTTCATCTACTTACGGGATAAAAAGAAAGATTACTTTTTTTTTGTATTGATCAATGCACAAAATTAATTATTGATGCCTAATTTTTTAATTACGAAGCCCAATTTTTTAATTGAAGCCCAATTTTTGCGTTATGACACCAATTTTTTTTTGACCGACGCCCAAAAATTTTGACCAACGCATAAATTGGGACAGTGGCTTTGTGTGCACGTATTTCCTTCATTAAGGGTATCTTCGTCATTTTCCCTCAAAAGTGCATTGTAGCGGTTGAAAACAAATATATGAGACTTTTCCGATTATAATATCATGATAGGGGACCGGCCTGGTTATTACCTTTTATTTCAGCCATGTGAGCACGCTTAATGCCCGTGTAAAGCTCGCCAAAAAAAAAACACTTCAATTTAAGCTAGCACGAAGCACACTATATCAAGCTTTTGAAATTGAATTATGCAGCTAGACGGGATCATATCAGCCTTTAGGCCCGTGCACACCCATTGAATAGGGTGATAGCCGGGCCGGTTGCATAAAATAAAATTATAACCGGAAAAATCTTTCATATTTGTTTTCTATCGTTAAAGTACATTTTTTGTGATAAAATGATGAAAATACCATTAATGAATAAAAAATGCGCGCACAAAAGCCCGCGATCAAACTTCAACATTTCATAACTAAAGAAACGATGACTAATTAAATAACACTAAGACATGATTGGAAACGACGCCTAATTAAGTAACATCGAGGCAAAATTTGAAGGAACGATGCCTAATTAAGTGACACCGAAGTATGATTGGAAACGACGCCTAATTAAATAACACCGAGGCAGGATTTGAAGAAATGATGTCTAATTAAGTAACACCAGGATTAGAAGAAACGATAACTAATTAAATAACATCGAAGCATGATTGGAATAAACGACGCCTAATTAAGTAACACCGAAGCAGGATTGAAAAAATAAATTGAAATCCCCATATTAAATAAACGATGCCTAACTAAGTAACACCGAGACATGATTTGAAAACGATGCCTAATTAAGTCACACTGAGACAGGATTGGAAGAAACGATGTGTAATTAAGTAACACTGAGGCAGGATTGGAAAAAAAAGATGACTAATTATTTATATACCGCGATATAAAAAAGAAATTGAAGTCTGGCATCATATTAAAGAAATGACGTCTAATTAAGTAATACCGAGGTAGGATTGGAAAAAGAAATAGAAATATGTCACCATATTAAAGAAACAATGCATAATTAAGTAACACTGAGTTAAGATTTGAAGGAACGATGCCTAATTAAGTATTAAATAATACCAATGCATGATTGGAATAAATGATGCCTAATTAAGTAACACCGAGGTAGGATTGAAAAAATAAATTGAAATCTGCCACCATATTAAATAAACGACGCCTAATTAAGTAACATCGATGCAAGATTTAAAGGAACGATGCATAATTAAGTAACACCGCTGGAAGATTGGAAGAAACGATGACTAATTAATCGGAAAATGAATTGTCATTTTAGAAACAGAAGGAATCCTTATAACCTAGTTTTTTCCTTCCTCCAGCCTCGATGTAAAACATAATAATGTTTCTTTCGAATTGGAGGCAAATTGATTACGAGAGTTTAGCAAATGGATTGTTGGAAAATGAATTACGATTGTTGTTGTTGTTGATGCTCCTTTTTAAAAGTGGTGCTAAACAGAGCAGTCAGTTGCTAATCAGAAAGCATCTTGAGATTTCTATCTCATTGAATATGATGGTGTGTATTCTAGGAAAAATATTATTAAAATAGACTTAAGTGGTTAAACTAAAAATATTTAGGGGAGTGGAACGGTTACAATTTCATAAAAGTGGACCGGTCCGTAATTATTCCCATTGAGGCCTCGTCTGGTGCAGCGTTTTGAAAACGCAGCTTTTTTCTAAACGCAACATTTTCAAAACGTAATTTTTTTTCTTGTAAACATGTTTGGAAAACTATTTCAAAATACTATTTTTATAAACAAAATAGTTGTAAACGCAATACATTTTTAAAACGCTTCAAATTGGAGCATTTTAAAACACTGCACATTTTTAAAACGCAACATTGAAACATTTTTAAAGAAAAAATGCTGCGATTTTTACCAGCGTTTTGGTCAAAACACTCTACCAAACAAGCACTGAATATGCTTATTGAGACATCAAACCCAATTCATAAAACTTCTGGGGTAAAATTTTGGCCGGTTTCTTTTCCAAAGTTTTTTACCCCTCTAATACTCCATTCTATTTTTCAACCGTAAAAGAACACTTTTTAAAATATTGTTCCAAAAATGTTATCGTCTTCTTCAACAGCTATGACAACACACTTTTGATTCAAAAATCACCATTATTGGATAACGAAACGGGGATCGACCTGCCCGATCAGGTCGCGAGGGTCGAGGGGGCAGCGCCCCGTCGTTGTTTGGGGAAATTCCCCCAAAAGGTAAACAATTTGTTTGATTCATTATATACGAAACTATAATGGATCTGTGCTAGATTGAAAGATTTTTTCAATAGGACAAAGGTGAAGGAGGAGGGGGAAGAAGAGGGCTTACGACAGAGGAGATGGAAGAACAAGGTGGAGGACATGGTCTGGTTCATTATCATTTTGTATCGCTGTGTACAAATGAATTAGCTAATATTTTATGTATCGCGGTTAAAAAATAAATTCATCGTGATACATAAAAGTTGATATATACCGTGGTGCAATTTGGATTAGGTATATGTATCGCGGTTCAAAAATTAATTGATCGCGGTACATAAAAGTTGGTACCGCGGTGCAATTAGACTGGACAATCAAACTATTGAACCCGTTGAAAAATTAATACAATAAAATTGATGAATAGCGATGAAATAGGAATAGGCAGTTAAATTATTAACCCAGTACAAAAATTAATGCAATAAAATTGATGAATCGCGATTCAATAGTTAATGCACCGCGATTCATTTATGTAGCACGCGTCATGCTCATTAAGGGCATCGTAGTCTTTTTTACCTCAAAAGTGTCCTTTTTTTATTTGAAAAAAAAAACACTCAGGAATGTAGCAATTAGAAAATTTGAAAAGTTGACTGACCCACAATTTTTCCAAAGTTCTGGGGTCACATCTCTCAGAAGCTACATAGATGAAACCTATAATATATATAATTTGAAATTTGTGAGGAGCACTATAGTTGTGTCACATCACTCACTTTTAGATAAATCTTTATTCTCAAGTATTATTTTGTGACTCTTTGTTTCTTAACCATTACCTATTAATAATACTTAATAATAATTAATATAATAATGAGATATTAGTCTCCACTATTAATCTCTTCCATCGTTAATAGTAGAAGTCTTATATATAAAAAAATTACAACCAACATTAATTTCGAATCAATGTGGGATAGAACTCTTTTATTGGTAATAAAATGTAACATTTTTAATGACTTTTAAAAGAAAATTCAATTTATAACCAATATGAAATATATCTCTACTAATATTACCAAAAGAAAAGATGTATCTTATATTAGTTATAAATTGATGTTAATTTTGAAAGTCTTTTGATAAAAGACTTCTACTTTTATCACCATGGAAGAGATGTATCTAGATTGGTTAGTAAGAGACTAAATTTTGTACTCATGTCTATGGCACGACATTAGTATGAGACTTCATCAAAGTATGGAGCGAGTAGTATTCAAATAAATCAATGTATATTTGAATTTTGTAAGGGTCTGATCAATTTACACTACATAAACAAAATATACATTTTATTGTGTACAAAATTTATGATTCATCATTTGTCAAAAAGAGTCTTTTTTCTAGTTAGGGTCACATAGAGGGTACTCCAGCCTAAAGTCTTCCTAAATATGTTTAATAAAGAAAACCCAAATGCAAAAACTTATTGAGCTGCCTTGCCCAATAGGCCCAATCCATGAGCCACGTGTTAGGCGTGTATGTCCTACGAGCAAGCGAGCAAAGGTGTTATGCGAGCAACCAGGCAAAACCTTAGTTTTGGTCAGGTTAGCCACTTGTGAGATGTGGGCTCGGTTAAACGAGCAAAATTGATAAACGAGCATTATTGCTCGTCTACATCAGTAAGAACTATTAACAGGTGAGGACGTTCATGTTCGGTAAAGATCAAGGTAATAGTTGAGGGTGGTTATACCCGAGCAAGAATCCTGATCAACGGTAATGACCAACAAGTTCTACGGATAGCTCGTTGTCATCAGTGAGCTAATTAAATGCTGTTTATTAAAGGCCATGACTGTTTGTGGGGCAGTTAATGCCAATCATGGGCAGTTAATAGAGATCCTGGGCAGTTAATGCTAATCATGGGCGGTTACTCATGGTTATGGGCAGTTATGTCTCCGGTGCGTATAAAAGCTTGGCAAAATTTGGAGAGAGGTATGCGCAATCTAATTCTCTAGCCAAAACTCTGTCAAATTACTTACTCCACTGTTTATTTGTGTACTGATTTACACGCCGGAGGGCCTTTGCAGGGAGTGCCCCTGCCCAGTTCACGTTTGTTCTTCCTTATTACAGAGTTGGGCTTAGAGGATTCACGGACACGTTGAAAGCCAGGTGTTTGGATTGGGCTTACTCAGTGCATCCAAATTATTTTGGACGCATCAGTTGGTTCCGTTGCCGGGAAACGTTTTTACGGCATTAACATTCGGTTAGATACTTTTGGTTTTGGAAGTTTTGTCCATGGCGGAGAACGGGATTAATGGCGGTGGCGGCAGTCGCAGAGAGGAGGTACACCAGAATCTCAGCCTCAATCAGGCTGCTGGGAATAATGTCCCTCCGCCCCATGATGCACGCCACCAGCTAAATCAAAGGCGTGGGGTTGATTCATTGGCCAGAAGCGCAGAAGCTGCAGTTGGGTTAGCCCATGAGTTTCGTGAGGAAGCTTTACGTCAAAGAGCCATCTATTTGGGTCAGATGCATCAACTCAACCTACAACTGATTGCTATGGGCAAGCCGCCATTGCCCATCGAGGTAGATCCGTTACCAGCCTTGACGGCTCCAAGCCAAGTGGCAGGGGTTTCTCGCACAGGTGGTAACCCGGTGAACCCTCTGATTGTTTATTCTCAACCGCGAGCACAAGGCTCTAAACAGCGCGAGCAACCGGAAGGAAGCAAGGCCAGTCATAAGGTTGTTCCTAGTGTTCATTCAAGGCTGGGACCGCGAGTTGGCGAGGATTCGGCTCAGTCACGTCGTCGCCGACGTTCGCCTTCACCTCAAAGGTCACATGCTCGCAGATTCCGTTCACCTTCACCGCGGCGATCTCGTGCTTATAGTCGCCGTTCGCGATCACCAAGGGGTTCTTACGTTCGTAGGCGTAGAACTCCCTCTCCTAAACGGTCTCGTCAGTCAGCTGCACCTATTGCACAGCTCGCTGGGGCACCTCAGGGACAGGTGGCGCAGGCCGTGGGGGTTCCACAAACCGTTGCGGTTATGGGACCCCCACAGGCCCCTCCTTTGCCTGTGGTACAGCCTCAGCACGGGGGTGGTTTGCCTGCAACCATAAACATGCAAGATTTCGAGGAGTTGAAGCGCCGGATGGAGGCCTGGGAACAAGGCAAGGCTCTAGATGGGAATTTTTTGGGTACGTCTGCTAGCCCGTTGGCTCCGTGGATTGAGAATGCTCCACCAGCACAGGGGTTAATATTTCCGAACATTAAAGAGTACACGGGCAAGACCAAGGCTAGGGACTGGTTAATGTCTTTTGAATCCCAGATTGGGTTAGTAACATCAGATGAGGCGTTGAAGATCAGAGCCTTTGTTGGTGCCTTGCAAGGAAAAGCTTTAGCCTGGATGGGAGCATTGCCACGACGCTCGATCAATAATTGGGCAGACTTGCGAGCAAAATTCTTGGCTGATTTTGGGATGGCTGGTTCGTTAGCAAAGACAAGGGCTGACTTGTCTAAGGTTAAACAAGGTGCACATGAGTCAACGGCGAGCTACCTTGAAAGGTTTACCAAAGTCTTGGAGCAAGTTCCTGGTTTGACCGAGCAAGAGGTGACATTGTGTTTTGAGACAGGATTGCTGGAAGGTGAAGGTGGTTTGCGCTCAGAGTTAAGTATGCGCGAACCAAAGACGCAAGCAGAGATGCTCATGCGAGCACAAAAATGGTGCGCTGGGGAGACAGCGAAGAAGGAAAAGAAAAAGGAGAGCAGCGAAGCTGTAGGAAATACCAAGGGAAATGGCCAGGCAGGAAGTGGAGGCTACAATAAAAGCAAGTCTCGTTATGATCGGCCAAAGGAGTTTCTACGTGAATCAGATTTGACCCCACTCAACACGCTGCGTGAAGATATTATGTACGAGGTCAGGAACGAGCTGCCAAATCCACCTCGCATGAATCCAGCTACTGCCGGCGAGAGGGATCAGACAAAGAGGTGTGCCTATCATGATGATTATGGGCATACTACAGAAGAGTGTTGGCCATTGAAGAAGGCCATTCAGAAGTTGATTAATGAGGGGCGGCTAGACCGCTTCAAGCGAGATGCAGGCAACAGGGGGAATGCCCCTAGGCGGGAAGCCCCACCGATAAGGGGGGTAATAAATGTCATAATGGATGAAGAGCTCACTCCGACACAGCTTGGCAAGCAGATCTACTCTTTGTCAAAAGTGGTGGAGCGACCTACGACTTTGCAGGAGGGTGAACAGGCCATTCAGTTTACTCGCAGCGAGTTGGCGAGTAATGTTGCAGGCGAACAATCGTTGATTGTCTCAGCATTGGTTGATGGCTGGGTCGTGCACAGAATCTTAGTGGATACAGGAGCATGTCGGGATGTGATGTATTATTCCTGCTTCCAGGGGTTGGAGTTGAGTGATGATCGCTTGAAGCCATATGCTGGGGCTTTAGAGGGTTTTACAAATCACAAGGTCCCGGTTAAGGGCACTGTCGAGCTAGAGGTGTTTATTGGTGAGGGAGTCAGGACCCGGGCTGAAAAGATTACCTTCATGGTAATCGACTTGAAATCTCCTTACAACATTATCTTGGGCGTACCGAGCATGGCCAAAGATGGTGGCGCCAATCCCACATCAGAGAGCCAAATTCTATACCGATCGTGAGTGGGGGTATTGAGCTACCGCGAGCAAGGCTCGAATATGTGCGAGATACGTAGAAAGAAAAAGTTGACCTTGGAGGATGGCGAGCAGAAGGTTACTATCAGCACCAAGGAAACTTCGCATGTGACTGTAGGACCGTCAGTGGTAGCGATGGTACAGGAGGACTTGGAGATGGGTGCAAGCTCTATGCCGACATTGAAGTCGGGGGAGCAAGGTCAGACTGAGGCAGATGCAGCCATGGTTGTTGGTCGGACTGATATTGAGGTTCTTCCATCTTTGCCGACAATGCAATCGCTGGAGCAAGCTGAGCGAGAAGAGGTGGCCGAGGAAGGTGTTAATAATCCTTTGCCGACACTGACGTCGGGGGGATTTGAGGAACCAAATGAGGTCGTTGAGCCTATGGATGAATCCTTGCCAACAGTCATGTCTGAGGAGCCAGTAGAGGTTATGTATGAAGACCAGCTTGATAAAGTCGAGGATCGAGCTGAGAAAGATGAAAAAGTGGAGTGTGATACGCTCCAAATGCGAGACGAGCCAGAAGTTTACAGCTCAAGACGAGCTGGAGGAGGTTGTCATCAATTCTGCTTATCCGGAGCAGAAGATCAAGATTGGTAGAGCTTTGACGGCAGAGGCCAGAGAAAGATTGATTAAGCAGCTGCAGGATAGTCTGGATGTTTTTGCTTGGCGACCAGGGAGTGAGTGAAGGTCGCCGTGCATCGCTTGAATGTTGATCCCTTTTCGCCAATCCAAAGACCTCGAGTTTACTCGGTGGAAAAGGATCAAGCGATCAAGGAGGAAGTCGAGAAGCTGCTTAAGGCGGATATTATTGAGGAAATACATTATCCAACTTGGTTGGCTAATGTAGTTATGGTGAAGAAGTCAAATGGAAAGTGGCGGATGTGTGTTGACTTCACGGATCTGAATAAAGCTTGCCCGAAGGATTGTTATCCTCTGCCGAGAATTGACAAGTTGGTCGACGCCTTGCAGGGTTCGAGCTTCTCGCCTTTATAGATGCATATTCGGGTACCATCGTGAAGATGGCCGAAGCAGATAAGGCTCGACAGCCTTTCCGAGCAGCAGGGGGGCTGTATTGTTACAAGATGATGCCTTTTGGCTTGAAGAATGCTGGAGCTACTTATCAAAGGATGGTAAATAAGGTGTTTAGCTCGCAGCTCGGGAGAAATGTGGAGGCTTATATAGATGATATGGTGGTCAAGACCAAAGGGAGCGAGCATACGAGGATTTGGGCGAGACCTTTGCCAATCTCAGAAAACAAGATGAAGTTGAATCCGAGCAAATGTGTGTTCGGGGTAAAGGCTGGCAAGTTCCTCGATTTATGGTGACTGAGAGGGGAATCGAGGCCAATCCCGAGAAAATAAAGGCATTGGTTACTATGAAGCTTCCTCGATGTATTAAGGATGCAGAGGCTTAACTACAGGTAATTGCTCTAGGAAGGTTCATCTCGAGGCCGGCCGAGCGGTGCTTGCCTTTCTTCAAAGTATTCGAGGTAACAAAGGATTCGAATGGACTCCCGAGTGCCAGAAAGCTTTTGAGGACTTGGTGAAGTATTTGGGAAGTCCACCGTTGCTGAGTAGCCCGATCTTTGGGGAAAAATTGTATGTTTATTTGGCGCCTACCGAAAGCAGCGAGTAGCCGCTGCTTTTGATTAGTGGAGGAAGGCAATGTACAAAAGCCCTGTTTATTATGTATCAAAAGCCCTCACCGATGTAGAGGGACGATATTTTAATGCAGAAATTGGCGCACTCGCTTGTTGTTGCCGCCGGAAACTTCGAGCTTATTTTTCTCGCCACTCAATTGTTGTGTACACGGATTTGCCCTCGAGAAAGATTTTGCACAAGCCGATACTTCGGTCGGTTACTTACTTGGTCGATTGAGTTAACCGAGTTTGATATCGACTACCAGCCACGGCGAGCTATCAAGGCGCAGGCTTTAGCAGATTTCGTGGCTGAGACAAGCTTCAAGGATTCTGGCGAAGAAGAAGTAGCAAGTAAAGCAACACCGACGAGTAATGCAAGTCCAAAGCCGAGGCCAGAATATTGTTGGGAACTCCATGTTGATGGTTCGGCTAGTCGATTTGGGAGTGGTGCCGGTTTAGTGCTAGTTCCACCAGAGCAAGATGTAGAATTTGAGAAGGCACTGCTTTCAAATTCCCCTTCAAACAACTGTGCCGAGTATGAAGCTTTAATTGCTGGCTCGAGCTCGCACAAGACATTGGAGTGCGGGCGTGGTGGTATATTGTGATTCTCGCTTGGTGGTGAATCAAGTCAAGGGCGATTATGGAGTACATCACCCGATCTTGGTTCGCTATTGTGCGATGGTAAAAGAAATTTTAAAGGATTTTGATTATCGGGAATTAGTGAGAATTGCTCTGAGGATAACATGCGAAAGCAGACACTGTCGAAGATGGCCGAGGATGAAATTCAATCTTTGCATCCCGAGTCATGATCGAGCATTTGGAGGTTCCCGCCATTGAGAAGGAAGTGGTTATGGACATAGAGCCGGCTGCAAAATGTTGGATAGATGATCTTCGGGCCTACATCGAGCATGGGGTATTACCCGAAGACAAAAAGGAGGCTAGAACCATTCAAAAACGATCATGCCGTTACATTGTCTTGGATAACATTTTGTATCGAGATCTTACACTCGACCTCTATTGAGGTGTGTTCGACCGCAGATGACGTAAGGAATCTTGGGCGAAGTGCATGAAGGCAAGTGTGGAGGTCACCCCGTCAACGATCACTAGCCGAGAAAGTGTTAGCAAATGGATTTTACCGATAACATTGCGACGGATGCCGAGACGTATGTTCGCCGATGTGACAAGTGTCGGCATGCGGATATTCCACGCTTGCCATCCACCGAAAGCGCACTCGTTATAGCATCGCGGCCGCTTGATATGTGGGGAATAGACTTGATTGGTCCTTTTCCGCTGCTCTGGCCGAAATTCAAGTATGCAGAGTCGCCAGAGATTACTTTACGAAATGGGTGGAAGCGAAGCCATTGGCAACCATAAGTGAGGTAAATGTTATCGACTTTGTACACGAGCACATATGGTGCCGGCTTGGAGTCCCGCGAGCAATTGTGTCCGATCATGGGACCCGCTGAAAAGTTTACCAAGGCATGCGAGCAGATGAGGGTAAAACATTGGCAATCATCTGTGGCATATCCACAAGGCAATGGGCAAGCCGCGAATAAACAAATCTTGCATGTTTTGAAGAGGAATTTGGAAGAAAAAGCTGGAAGATGGGTAGACGAGCTGCCTTCAGCCTTGTGGGCAGTTAGAACGACAGTAAGGGGTCCAACAGGAGAGACCGCCTTTTCTTTAGCTTATGGGTCTGATGCTATGGCTCCAGTGGAGATGTACTTGCCCACTCATATGTGGTCTTAAACTACAATGTCGAAGTCTAATAACACAAAAGCAGCAGATTTGGATTTATTAGAGGAAAAGCTACTACGGAAGCCAAAATGAGAATGGCCAACTATAAGCAACGAGCAAAGGCTCACCACGATAAGAGAGTTCGTGGTCGATCGCTTGTCGGGGGATTGGGTCCTCCGTAAGATTGAGGCAACGGCCATCGAGCCGAATGGGGAAAGCCGTCACCAACCGAAGGTCCTTTTCGATTTCGAGAATCATTAAGGAAGGCACTTACATGTTGCGAACAGAGGATGGTGACGAGTTAAAGCATCCATGGCATGCGGATCATTTGAAGAAATACTATTGGTAATTGATTTGCAATATGTAATTCTTTGATCCTTTTTCTCATGATAATTAGTAATGGTGAAACTCGATTGTCTTTTCAACCTTGTGTTTGGAAAGTGGGTCTTCGAGTTGGCTTTTGTTGTTTCCTCGATTTTCTCTACCGAACATGAGTTTTTTCTTGCTCGGTTAAAGAGTTGGTGTTCGAGTTGAATCTCCTTTAAGTCTTCGTTCGAGCATAAAGGGCTTTATGTTCGAGAAGATTTGAGGAGAGGTTTCCCGGTTCTCGAATTAGTTTCTTTTTACGAGCATAGAGGGCTTTATGCTCGCAAAAAGAGTTGGTGTTCGAGTGGGACTTGGCTAAATGGTGATCGCCTTAGAGCGAGTGAAAGATGGTTTTGCTTGAGAAAACTTATGTAATGCGCTATTCAAGGATAAAGGAAAGCAAGTTAAAATATTACGCATAAAAATTTAAATTGTTTTTGGGACAAGGCACGGAGGCCGAAAGGCACGCAGCCATTGTTATAAGTTCAAGCCAAGGGCGTGTTGTTCTGCTGAAGCGTATGTGTTCCTCGGCACCCTCGAGTATCCAAGATGGTAACTTCGTCATCGGCTTGGACTTGAGCATTATCGCTGGTGGATGGGGGAGCTTGAGATGCCCAGATTTGTGTCATGAGGTCAAGAATGCTGGGGGGCGACATGTGAGGTGGATTCCGTGGTGACAAGCCCTTCTCAAGATCCGTCACGCCAACGATTCCAATTGCCTTCATCAAGGGCACGAGGGAGTGGCCGGGGCGAGCAGACGAGCAAAATAATGAATTGGCTCCCCATTCAGCGAGTTGCTCGGGGCGAATTTCCAACCCGCTGCAAGCGATCTGCCTTAAGACGTGGTTCATGCCCTGTACAAAGAACGGATAAGCTTCACTTTCAACACTGTTGGCGAAGTCGTTTGAACTCTTATAATCTTCAATAATTTGTTGTCTCTGCTCCTCACTGGACAAAGAGCCGGCCTCCAATAGCTTTTGCTCGAGATTGGTGACGGTGGCATTAGCAGCTTCCAAATCATTTTGGCAAGCTCGCAGCTCCCGGCGCACCCCAGCTATGTTGTTTAAGGCCGCTTCTTCAGATTTTTTAGAGAGGGTCAGTTGGGCTTCTAGAGTTTTCTGGCCGATTTTGGAGAGCTCGGTCACCTTGCTTGTGAGGGATTCCTCGGTATTTTTGAGGTCGGCTCGGATGCAGTTGATTTTCTCTTCCAAAGCATTCTTCTCGGTAGTCAAGGTATCCTTCTCGGTGGTAAGTGTGTTGTTCTTGTTGAGGTTGGTGATCAGGCGCTCATACATCAAAATGGATTTATTGGCGATCTGTTAGAAAAGTTGCGGATTAAAAGTGAGGGAAAAGGAAAGAAAGTAAGTAATAAGAGGAATGTGTTACCTCAGTCATGCACATGCCCATCTCGCCGATCAAGACGGAACTCGCTTGGTCGGCATATTTCTTCTGGATGCCACTATGGTGCAGCCGTTTCATCAAGCCCAATCCGGCAGTGGCCTGGAAACCACTTCTCTTGTGTACGGCGATATTATGGAGATCCGGTACGTTGGCGAGCTCCCTGATGAGGGCAGCGACTTTGGGTTGATCGTCGGGCATGACGAAGTCATCTTTTTGCCAAGACGGGACTGGTGGAGTACTTTCTTCCATGATAGCTTTTTCGGCCCGGCGTTTGTGTCTCCTCGGGCTTTCAGTTTGTTCGATGTTGATGGTTGGTGGGGAGATGTTTACCGTTTCACGAACAGCAGGTACTGGGATAAAAGTTGATGCAGGTTGACTGGTTTCGGGCTGCTGGCGTTTTGTTCCTCGGCTTGAAGTGTTGGCCGGGACCGTGGGAAGATTGATGGCTGGCTGGGTTGACAAGTGCTTAGCTCGCTTGTTGGAGCTCTTTTTGGCAGCCTGCATGAACTTGGTAACGTCTGTTAACTGCCTCATATCTGCATAAGGTCAAGAGAATGTTAGCACCGAGAAAAGCATAAGTATGTAAAATTATCAAAAAAGGATGACAAAGTAAACAGCTGAAATATAACCAGAGAGTGAGAAAGAGGGTCGGCAAAGAGTTCCAGCACGAGCACAATCCTCGCATTCACTAGGGAATTTCTTCCCATGGCAAGAACCCCAATATGGATGAGGAGTTTCTGGATCAATTACAACTCGGGGTTCAACTCTTTCAATGGGAAGGTAAGAGATCCCAGCAGATCGTAGAAGACTGAGGTCGGAAGTGAGAACTCGCCAATCCAGTACAAAATCTTGTCCAGCTCGCCCTTCCCTTGCTCCTAGTAACTTCCTAAAAGCTTTAACTATTTTGGGTTCCCCAGCTCGGTAGGCGTTTTTGTCATTCTCGAGAAGACCGTAGTCGCTGATATAGGGTGCAAAGGGCCAGCCAATGCTCGATTCAATAAGCAAAGCCTTCCCGTCCCAGCCATCGACTTTGTTGGGACCGTCAGTGAGAAGTTTGAAGAAGCCATGGTTTGAACGGCTATTGATGCGACCAGATTTCTTATCAAGAGAGAGAAGGAAAAATTTGCGAAATAAAGTCATATCGGGCTCAAACCCGAGTGATCGGCAGGCTACGGTGAATGATACTAAGAACCTAACAGTGGTTAAAGTTAGGTCGCAAGGAAGAGTGTTGGATGCGTTCATTAGCTCGACAATGAATGGGTCGAGAGGGAGACGGAGCCCAACTTGAAAGAAGTCGAAGTAAAACACCATTTTGTCTCCTTGAAAATTATGGCCTTCCTTCTCTATGTCTAAGTCAAAGGCGCGAACACGGTAAAGCTTGGGGTCCATTCCTAGCGAGTAGAACCAGGTACTAACCTCGTCTTCGGAGTTCAAATCTTCCCACCTGATTGAGGGAGAAGAATATGAAGATGCAGGAACGAACGA
Source organism: Codonopsis lanceolata (assembly GCA_013146195.2). NCBI lineage: Eukaryota > Viridiplantae > Streptophyta > Magnoliopsida > Asterales > Campanulaceae > Codonopsis > Codonopsis lanceolata. The sequence continues at coordinate 141,943,319 of CM028379.1, read as the reverse complement.
GGTTTGGCTTGGCCCGGGTAATTGTTCGTTTGGGCGAGGAAGATCATCTGCTCGCTCGGTTCCGTCAGGGATTTGGGGACCGCTGTTGGCTTGTTGCTCGCTCAGTTGTGGGGGTTTTCGTCGGCGAGTAACTAGTGGAATCACATCTTGCTCGCTTTCTTCGGAAGATGAGGGCGAGGACGGAGACATTTCTTTTGGAGCTCCATGGTCGTAGCTCCGGCCTTCAATTTCTGACATTGTCTCTTCGCTAGACATCCTACAGGAAAGGGAATCGAGAAATGCGGGTTAAACATCGACCAATTGGGATACAATGGCAAAAAGAGAAATTGAGACTGGTGAGTAGGTTGGAAGAACAGTGAGCAGGGCACTGATCATAGATTTCTCGATTCCTCGATTTGGATGGAAAAGGGTTGATAGTTCAAGAAGAGCAAAAGGGATTGGAGTTTGGTTCCTTACATCAACTGAATGAGCAATTCGTAAAAAATAGAAAAGGAAGGGGGTTTATGTAGCATGAACCCTAATTCAGAAATTGAGAAGAGACAATGCAACGGAATAATGAAAAAGGGAAGCATGAAATACCTGGATCTTTGGGGAAAATCCTGATTCTGCTTTTGAAAGATGGGAAGGATTGAACCCGGGAATTAGTTCTTGAGGAAAATCTGCAGAAGGCTTCGTTCGCTTCGTCTTTCTGGTGAACGAGGCAGCGTTTAATGGGCGTAGGGAATTGGGCCCGCTTTTTCAGACTGGCGGCTGGCGGCTGACGTTTCGTACTTTCAAGAAACGTTTCCTTGACACGCTTTATGAATTGCCGCCTATTTTGTTGGATTCAAGACTATTTAGGAGATGTATTTCAAATTTTTTGGATTCCTCCTCGTCATGAGCATGAATACTCGGTTAGACAAGGAGTTGGGGGCTACTGAGCTGCCTGGCCCAATAGGCCCAATCCATGAGCCACGTGTCAGGCGTGTGTGTCCTCCGAGCAAGCGAGCAAAGGTGTTATGCGAGCAACCGGACAAAACTAAGGTTTTGCCCGATTAGTTACTTGTGAGATGGGGGCTCGGCTAAACGAGCAAAATTGATAAGCGAGCATCATTGCTCGTCTGCATCAGTAAGAGCTATTAACAGTTGAGGACATTCATGTTCGGTAAAAAGCAAGGTAACAGTTGAGGGTGGTTATACCCGAGCAAGAATCCTGACTAACTATAATGACCAACAGGTCCTATGGATAACCCGTTGTCATCAATGAGCTAATTAAATGCTGTTTATTAAAGGCCATGACCGTTTGTGGGGCAGTTAATGCCAATCATGGGCAGTTAATAGAGATCCTGGGCAGTTAATGCTAATCATGGGCGGTTACTCATGGTAGTGGGCAGTTATGTCTCCGGTGCGTATAAAAGCTTGGCAAAATTTGGAGAGAGGTATGCGCAATCTAATTCTCTAGCCAAAACTCTGTCAAATTACTTACCTCACTGTTTATTTGTGTACTGATTTACACGCCGGAGGGCCTTTGCAGGGAGTGCCACTGCCCAGTTCACATTTGTTCTTCCTTATTACAGAGTTGGGCTTGGAGGATTCACGGACACGTTGAAAGCCAGGTGTTTGGATTGGGCTTACTCAGTGCATTCAAATAATTTTGGACGCATCAGGTTGTTATCATTAATTTCTGGTTGTTGACATACGTGTTGGGTAGTTTGCTTCTTTTAATGCTAGTTGTTGATATTTTGTTTATTTATATATTGTGGTTTACATAATGTTGCATCGCGGTTCACATATTTATATACCGCGGTTCAAATAATTTTCTGGTTGTTGATAGTTTCGCACTGCGATATATAAATATATGAACTGCGATGCATCTCGTCTTTATTTGTAGCGCGCCTCTTGCTCATTAAGTGTATTGCAGTCATTTCACGTTCACAAGTGTCTTTTTCCTGTTGAAAAAAAAAGTATTTTAGTGATTAGAAACTTTGAAAAGTGGACCGGTTCGAATTTTCCCCTAATTTTTTCAAGGGTGATAACCGGGTCGGTCCACTATTAAGATATTATAACAAAAAAAGTCTCATATATCTGTTTTCAACCGCTAAAGTACACTTTTGGGGGGGGGGGAATGATGAAGATACCCCTAATGATTGAAAGACGCGCATACAAAGTCACTGTCCTAATTTAGGCGTCGGTAAAAAAATTTGGGCATCAGTCAAAAAATTTAGGTGTCGTTCAAAATTTTTGGGCGTCGTTCAAAAGTCACTACCCAAATTTGGGCATTGCAATTTAAAAAATTTGGCTTCACAATAAAAAATTTGGGCTTCGCAATGTAAAAAACTGCTGCCCAAATTTGTCCTGCCAGCCCCATACATATACATATTGTTTGCCATAAATTCAAGCCACACAAAATTTGGTTGGTCTCTGGTATGTCCTTTATTTCATGTCAATTTGCAGATTCACTATCTTCTTAAAAGATGAGAGTAGCTTATCTCCCATTGTCTCATTTAGGCTTTCACTAATTGATGAAAAAGCTTGGACTGACTTCGTCGGATTTGAGAGCAATGACTGCAAAGAAAAAGGAGCTAACTGGGAAGGAATCGAGGTCTAATGCTCGCATCGAAAGCACCGATACTCGAATCGAAAGCATCGACGCCCAAATCAAAAGCATTGACGCCCAAATCGGAGTCTTCGATGCCCAAATCAAAAGCATCGATGCCCAAATCGGAGTCTTCGATGCCCAAATCAAAAGCATCGATGCCCAAATCGGAGTCTTCGACGCATAAATCAAATATGTGGTTATATAATCATCCCGACCGGAAGAGCGAAAGAAGACAATCGTCTTCATGCGTATTTAAGAAGACAATTGTCAGTCCTTGATTAGTCAAGGAGCACAACCTTTGGCATTCATTCTAGTCTTCAGGATCGAGGGCCAACTCCATCTTTAAATAAGAGGTAGGCATCACTTTTCTTCTAACTTCGCCTCTTTCACACTTCTTTTCTTTATATTGAAATTCGTCCTTTTTATATTCAGCATGAACTTATTTTTTGCTATTGAAGAAGGCCTTAGTAAGAAATCGTGATCTTTTCACTTTTATCACGAAGCACTTTAGTATCCAAATGGACACGATGCGGAATTGAAGGAAGACGTTGAGGAGACGAAGTGGAGGAAGGCGGGCTTTATTGGAAAAAAAATTTAAAAATATATTTACGCGGTTGGGAAAAAATGGGATAGTGGAGCGGTTACAATTTCAAAAAATGGAATCGGCCCGAAATTAATCCTTTTTTTAAAAGGTATTAGTCTGTAATTATTGGGCAAATTTCAAGTGGGTACAATTTTAGAAACATGTTTTCATCTAGATCCATCAATTTTTTGGATATTTCATATAACTACAAATTGGTTGGCAAATGACAAAAATGCCATTAATAAAGACAAATCTCATCCGACCTAAAAAAATCAAAAAATGCTGATGCCAATGGTAGACATCATGACTGTTTTCACAGTTTATTCAAGCCAAAAAAAATTAAAAAATACTGATGCCAATGGTGGGCATTACAGCTGTTTTCACAGTTTATTCAAGCCAAAAAAAATTCAAAAATGTTGATGCCAAGGCTTGACATCAGGACTGTTTTCATAGTTTATTCAAGCCAAAAAAAAAATCAAAAATGCTAATGTCAAGGCTTGGCATCAGGACTGTTTTCAAAACAAAAAAAAAATCCAATAATGCTGATACCAAGGACAGGCATCAGGTTGCTGATGCCAAGCCCAGGCATCAGGTTGCTGCCAAACTCAGGCATCAGGTTGCTGATGCTAAACCCATGCATCAGGTTATTGATGCCAAAGGCATCAGGTGCTGGTCCACTCATTATTTCTTTCACGAAGTCGCCTTCATTGCTACCTGATTCAACAACAATGTATCTTTCTGTCAAAAAGTCTCCCCCTAAGAATAAAACTGTGTTTGAAGCTCGAAACTTTTTCCTTGAAGTTGAACTTCTCTTTACTTTGTTTCTTCACCTTCACTGTTAACTTTTCAATGGCTTCATGCTTCCTTCTCTCTTTTCCAAACACACACTTTGTAACAGCCACTGTGGATTACTCTTCTAGAACAAGATCACTCTTTTCTTGAACAAGTCCCTGTTCTTCTTTCACTTCGGCCTCCCTTCTCCCTTCTCACCTTGAATCCTACTTCCCCAAGCTCAAATCCTTCCCCATCTCCACTAACAAACCCCCCCCTCCAACAAATTATTCCATCAATCCAAATCTCACAAACCCTAACCACCTGATAAAAATGCAATTCACCTCCAATTGAAGGTGGTTAGATAGATATTCAAATAGGCTTATTACGTGATTGCACCATCCAATTAGACTTTTTCCGTTATGGTTAAGATTTAAATAGGCTTCTTTGTCTTTTTCTTTCATTATGAATTAATTTTAATGTTGAGTAAGATGGGTTTTTGATTTACAAAAGATGGAACATCTGTAACAAAATTAAGAATATGCTGGAGTGTGGTTGATTTTGTGTAGGCGTGGGTGTATGTTTGTTGGATAGAGATGAAGAACGAAGAGAATTGAGAGAAAACAAAGGTGGCAGAGGAACGTGGGGAGGAAAGGGCAGTGACGGACTTTCGTTTCAAAATTGTACCTAAAAAATATGTTCAAAAAATAACTGAATTTATTTAAAAACATGTTTTAAAAGATGTATCGGCTTGTAATTTGTTCGCAGTTATTCAACTATTCAATTATTCCTTAAACAAAATGATAGCCTAAGCACTTGCCAAGCCAAGTTAGCCTTCTAGCCGTCTAATCCTTATGGGCCGATGCCTGCTACAAGTGTAGCAGCGTAGGCTAAACCTAATATGGTACACTAATGCTTTAGAGTTGAGGCATCACAATTTGGGCCTCTTCGGCTCTTCCCCTAAAGTTACAAACTTTGTGCGGGCCTCGTTGATACTCAATAAACCGACCCGCTTTCTACAAACTGTTCGTCCCTTAAACCTTTGTCTATCACTCAGCCACTCAGGGTTTCTTGGCTGTCCGTTATCTCCCAAGTCCTCGTAACCTATGAATTTGTGTTTTGGTCACCGTAAATTCGTAGAATAATGGTGAGCAAGAGGCAGAAATTAGCTCGCAAGAAATTCAAAGAAGCAAACCCGGGGCTGTTCACAAAACCAGAGCCGACCGCACCAAAGGATCCGAACAAGAAGAAGAAGAAGAAGAGCAATTTCAAGCGCAAGAAATCGGATTCCAATGACCCGTCAAACAAGCCCAAAAAATCATCATCGACCCATAGGAAACACCCACTTAGAGTTCCCGGAATGCGGCCCGGTGATAGCTGTTTCATTTGTAAAGGTGAAGATCATATTGCTAAGAACTGCCCTCAGAAAGCCCAATGGGAAAGGCATAAGGTACGATGTTTATGCGCAATTTTTTTCATTTTTCCAGTCCTTGGATTGTGTTTTAAGTTTCGATGGTGTTTTTTTATAATGGGAATGACTAGCTTTTCCACAACTTTCTACTGTAGTAGTAGCTACTAGCTAGTCAGGGCCTTTTTTTTGCCACTACAGATAGATCAGAATTGAGGGTCTAAATAGGGTCAAGCTACAGCAGGCTCATCTAAACTCGTAAACTAACAAGCGAAACTTGACTGCAATTTTGAACCCCACAAGTTTATGAACTCTTTTACTGTGTTAAATGATCATTCTACTCAAGCTGAACTTGATAAGAAATCAAACAACTTGATCTCAACACGAGATTGAAATCCACTCCACAAGTAAGTGACCCTAACCCAAACTTATTTCAATCTCGTTTAGAATAACGACCAAGCTCAAACAAGTCAAACTTGATAAGCCAATTTTCACCTTTAATCCTTTCCACCTAGACAATACCTGTTTGATAAGCCAAAATTAGGACATGCGGAGTACATTACTAGCATTACAAGTTACTGTAATAAGAGATGTATTTGCTGCTGTTTTGGAGTGGAACATCTGTGAAAGGAAAGTATGACTTTTTGATAGAAATGGAGGGAGTATTTATTTTGATAAGAGAAATAGAGGGAGTATTATTTTCAGGCAAAATAAAAAGAAATGTGTGGTTAGGGAGATTAACCTTAAGTGTAACATCCGGTGTGGTTAGTTTACAATTAGGGGAAAGAAGTCTTTTACTTTATTTAGAATTGTCTACTCCAACTGGCTATTGATAAAGCACAATTTGTGGATGTACATATCTTTGGGAAAAACCAATTTTCTTGGCAATAACTCCACTCTACGAACAATGAACGTTATTGTCTTACTGTATGCGAATTTGATTCAATGTTGGATGATAATATCAAATACTATTTCCTTTTCAAAATTCTATTGGTCGTTTGACCCTCTGAACACAACGTGGCCTCGCCCTTACTGATACTTGTTTTGCTTTCGCACCATCTTAGTAATATATGAAGTTTTATGCCGTGCATACTTTGGCACTTGTTAGTTGTTGGTAACTAAATGGTTTTTTCTTCAAAATGGGGATTATCGCTTGTTTTTTCTGATTCGTTGACGTGGACTAAGCTGATAGTAGTTGTGTCTGTAGATATGTTTGTTTTGTCGACAACATGGACACAGTCTCAAGAATTGCCCTAACAAGAATGAGGATGTATTGGATAAGAAGTTATGTTACAACTGTGGAGAAGCTGGGCACTCTCTTGCTGAATGTCCCCAACCCCGTCAAGATGGTATTTTGCCTCTCCTTGAAGTTGGATTTGACATAATGAGACTTTATTTTTATTTGAGTTTTCTGGTTCTTAAGATATACATCTTCTTGCTAGAAGACCTGTTAAACATGGTTTTTCCGGCATGCTACACATGCTGGAAAGTTAGTTGCCTCTAATCAAGCAACGCATATTGTGATATACTCGTCCAGAAAAATTAGTCATATTTTGTCATCTTTTGGTCAACTTGATTAAATTTGACCAAAGTTTCTTTTTTTATAAAAAGTGGATTAATTTTTTTGGACAGTGGGATTATATGTTTTGAGCTACTAATGTTCATGTAAAGTCTGAGTTTCTGTGAAAATATTGTAATCATTATGTATATTGCATTCATTGGCCTGCTATGCTATTGCAAAGCTTGCTAATTGTAGAACATTTTCAAGCACCTTTTTTTTTTTTTTTCAAAGATGGACAATACATTGGAATTAAGTAATGATACCCAAAATTGGTTCTTTTAATTGTTTGAAAATCATGCTGTAATGCATGTTATGCCTATACATAGATTTATTCGTAGGTATGGTTTGTCCTTTGATCTCTTTCTGTCATGTTAAATGAGTAACCCTTTTGTGATGCAGGGGGAACAAAATTTGCAAACTGTTTTGTTTGCAAGGAAAGAGGACATTTGAGTAAGGATTGCCCCCAAAATGCTCATGGGATCTATCCAAAGGTACATTTTACCTTCTAGCAATATTGCGTTAGTGGCAGGCAATACTAGACACACACATGCACATGGTACTTACTGGTTTATTACAGAAAGAAATGGGCTTTAGACTGATAAAAACCCAATACTGATCTTTCCACAGGGTGGTTGTTGCAAAATTTGTGGTGGTGTGACACATTTGGCCAGAGACTGTCCAAATAAAGGCAATAGAATTTCTGGGGCCACTGGAATTGGTACAGGAGGTATGCCTTCTCCATCACTTTCTCTTTTAAAGTTTCTTCAGCGTGTTTGCATTTTTTGATTGTACATTCTAGGCTTTGTGCAGTTGACCACTGTCACCATCACCAATAAATACTAATTGGTAGAGTAACCTGCTGTTAGAGAGGACAGTGTTTAACTTGTGCGGAACCAATGGAGTGGGTGTTTAGGCCCTTTTATTCTGTGTCTGCCATAAAATATTGTCAATGAATGGGCTATGGACATTCTTCAATTTGTATAAATTTGACACAGTAGTTGGAAATTGGAATCAGTGTTTGATAACTATTGGGATTTTCCCTGATTTCAGAAACTGAATTCCGAGGAAGGGCAACAGGAAAGGTGACTAAGTTCGTCAGTGGGGACGATCTTGAGGATGACTTTACAATAGACAACTCTAGCAAAGAGACTCCCTCTGAGCCGAAAGCTGGTATTGCTTCTGATTTGAAAGACACCAGTGTAAAACTAAAGAAGAAACAGGGACCTAAAGTAGTGAATTTTGTGGGTTGATGACATTTTTGTTTTGTGTTGTTTTTGCCCCTTGGGTGGCATATATTGTTATACTACTGTATCATTGATTCTTTCACATTTCTTTTGGTTACATACCCAAAGTATGGCATGAATGTAGTTTCTTGACTGTTTGTTTTCATTTTATCCTTTTTTTTTACTTTGTTTCGTAAATGGTATTCATTGTTTGCGACATTTTCTTGAAATTTCCTGTGGATGCTTATTACACTTCAAAAAGTATTTTGAGTTAGATTTAGTTGCGGTATACTTTATATATTTTCTTGGTAAAAATTATAAGTATTAAAATGAATTGGTGGAATTGTCTTAGTAAGGAGTATTAAAATGTTGTGGTATACAACGTTTTTAAAACGTAGCATTTTCAAAATGCAATTTTTTTTTCCTTATAAACACGTTTGGAAACTATTTCAAAACGCAATTTTCATAAATAGAGTAGTTGTAAATGCAACATATTTTTTAAACGTAACATATTTTGTAAATGCAATTTTCATGATCTTGTAAACACGATTGGAAACTAAATTACTGTATTGTTTGATTGTTTTGAACTGAAGGGACTCTTTTTCAAATAAAAAATCATGTTTATATATTTTTATAATTTTGAAAATCATAAAGCACGTAATTTATAATACTTTTTTATACTACAAATTATATGTTCTATGATGATTTTGAAAAATATAAAAAAATATACGTTAAACTTGTATTTGAAAAATAGTAGGTTACATATGAATTTTTTTTACACGCACAAAAGTGAATACTAAGTTGAGAAGTAAAAATGCATAGTAATAACGTGCAAACTATTAAAAAAGAAAATAAGAAAGTAAATTTGGGATTGTGAAAATAAAGGGGTGAAGAGAAATTGTGTGTGATTAAAAAAAGAAGTAAGGAAAGGATGCCATGCAATGCAAGCCATATTAATGATTTTTGTGGATGGCTACAAGGAGAATTCTCAACCCTAATTTTCTCTCCCTAAAAACACTCATGTCTTCAAATCCCCCGCAAGTTTCTATTTTGTTATAAGAAAAGCCACCCCACTTCTCTTTCTCTCTCTCAATCTCTCATGCATTACAACTCTTCCTCCCCAAATTCAAGGATCTCTCTGTTTTCCTCCCAACACAACTACTCCCCCTTCTCTTTCGTCTTTCTCCTTTGCCTCCCAGGCCTGCTCTTTCCCTTCACCCAAGAAAGACACCATGGTATGCCTCTCTCTCTCTCTCTCTCTCTCTAGATTTGTTTGTGCTCATTTCATGTATATATATATTGTTAAACAAGGACACCAAATAAGGAAATAAATTCTGTGTTGTATATCTTGAATACTGAGGAAAATGGGATAAAAGGAGGCAATCCACCACGCATCTATGAACCAAACAGAGAGATTGGAAAATGAAAAAAAAAAGTACGAATTATTTTGAAGAACAGAACAATAATAGACTTCAACTGAATTGTGTGTATCATCAATTTTGCATTCATACAGAGCTTCATTTCTTTGTTATGATCTGATTTAATCATAATTACATTTTCATCAACTCTCAGGTACAAATTGTATTTGTATCTGCTCTGCACTTTGTCTTTATAATCTCTTTTATTATCGGTATTGGTATTGGTATTGGTATTGGTATATACAATTGCATAACAAGTATGATTGTTTTACGCGATTTTGTTGATCTCATTCATGCAAACATTAAAGCTATATATGATTCGAGGATCCATCGTGTTCGTGTGCCAGGAGAGGAATCCAACTTCTCTTGTTAGCTCATCATACAACTCAAAACTTACGTTTACTATATTATGCATATTTCCATTTCTATCTTTACACTGAACACTAGAGTGTGGAAATTAAATTCTTCTCCCTTCGGACTAGAAAGTTTGAGAATGTAATGATTTTGTGGGTAGGCGAATGCGGCTTCTGGAATGGCTGTGCACGATGACTGCAAGCTCAAGTTTTTGGAATTAAAAGCAAAGAGGAACTACCGATTCATTACCTTCAAGATTGAGGCTCAACAAGTGGTTCTGGACAAGATCGGTGGTAAAGATGATAGCTACGATGATTTCACCAACTCCCTGCCTGCTGATGAATGTCGTTATGCTGTATATGACTTTGACTTCACTACCGATGAAAATTGCCAGAAAAGCAAGATTTTCTTCATTGCTTGGTAATATATACATATACATATGTTTCTCTCTCTTTCTCTCTCTCAATCTACTCAAGTCAGACTTATCACATCAATCTTTTTGGCAATTAACTTGCATTCAACCCTATGGGATCAAGGCCACGTTTGTTACTCTCTCTCTCTCTCTCTCTCTCATATTATATATTATTTTCATCCCCTCTATGTCCCATGTTCATCTACAGAATCATCCTATTCCAGTTTGGTTCGTTTTCATATTTCAATTTCATAATATTGAAGTAAACAAGCTCTAATACATTTTTCTTTCGTTTGGAAGCTGGATGGGATCTCAAGAATGGGAAATTTGTTCCATCGGCTCCCACCCCTTAGCTTACAGCTAAAGAACTTTTACTCTATTATGTTTCAACGAGTCTTTTGTTATTGCCAAATGAAGCCTTAAAAATTACGCGTTTCTTATGATTTTTTTTTCAGGTCACCCGACACATCAAAGGTGAGGATGAAGATGGTGTATGCAAGCTCCAAGGATAGATTCAAGAGGGAACTGGACGGAATCCAAGTTGAGTTGCAAGCAACAGATCCTAGTGAGATGAGCCTCGACATTGTAAAAGCGCGAGCACTCTGAGCATTCCTCCTCCTCCTATACGCTTCTTTCGTCTTCAGCTTCCCTCCATACCGCTTGCTAATCATGACTGAGCATTATAATTTCTGTTTTTTTATCTCATTAATCGATACTTAGAACCGTGTTGTGTAATGTAATATTGATATGCATTATTTTACCTTGTTCAAGACATTTGATTGTTCTTCACAGTTGCTCCATTGTTTTTATTTATGGTGTTTACAAATATTAACAGGTTTTCATATCCCATCTTTTAGTTTTTACGTTTGATTCATTGATACCGATGGAGGGAGGATCATGTATATACAATTGACAATATCAAGAAAGAAAACGCTTTTAGCATTTCTTATACAAAATTTGGACCCTTTAAGCTTACTTTCTCTTCAATTCTTCAATACCCCTAAAGTTTGGACTACTGGAACAATTTCTCTGATTTCAGGGGTAACTTTGCATATATTAGATGCTTATTTCTTACCAATTACCATACTCGGTACCAATAGGACCTGTTTGGGTACCGAAAACCTGACCTAGGGTTGTTTTCAAGGAGAGAGACAAGCTCTTCTCAAGTTTCCATCGACTCTCATCTTGGGTTGGGAAAGATTGTTGCACATGCACATGGAACAGCATTGCCTGCGATGGCATGGCTTACTCGCCTTTCACTGTTGCAACAACTTGATTTTAGCGATATGGATCTTGGTACCAAATTTGATGAAGGCACTCGGCATGCTTCCTTCTTTGACACATTCACGCATGTCACAATGTGGACTTGATAATACTCATCTATCACATTTTAATTACTATTTCAACACTACAGTCCAACATCCAACACCAGGATCTTAGTGTCAACCATTTTCAAGGAGAGTTCCCTGATTTCACTCAGACTTCCCTAGGAGTCCTTGATCTTTAGAATAACATGTTTAACTCATCTGTTCCTCTCTTCATGGGGAAAGCTTTAAGAGCCTTTGTCCAGCTTAATCTTGCCAGAAATAGATTTAGTATTGACGATCTTCCTGAATAGATGTCATTTCAAATCTTTGGATTTGTCGTTGAACAAACTCCAGGAAGAGATACTAAGACCTAATAGAGGCAATCGATGTGTTGCATATGATTTAGAGATATTGCATTTAAGAGATAATAAATTCAGTGGTACTCTGAGACAGGTTTTACAGGGCCAGCTTAAACATCTGCAACGCCTTGATCTCAAGGGCAACTTATTTAGTGGTACAGTTCCAGTCTCACTAGGGAGTTTTTTAGCCTTGGAAGAATTACAACTTGGCAATAATCAGCTGAGAGGACCCATCCCATCATCTCTAGGAAGATTGACAGCCTTAAGAAAATTAGGTTTAAGTTTCAAACAGTTGAACGGGACCATTCCAGCTTCACTTGGACAACTCTCCAAACTTGAGGCTTTGGATGTATCCTCCAATTCCCTGGAAGTTGTAGTTTCCAAAGGTCATTTTGCTAATCTCTCCATGCTGAAATTGTCGCGTGCAGAGTCAAATTTCATGTTGACATTCAAGATGCGATCAGGGTGGATACCGCCTTTCCAGTTGAACTACATCGAAATGGGATTGTGTAATCTCGGGCCAATTTTTCCAGCTTGGTTAAGATCACATGAGTATGTTGATCTACTGGATCTCTCCAATGCCAGCATCTCTGGTGCTCTACCAAGCTGGCTCCGTGACATGCATGTCTCAGAAAAAGATACCGGTTTCCAATCTTCCTATCAGCTTAGAAGTAGCAGATCTCTCCAGTAATTTGCTTTCAGGACCTCTTCCTCATAATATCACTACTAATCTGAAGCCTTCTTTGGCAACTTAGCTTCTTGGTGACAACCTTTTGAATGGCTCACTTATCAAAAAAAAAAAAAAAAACCTTTTGAATGGCTCAATACCAGAAGCACTGTGCAAGATAAGCAGTCTATTAGCAGTACTAGATCTCTCCAGAAATAGGTTGCAGGGGAGTGTTCCCAACAGTTGGAAGGATCTTCAAGAACTGATTGCTGTAAAACTATCATCAAACAGGCTAACAGGGGTTATTCCTAGTTCCTTTGGTCATATTTCTTCGCTCCAATGGTTGCAATTGAACAACAATAGTTTTTATGGCGAGCTTCCTTTGGATTTGAGCAACTGCACTAGTCTAATTGTGTTAGATGTTGGTGAAAATGGAATCTCTGGGAACGTACCCAAATGGATCAGAGAGAACCTAACAAATATGAGAGTTCTGCGACTCCACAAAAATAAGTCAAGTGGCGGAATTCCTTCAGAGTTGGGACTTGTGCCAACTCTCTGATCTTCAAATATTGGACCTTGCTGGTAAAAGTTTGACGGAAAGTATTCCTCACTGTTTTGTGAATGTCACTGGAATGGCTATCTAAAAGGTCAACTTGTTCCTTGCTGATTATTTAGGAGAGCGGCTTGAAACAAACATGGTGCAGGTTATGAAAGAAGTAGAGCTTGAATATTCCAGAACGCTGTTATTTGTAGTTAACATCGACCTTTCAAGTGATAAGTTGGTTGGGTACATACCTGAAGAGCCAACTGTTCTTGCTGCATTGGTTGTTCTCAATTTGTCACCCAACCATCTTCCTGGCAGCATTCCTGAAAGAATAGACGGCTTCAAGTCATTGATTTCTCCGTTAGTAATCTTTCCAAGGTTATTCCTGCAACCTTCATATTCGTATTAGGGTTCACATCAATCTTCGTCCAGGCCTCGGCCTCATAATTGAGAATCTAACAAAATCCAAAGATTTTTTTCTATTTCCAAAGCCCTAGTACAGATAATGTTGTCTATATGATGTTTAATAAATAAATAATATCCTCCTGGGAGATGTAATTATAAATAAACGTATTCGTATTAGGGTCATTCTTGAAGAGCATCACCTTCTACTTGAACTACTACATGATTATCAAAATTTCCTTCCCATTTTCATTTCCTCTCACAATCCTTGAACTAAACAAACCACTAAAAGAATCTAGTCTTGAGAGATCCACACGAACACTCGGAATATCTGAATCTCAATAAGAAGTGAGGTGAATTATTTTGAATATGTCTTTTCCTTTCAGAACTCAACAAGTGGTATACATAATTTGATTCTCTAACCTAATTTACGCATAATACATGTGTTTAAAGAACAAAAAAAATAATCTCTAGACCGGCTTGTTTTGATTCTCCCAGTATTGTTTTTCCCATCTCTCTACTTGTTTTGCTGAGTTTCCTTTTCTTCTAACAATGGAATGAAGAGTCAAAGGGTCGTACGGAGGCGGCATGTCGCATGGGGCTGCATCTGCAGGACCTTCCACCATTGTTTCTGACATAAATTTCTTTTCTAATGCTTCTGCAGTGCAAGCCATTGCCTCTGAACAAAGTTCAATTGCTTTTTCAGGTATGGTTGGCTTGTATTTCAAGAGCTTAGCATATTTACTCAAGAGATGGAACATGTAGTCATATACATAATCCATCTTTAAACCCTCTTGAATAAAATCGCTTGCTGCCTTGCCAATTGCTTGTGCCTGGTGAACCATGGGGAAAGGAGAAATTTAACACAAAAAGATGATAAGGATATGATGCCCATCATAGTGCCTAAGAAGGATTGTTTTGTTTTCACAGACCGGATTTGTAATTGTGGTTCTCTAGAGATTATTGTCAAAACATGCTGGATCAAAACCAACAAGGGGTCACACTTACCTATAAAAAAAATGCTGGATAAAGACACTTACCTTTTGCTTGTGGTTATTGCCCCAGTCAACGGCAAACTTAATAGATCTGCACTTGTCATCTTCCCTTATTGGCCAGTAATGGTGGACTGGCATCAAACTTCTTGTGAAGAAATCATAGTAACGGGGATTTACTACAAAGGTAACTGAATCACAAGCAAGAATGTACTTTTCGCTCACGGACCACGCAGATCCTTCAATATAAATCTTATATCTGTTTAAAATTGTGCAAGCAATCAATCAAAATATTGAGTTGATAATGGGAGTGTGTAGATGATGGTAAAATAGAAAGTGGAAATTATCGAAGAACATCAAAATGAAGATATATTCATAAATGCAAATTAAACTATATAAATAGCACAAAACACACACATGCTTACGCATGGGAGAACATGGAAAAAGATAGAAAAATAACTTAAGAAAAGAGGGATGTCCTACCGATGAATGCATTGGCTTGCCAAGTCTGATTGCTTATAACCCTGTTGCGATTCTCGAAGCCAGTCCTGAAAATATCAGCAAAACACATAAACTGCTTTTGTCTTATACTTTATTCCTTTCTTTGTTTCTTATCTTGAGCAATATTACGTATTTTGATGTGAAATGAAATGAAGTAGAAGTAATGACTACCTGAGCATATACACGAGCATACCAGTCTTGTGTTTCAGTGACGTTGCATTTTAGAAGATCCATCCTGGTTGCGGCAACAACTGGATTTCCTTTCCAGTAAGCATAGGGTTCCCTATCTATCCATTTAGTCCTTCTGTTGCCTTCCTTCAGGTCCTTTAACAACGAACCCCATGGCTTTATATTGATCTCGGGCCTGGAAATGATTGAACAGAAATGTAAATGTTATTCAATGGATAATTAACACGAAGTATTTCCTTGTAAGTTGAATCACAACATACAAAGCACTTGAAAAGAAATTGTCACTTCAGTCGCCAGAATTCTTCTATTGACAGAGAAATGTACAAAAAGGAATCTTGAAACTGGATGAATGGATCAGCCCATAAGGATTTCTTACATGAAAATAACTACAATGTAACTACAATGAATGGATCAGCCCATAAGGATTTCTTACATGCATTCATGTAATGATAAACACATTAGAGACTTAAAAGCTTTTATTATTGGTTTTTCCTTCCTCTCCCAATTCTAAATCAGTCCTTGACAACTATCTGCTTATAATCATGATAATGGGACTAAGCCCCAGAAATTGCTAAACTATCATTTCAGTATCAAACTAGGCTGGTGTTGTTCATTAAAACAAAATAATCTACCAATGACTAATTCTTTCATGTCAAATGCTTCCCAAAGCAGATATTCATTGACCAGGCCCATACTAGTAACAATTTGATTTCAGTCCTCCATAGGCCAAAAATATTTTGAAAATTAAATGCTGAGGTCGATCATCGTTCAGGATCTCCGAGAACAAAAATCAATTACACTTGGATGCAAGAATTATGAATTGACATACCTAATCAAACTGCACAATTATATGCAATCACTCACGAATCCCTACAGAATATGTGCAATGTGAAAAACAATATATCCCATATCATTGTTAGCACCATGTAAGAAGAACTACTCAAATTTCCAATCTCCATCTCTTGTTTCTTTCTTCTTTGAACCTTCAGTTATGGTACTCAATAAAGAATAAGAGACAACCTAATGAAAAAGTAAAGAAAGTTTGAGAACACCTACCATCCCCAAAAGGACCAGTCGGGGAAAACAATGTCCAGCGTGGAATCATCAGCGCAGTAACGAAATAACGGTGGTGGGGCGGTTGCATTAGGCCTATGGTAGTACTTCTTTAAAATGACTGGCCAGTCAACACAGTCAAACATAAGGTCCAAGTCTGGCAATCTACCAGGGTACCTCCGTAGCAACTGTAGGATCCCCCATAGTGTAAAAGTGTCCCTCGACTGGAATGACTTCTGATATGTTTCCACATAAGCCCTCCCATTTAGTATCACCAAGCGGAAATTGGCTGTTTTTCTTGCCCTCTCCACCATCTCTTTCGTGATCCCTGTCTCTCTCCATGGCCGTAGATCCTCGTGGATCCACCGAAAATATTCTGGACACAGAGGTTGTGCTGTTAATGTAATATCATGATCTTGTACTTGGAACCTTTTTGGGTAATAATTTTCTGGACAGATTCTTGTGAGGTTGTCAGCTGAGCAGTTTAATGGAATTTCAATTTTCCTCCGGGGTATATGAGGAATTACTGGAGTTGTTTGAAGGTCAATAGAGGCTGTTTGGGTAGTTAATATTGACTTCTTGGGGGAATGGCCTGCGATTGACTGCGACATAGAACAAACCAATGTGAACAAAATTGTAACAGAAGTCCAATTGACAGTTCCAAATTGATATATATATATATATATATATATATATATATATATATATATATAAATCCATTTTTTACTTTGAATTATATATCATTCACCTAGATTATACAATTTACTCATAGTTTGCAACTATTATACCATCTACCTCCCTTGACACTGCAAAATAATCAGAGAGATCACTAAGACCCCTTCTTAATTGGATATTATCACTGACAGTCCCACTATAAGGGTTTTCTACCCAGAATTGTCTCCTCAATCAACAATAATGAACTTGTAGAACTTTCTGAGGCAGAAAGATAAATCCTCACAGAACCGTATTTGCTTGTTGTCATATGCAGCGGGCGCAAATCAGAAATTTTAAGAGTAACAGACTGAGTTACCTAGTATGAATAAGCATAAAATACATATGATTTGTCCAAAACTGGTGGGCCCAATACTTGGTGGGGACTCTGCAAAACACCAGATAGATTGTTTCTACACCTTTGTGTCAATAGTCTTACTCGTTTCTCCTCTCTCCCCTCACTTTTCTTGCCTTTTACACACCCAGTCTCATTCTCTCTCTACTAGGAAATCTGTTATCACACTTGCCATAGTAACCTCATGTCGCCAACAAAATTACAAGGTCAGAATACTTTTGTAACAAAGGATGTTATCCGGATAGTTGTTTCATTAGCTTCAATCCTGAATAACTAGGGAAATATTTAAGCTCAATGTTTCAAACTAAGCTTGAGCATGCTCCATTAAAAGCTGGATTTGAGACAAGCTTAAACAAAATGAACCAAGGTTTAACATGATACTATGTTCAATCAGATTGATGATCCAGCGCAGGTAACTAGGTGTAAGCTCGATTAGTACAAATAATAACAAGGCACGCATTGGCTAAAAATTATGCTGGAGTTGAAGGTTTCTTCTACTGGACATGATACACACACACGTTGAAATTATTAAGCTTATAAAAAAATACAAATCTTGTTGCGTAACCCGTGATCTTCCCCTCCATACAAGGGGAACGAAAACGTCATTCCAATCATTCAGGCGAGGCCTCGCCCACCCAGGCAAACACCGAGCAACCAAGCCTCGATGCCCAAGGCAGGCTAGGCGGTTCCTTATTTACTTCGGAAATCAAGGGGTATCCCGCCAATCACGCCTACAATTTAGGGATACCCTCCTAACGCTAATAGGCTGCCATCAATCCTATTTTGAGGAGGATTCTACTAATTGAGAGCTTATATATACCCCTCCATAAACCCTAACCAAGGTACGCACACTTCTATATACCAAAACTCCGTCAAATTGCTCTCTAGCAAAACGACTTACTTTCAAGCCGGAGGGGTTTCGCGCACTCCTTCTAAGGTGTTCTTTGTGATTTTGACAGGTTTTGAGGAAGATTCAACCCAACAAATAAGCTCAGATATCCCACGAGTCATATTGGACAGCCCAATATTGATTTTTGTCACATCAATTTACATTTATAATGCAAAGTGACACTTTTAGATCTAAAGTGGCACAATTAATGCTAAGAAGCGACATTTTTAATGCAATAAAATGACACTTTCACCGTTTCACGTCAAAAGTGACGGTTTTCATTTATAATGTAAAGTAACAATTTTCAAACCAAAAGTAACACATTTAAGGCCAAAAAAATAACATGGTTTTCATTTATAATGCAAAATGACAATTTTCATCCATTTAACATGGATGGGTCATAATCCGTAACACCGTCCTAAGGAGACCTGCTTAAAATATACTCTCTCCGTTTCAAAATAAATATCGTTTTAGCAATTCACACACAGATTAAGGAAACTTATAAAAAGACTGATATACTCTTATTTAAGTTCATTTAATATAGTTAAGTTGCACTAATATTTTCTCATTCCTCTTAACAATCCTCTCTCTAACATCATTTAATTTGAAAGTAATGAACAAGGACAATTTTGGTAAAATATGAACAAATGTTTCTTGAGGTGCTATAATGACACTTATTTTGGAACAAAAACACTTTGCTAAAAAAAGAGATATTTTGAAACGAAGGAGTATATGTACAGGGCCGGCCCTGAGGGTGGTCTGGAAGGGCGACCGCCCTGGGCCCCCAATTTTGAGGGGCCCAAACTTATAATACAGTCATATATAGATATAAACATTATACTATCACTTGAATTTTATACGTGATTTAGTGGCCCATTGGATGAGGTGTTTGGATTTGGTTGAGAGGTCATGGGTTCAACTTTTTGAAAGATATGTAAAATTTATTTTATTTTTGAGTTGTGAATTATCAAGTATTATATACTCCCTTGCTCCGTTCCGGGTAAAGAGTTCCCGTTTGAAAGTCAAACTTTTTTAAAAAAATGACATTTTTAGTAGCTCATTAATAATAAAATGACACGTCTAATCAACAAAAAACTTAATTATCTTAGAATATGGATTAATGGATTACAATAATCGAAAAATCAACAAAAAAAAAAACCAAATGAACATATAACGAATGAGCCAAAAAATGAGAGAAGGTGATATAATTTGATGATATAGTTGAGAAATATCTTAAAAGAGTGAATAAATCTGAAATTTCTTATAGATATGCTTTATAGACATTTTGTATATTTTAATATATAAGAAAATTACCAAATCAAGATAGAAAATAACTAGTATACCGGAATAAGCAAACGAAGTAATTTTAAATAATTATTTCATATACTTATATATTAGTATGCTCATAGATGTTATAGCAATTAAATACTTTGAACGATGAAAAATTAAAAATTTATTTATTTCAAAATTTTATTTTTTAATATCTACAGGGGCCATTTTATCATTTTTGCCCTTGCGACTAAAAGTTAAGGAACGGCCCTGTATATGTACATACGTGTTGTTTAGGGAAAAACAATAAAAAAAATATGCGGACGGAGGACTTAGGACTTTTCAATCCGGAAAATGATGGCAACCGCGCACCACGGCGCATGCTAAGTTCTCGAGCCTCAAAGAGTTAAAGCTCAAAGGAAAAACGGAACAGCGCCGTTTGCGCGTATCTCGTCAATCAATTAGTCCAAACTTAAAAGTTCTCTTGGTAATGAAAAGAAGATTACTTGCTCTTTCCTAAATAATTATCCTCGTTGCCTTTTTAAACAAATTGTAAAATTGTACAGCAGGAGCTTGACATGAGACTATATAGTATATATTATAATAATATTTCTTATATAGTTAATTAGCTTTTCTTAATCAGTCAAACATGATATAATTATTTAGGAACAGAGATATTGAAAAATGGATTTAAAAATAAAATAAAAAGCGAAAGGTTGAACAATGTCGGTTGGGAGACTTACAGTAACAGTGGAAACATCGAGCAAGCGAGCAGCAACAAACGCACCGACGAAGATGCAGACGGCGAAGAAGAGGAGGCGTACAGAAGATCTGGAGGTGAGCTTTGTAGCTATTAATGGAAACAGCCCGATCGTCGTCGACTCTGTAAAATGTTCGTAAATCCCCGATCCCCACTTTAAATTCCTCTGATATCCCTGCATCTCTCTTTTATCTCTTAAATGAAGTTGGAATCCTTAGAAAAACCAACAAATTTTCTTCTAAACCTGTTTATTTAGTTATTATGGCAGATCGGATAACAAAAAATAGACAGACAGACAGACAGACAGAAGAGAGAGACACAGACGCAAACAGTGGGGGGGGGGGGAGAGAGAAGCAGAGGGAAAACGAGTAGAATCTTGTACTTTGGGGAGGGGGGTGGAATCTCGTGATGAGTCAGCTACTTTTTCACACTTTGGGGAGAGGGAGAAAAGCAGAGTATTCATTTATGATGCAAATTTTCGAAACAAACTACTCCTTTAACCTTTTCCATTTCTTTTTAACTTTAAGTCGGTACCTGTTAATGTTATTCCTATTCAGCTTCTTGTCATGCTTTAATTTTTTTAGTTGAATTAATTAAATCTGACTTATATTTTTAATTTTTTTCAAATTACAAAACAAATAATTCCTCATATTTTAAAAATATATGTTAAATTTCATATTAAAAACACCTATTTTGACACAGAAAATCAATCAAAACAATAATATAAGAACAGAGGGCTTATTTTATACTCTTCAATCCAAATTAATTAATTAATTAAATAGCCCTTCTTCTTTTTTTTTTACCTAAAAAAAGTCTTATTTTTTGTAAAAGATAACTATTTATTGTGAAATTTTAAAAGTACAAATAAAATAAAGCAACAGCCTTAGAAAATTTGACTCGTCAAACAAAACTTTTTTTATTTTTAACAAAGGAAATATTAGTCGTTATTTATCAGACTGTTTAGAAATACATTTCTATCTCTAAAATATTGATTACAGTTGTTAAACTAGTTAAATACTCTCTCCGTTTCAAACAAAAAATTCACTATTTTTATTTTCAAATGTTTTACTTAAAAGGTCAATTTTAAAAAATTAAAGTATAAAAATGTCATTTTATTATCAATAGACTACTAAAAATGTAATTTTTCTTAAAAAAGTTTAAGTTTCAATCTGACTCTTTGCCCGAAGCGAAGGGAGTATATTAAAGTGCCACAATATCCTATTTTTGTTGATTTTAAATCCTTATACCTCCAACTCAATATGACTTTTGTTTTTGTTTTTTGGTCTTTTCATCTTCAAGATATTAACTAAAAATTATCATTAACAATACTTAATATTAGAGAGGATATTAATCCCAATTATAATAATTACTAAGAAACCATGATTAAGGTGTTAAATTCTTCAATGGTTTTACTAACTTAATCTCTTGTATTGGTAATAATAATAAGAGAAATGTTATTTTTATTACGTGTTTTATTTATCTACTACATTATTAGTTATTACATTAAATAATTACATATTTAGACAATTACCCTTTACATACTTTTTATTTGAAATGGAGTAGTATATGTTTTATTTTTATATTATTTTTTAAGTCTCAACAAACAAGATTAGTGTTCCCTCCGATTTCAAATAATCGTCATCTTTGACCACATACCGTTTAAGGAAAAAAAAATACTTGATTGTATTATTAATTTTGGTGTAATATATGGTTTTCTTTAATACTCTTGAACATATGATCATAATTAAAGTTGGTAAAAAAGTTAAGGGTAAAGTAGTAAAAATATTTCATAAAAATAAAAGTTTTGAAAGATGACAGTTATTTTAAACATGTTACAAAAAAAAGGAGGACGATTATTTGAAATCGGATGGAGTATTTTTTTTTTGTACTATTTTATTTTTTTCTCATACTTTTTAATTTTCAACAAACAAGGTACTTATTATTTGTTGTTTTTATTTTTTTAGTAATAAATATGTTTTATATAATTTTGCTCATGACTTGTATTTCATATTTCAATATCATAAAAATAATATTGTATAATTTAGGTTTGTCTACCAAATTTTTAGAAAATGTTGGACATTTTATTATCACAATAAAATAATTTATTATAAGTCAAAGACTATTATATTTTAATATAAATCCGATAATAACAATATAGCAGGTAATTTTTTTAATATTTGTTTCAATCAACTCTGACTTTAAATTGTTAAATCATTTTTATAGGTAGACAACAGATTTAAAATTTTACAAAATTATTTCACACTATAATTTTACTATTGGATAATTGTTTTACACTTGTATCCTTTAAATCTCACTTTTTATTTTTTATTTCAATAACTAAAGACCACACATTTTCTCAAACTTCGAGAAAAAAGTTGCCCTTATATGTGATATATATATTATTAATATATATTATTAAAATATGCAAGATAATTTCGGTCATAAGCTTAAGTGATTAAGCATTTAAAAAAGTGAAAATAAAAATAGATTAACTATGTTGTTCATTGATATTTTGAACTAAAAAATAATGTTTGAAGATAATTAGAAAAGTAACTTTATTGGTCAACTTAATATAAACAAATAATTAAGAGTAGATGTGTCTAAACATGTAATTATTTAATGCAATAACTAATGATGTAGTGGATAAGCAAAAAACATATAGTGGAAATAACATCTCCCTAATAATAATAATTTTTTATCTAAAGACTTTTTAAATCAATATCATTTTATAACTAATGTGGAATACTGGAATACAACTTTTCAATTGGTAATAATATGTGAAGTCTTTTATCTAATTATTTTTAAAAGTAACATTAATTTCTAACCAGTTTATGATAAATATATTCTATTGGTAATAGAAAAGAATCTAATATAAGAGATGTATCTTACATTAGTTAAAAATTGATGCTGGCTTTAAAAATATTTAGATAAAATATTTTTGTTATTATTACTAATAGAAGAGATGTATCTCACATTTGTTAATATTAATGTTGGTTTAAAAGTTTATAGATACAAATTTTCTAAATAGAAAAGATTTCAACTTTTATTAACAATAGAAGATATATCTCATATTGTTTAGATAGAGATGTTGGTTTAAAAGTCTTAGAATAAAAAGATTTGTAACTTATTGCTAATAGAAGGGAAGTATGTAGGGCTAACAAAAAGTCTCGTTTTCCCGTCATGACCCGACACCAGTCCCGATCCCGACCCGACATAATCCCGATCCCGACTTTGTCGAGATTTTTCCAGTCCCGACTTATTTCGGAATGGTATTCGGGAAATATATCAATCCCGTCGGGATTCCTGACCTGTCCCGACTATTTTTTAAAAAAAAAATTGTAATTTTTTTTTAAAATTTTTTAAAAATATTTTGAATGTGTACTGTTGTCAAGCCAAGAGACTATTTTTCAAACAATGTTTATTTTGTGCTCGCTGAAATTATTTAATGGTATTTGTTAAATTTATTTTCATAATATTGTGGTTTTTTTATCTATCAAGTTTCTGCACTTAGTGCAACTATTTTCATGCGAGTGAGGAGTACATTTTGTTAATAATAACAGATTCATTAATATCCACCATTAAGTACATATTCAAGTATACTTATAAATATACAGTCTGAAATCTTAATCATGGTGGAGATATTTTAAAAATATTTTAGTGTCAGAGATACTGTTCATAAATATATAAATATAAATATATATATATATATATATATATATATATATATATATATATATATATATGTTGGTTTAAAAATATATAGATAAAAGATTTCCACAATTATTACCAACAAAAAAGATAGATGCTACATTGGTTAGAAGATAATGTTGACTTAAAAGTTGTTAGATACGAAATTTTTACTGTGATTACTAATAGAAGAGATATTTCACCTTGGTTAACAAAAATCTACTATTATTATCAATGAAAGAGATTATCTCATATTGATTAGAAAAGTGAGTTGATTTTAAAAATCTTTAGCTACAAGACTTTTATTGTTATTAACAATAGAAATTACTAAATTACTATAACTATTGAAAAGTTTAATATTTTAGTCATAATACCTAAAAATTTATTGATGTATTGCAAGTTGTATCTGCTTCTATAACCGATAGTCTTAAAAGTTAAAAGTAAACTTAACTAGGACTTGCTCTAACACAGGTGACTAACTAAACAAGTGATCAACTAAAAAAAATGCTTCATCAACAAAATTATTTAATCATATGACAAAGTATTGAACATACAAAACTTTCATGCGTAATGAAGTATATTTAAATTTTGTTGCATTTAGCATACGTAGCATTGCTCAGTGGTCACTAAAAAAAATCAAAAAGGCATACAATCTATATCTATATAAATATAATAACAACCATGATTTTTTCGTTTAAAATATTTTTCATAAATGAAAACTCAAATATGACATTTCTAGTTATGCATTGGAAATTAAAACACTTTGTTTTGTTACTGATGTGGCAAAATCACAGCTTGAACCGTCCGAATGTTGGGTAGGATATCTGTGCTTGAATCTGTTTCCTTAAACTTAATTAAGATCACATAAAACCTTAGTGGAAGTGCAAGGTAGGGCCTCGCAAAACCACTCCGGCGTGAGAGTAAGTATCGTGTGAGAGAGTCAAAAAACAATTTGACAGAGGTTTTAGGCTCAAAAAAGTATGCGTACGTTGCTTGTGGTTTATGGAAGGGTATTTATAGGCCCCCAATGATCTAGAATCCCTCTGGGATTCAGTTTCCTTAGATACCTTGTAGGATTAGGAGAGAATCTCTTGATTTTAGGCGTGATATGTGGCTGGCCGCGTAATTGTTGGAGCAAATATGGCAAGAGTCCTGCTCGGGTGAGCAAGGCTCTACCCGGCCATAATAGAGCAAGGCTCTCCACAAAACCCGAAAACTTGGCCTATAAAAGGCCCGCCTCTTCTCCCTCAAAACCTTTTACCGCTTCCAGACTTTCTAGAGAGAGAAATCTTCCATCTTTCCGGCGACCTTGCTGCTGCTCTGTGCATTCTTGATTCTGGCCTTCCTGTTTCCAGATTCCGATCGAAGCCTACCACTGAAGTTTGTGATTCTTTCTGGTTTCATAGGTCCATCCTCCAGAATCTTTGAAGAAAAACCCTCATTCGCTTTCAACAGTAAGTTTCTCACCCTTCCTTTCTGACATGTTCTTTACTTTTCTGAGTTTACCGAAGGTTTCTGGATTGACTCTCTTCATCTTCATGCATTTCTGGTAGGGTTTCTGAGAATAAAATTGACCCTTAGGTAGAGATCGAGGAAAAGACCATGTGGTCTTGCTCGCTAGGCGAGCATGGCCCCTTGGTGTACCTAGACTTAGGAACTTTTCCCCATTTTGCTTTATCAGCTATCCGGGCAGAAAATTGATTTTCCTTCCTCGATATCCCTTATAGATGTCTGATGTTTCAGAGAACGATCGTGAGGCCTTCAGCTACGGCGGGAAGAATGACTCTCTTAGTAGCGAGAAGACTCCCCCATTTGACTATAAATGAGAAGAGGGAGAGGAATCCATGGCCGGACCGGCTGGTCCTGGGCGTGTGGCTCCTCCAATAGTTGATCTAGTCGATTCCTCCAGCGGACAGGACTCTAGAGAGGAGAGTGTCACAGGCGGCTATATTAGCGGACATGGCCTCGAACAGCAGGAAGTCGATGCCGTATGTACGGTTGAGCAAGTTCGGGCCGAGCAGGGAGAGACGGCTGGAGATGCCTCAAAGCCTGACGAGGCAGACGACATGCCTCTTGCCCACCGCATGAAGAAAACTGGTCGTACCCAAGTGGAAACCACACTTGAGGATTTTGTTGACGACGATGACAATATGCCCCAGGCTCGTCGTATCAAAAGAGATGGCCGCTCCCAAGTGGAGGCCACACTTGACGATGAAATGGTCGGTGAAGACGAGGAACCCGATTGGTATGTGAATGCCGATGAGAATCGGTATGCTGCTCACTGGGCCACGTTGGACACAGATGATAAGATGAGGGCCTGGCTCACGTCCCTTGGCGTTGACTCCACATATTACCGGGAAAGTAAGATGGATGTGCCTAGCGGGGTAGAATTGTCCCACGAGCAAGGGAACAAGCTCATATTCTTTGCCGACTTCTTTTGGGTTGGATTGTGCCTCCCGCTGGAGCCTTTCTTAGTGGATTTCCTTCTAGAGACCAAGGTCGTGGCCTGCGACTTGATGCTGAACACTGTCCGGGCTATCACAGGCTTCACGGTTGCCTGCCGTTTATTGGGCTTCGAGACGGATATGTATCTGTTTCACAAGCTGTTCATTTTTGCCCCGAGCACAGGGGGGAAGATTAGAGTGAGGTCCAACTCCAATTTCTTGAGGCCGTTGGCCGATGTCCCCTGGAAAGTTGAGGCCTGGGACTGGAGGGTCCTCTTCATCGAATCTCGGGTTGGTTGGCCGTTTGCACCCACGACCACCAACGAAATAAAAATCCCCAAGGTCTCCAAATAAGACTTCAGCTCGGGTGAGATTTCCCGGCTGGCGACGTTAAAGACTGCCGTTGGGGTTGTTGAGGAGAACGAGAAAAAGGTCGACCAACAATTTCTGCTCGATTTGAAAGAGCTCGTGTGCCATCCACGCAACCTGTGCCTGGACGGCGTGATGCGAGCAGAAGTTCCGGGGGTGGGGCCCCTTTTAATCCATGGTCCTGAGAGGCCTCATCTGTACTGGGGTGATTGCCATGGACAGATGTTCAAGCGCGAATGCGTAGAGTGTCAACGGTGTAGACACCCCAATTTCATACCCCTGGTATGTGACATGACATAAAATATCAAGACCTGTTAAAACATTAACAAATGTCAAGTTGCAGGGTCAAAAGTGCAAAAGGACAAAGCAGGATGCGCAAAAGAGTGAAATGTAGGGTTCAAAGCGTCAAAAATTGAAACTGTGAATAGTAGTGGCACCACCCACATGAAAAATGGGCATGGCGCCCAGTTTGGCCTTGGTGGCGCCCAAAAAGGCCTTCCCGGCCCCAGGTTCTTCAACAGTTGCCGTAAAGCCCAAATCTGTCTGCAATTGGTACAACTGATTGATGCACGAAGAGTAAAATTAAATTCCTTCTGTGTCCCTTATCCAGCCTATAAATAGAGGCTTTGGGGTCCGCCTTCAGTACACCATTTTCATCGATAAAAATTCTCCGCGTCCTCGTTACGCTGAAGAAATAGAGAGCGAATTGAGATAGTGAGCGATCTCTCCTCAAAGCCTCGAAACCCTGTCAAACATCATCCAAACACAAAACCAACTGGTAGAAGTGAGCTTTAGCCCCCCAGCTAGATATCCACCCTATTTCCCCGGTCCAAAAATCGTGGAAAGAGCAGTTGCTCTGCCCGATTTAAAAGGCCAAATCGGTCATAAATAAGCCCTTATTCTGCCCGATTCCAGCCTCCTTCAAGCCAACAAACAACCAAACACAAACAGTTACTCTGCCCAAATCCCGAGGCCAAAAGTAACTTTCAGAAGCAGTCACTCTGCTCGAATCTTCACAACACACACAACAACAAAAAGACTCCCTCTCCATGAAGGATAGAGCGAGCACATCCTAGGCCATTAGTAGGTAAGTTTTAAAGTTTTATTTGTAAAAGTGTTATTTCCAATCCGGCCCAATGTAGATATATAAGCAGTTGTGCTGCCCGGATTTAGTTAGGAAATAGCACTAAAAAGAGCCATTATTATGGCCAAATATTTTCAAGTATATTTGTAATTATTTGTAAAGATACAGTTGTAAGTCTGTAAATAATGTAGACAAATGAATGTATTTGTAGGCAGTTAATGTTTTATTTATCTGTTAAATAAATATAACAAAAAGCATACTTTAGCCAAAAACTGTTTTGAGACCGAAAGGGCGAGTTGGGTGCCTAGCACCTTCCCAACTCGTAACTTAGCCTCCGGACCCGTTTTTATTATCTCTGGTTTTCTTTTTGGTTTTGCTTTATTTCTTCCTCAAAATAAAGATGGCGACTCTAAAACATTTTGGATCCAGTGGGGCCTCGCAACATCTTTCCTTGCACTTTTCCGCTTTCCCCTAAAAAAAGGAGAATGAGAATGGAAATGTGATGTATTCCTATGTCCTGGTATCCCCTAAAAAAAAGGATAACTTGACGTAGAAAACTCAAAGCACCCATAGTGATCCAGAATAGGCCATAAGGCTATTTTCATAAAATCCATAGTGGGGGCGCCGCAACACTCCTTTCTTGCACTTTCCCGCTTTCCCCTAAAAAAGGGAAAATGGGAATGGAAGGGTGATGCATTCCTATATCCTGGTATCCCCTAAAAAGGGATAATTTGACATAGAAAACCCAAAGCTCCCATATTGGATCAAAAATCCACTAAAGGCAACCAAGGCGCATTCCAACGCGCTATTCTGACAGCACTCCTCTCGCACTTTTGATTTCGTCCTCCCCTAAAAAAGGGAGGGTAGGACGAGAGCAGTGGATGTCACCGCATCCGCACGTACGCGCACCCCTATCCAATGGCGCGCAGGGCGCGGGAACACGTTTCCCGGGAACCCACAAACAGCTAGGCCCCGGCGCGAACTGCCAACCAACTTATGAGGACCAAAACGGTTGCCTGTTAATTATGGACATGCCTCAATTTCTATTTTGATCAACCTTTAATTCTAGCTACACTAATCGTGCTTTGTCGTGTTTCAGGGATGAAGAACTTGGCTATGCTTAAAATGAGGAAGAAACATGCTGATCAGCGGGCAGCCGATCTGAAGGCCAATGAGCCAGTGGCCTTGCCTAAGGTCCTCTTCTGTCAACCAACAAAGAAAACGCCGGCCTCGGGCAGGGCCGCGAGTTTGGTCAAGAAGATAACGGCACCCAAAGTCGATGTCCCTGCGCATAAAGAGGGCCATGTGGTCACTACTGATAAAGCTGCCAAACCCCCAGCTGCCAACATCTTCGTGGTTCCTGTTGCTAAGGATCCCAAGGCGTTAGGAAAAAGAAGAAAGATCCCCTCTCCTCCTCCTGCCCAGACTGTCCGCCCTAGGGCTCGGGATCTGACCCTATTTTGTCTGCTCCTGTCCAGATCGGGGAAGCTACCTGGAGGCAGGCCGGTTTTGAAATGCCCTCCACCACCAGCGCTGCCCGGGCTCTAGTAAAGGAAATATCCGGGGACGCCCCTATGCTAGGGGGCTTAGATCTGCATGCCCGGGAGGTCTGGTGGGCAAAGGCATCATAGAGAGGGCCATGCATGATGGCCTCGCCCGGGACCGAGATACTACAGGGCATGTCTTGGTTGGAAACGTGGGCCTCTGCCTGAGCGAGGTAAAATATGAATTGTAGTTTGATTTCTTTTCTCTTCATTCTTTCTCCTGACTACTCGTTCTCTATCTGTAGATTGCCTCCACCTGTACCAATCTTTATGATCGGTATAATGAAGAGAATGAGGCCCGCAAAAAGGTGGTGGCAGACTATAAAGCCCTTGAGAGCCTGCTGATGGAGAAGGTGGAGCAGGTGGCCACTCTGGTCGACCAACTGGAGACTAATGACGTGGTGGCCAAGAAGAAGGAAGCCGAGATGCTCGAGCGAAACTTGAAGTTGGTCGCCTAGAACAACACTCTGGTTGCTGAGAAAACCGAGTTGATGGGCCAAATGAAGAAAAACCAGGCTGATCTAGAGAAGGGGAAGAAAGCCCTTAAAGTGGTTACCCTCCAAAAGGAGCACCTGCAGGTGGAGCGAGATGCCCTCAAGATGCAGGCCATCAAGGACGAAAACCTGGTGGCCGAGCTGATGGGGAAACTGAAAAATGCCGAGGAGTCTGCGGTAGAAAATTACAAAAGCTCCCCTGCCTTTGAGGATGCTGTGGACGCAACCATTGTGCCCTACTACGCCCATGGCACCAATCATATATTGAGGATGCTCGCCGGCCATGGCGGGGTGGGGATGAAAACGATGGCCGAATGGGCTGTGCTCGACCCATACTCTGACGCTGCCAGCCAGTTCCACCCTTTGGTTCCCTATACCAAGGACGAGCTGGAGGCACTTGCCAAGAGCGACGTAGAGGCTGGCCGTGTGCCTTAGGTCCCACCTCCCCCCTTGGATGTAAACGTCTACTCGTTTATCCAGGGCTTAGAGTCTGTTGATGAAACGTTGAAAGAGAGCAAGCAGATGGAGGCAGATGCCACGGCCAAAGCTGCTGAAGACGAAGCTGCTCGAAAAGAGTTGAACCTTCAGTACGAGATGCAGTACCGGGCTAGTGCCAAAGATCTTCCTCCCCCTCCAGAGCAAGCTTAGATTAGGAATATCATTCTTTGTTTGGCCTGCGTGCCACCATTTTTGACTCTGAATTGTAATTCTTCCCCTACTATGAATAGAGAACATCTTTTGTCTGACAACTGTTTCTTTTGTTTGTACTCTTCGATTTTGCTCGATAATTGTTTCTCTACTCGTGTTTTTCCTGCATTCAATTAGTACAAGTACAGATGCTCCCCAGAAACATGTCGAGCAAAAATAACCAGAACCAATCGAGCAAAAATAACCAGAATTAATCTTTATGCAGACTTGTGTAATAATCAACTTGAAAATAACAAGGCTAATTAAGCAAACATATTATTTAAATTGAGAGGTTACACGGACAGATGCCCGGTCTAAGTGTTTGGTTCTGGCCAAGGCTTTGTGCGGGCATGGCCCCTATCACTAAGAGCGAGCATCCTGAAGATTGCCTAAGCGGGGCCCTATTCGAGCAGTACCACCAAAGAACGGCACGACCCTTGTTCGATGTTGGCACATCGAAGCGGTTGCTAGTATATCAACTGGGTATAGAGATATACGACTAACAGTGTTGCTCGGTCACTATAGGAATCCAAGGTAGTTAGCCGCTATCTTATGGACAGGGCCCCTACCGCCTGGCGGGCATCCTAGTACGTGAACCGGGCATGGCCCCATCTTACTCATGGAAAGGATAAGATAAGTTCGTTAATACTCAGGTATAGAGGAAGGTTGACCGAGCATGACCCTATTTGCTCACCTGGCGAGCGGATTTCATCAAGCCATCCAAAAGCAATTGATAAATGACAACGAAATAACTTCAATGAACAAATATGGAAAAACTTGCCTTATATTGATTAACACCGATGACCCTCAACAGGGCTGAGGGTCTTGCCCGTCTGTGTATTGAGGACTAGAGGTGTCAAAACGGGCTTGAGGGGCGGGAAAGCCCGCGGGCCGAAAAAGCCCGTTGTGAAACGGGGCGGGGCGGGAAAGCCCGCGAACATAACGGGCCTGAAAACCCCTAGCCCAAACCGCCCCGCGTAGGGCTGCGGGCAAAACGGGAAAGCCCACGAGCTTTTGTGTTTATTTACCAATATACACCAATTAGGTAAAAAAAATGAGTTTATTTAAATTTTTATTTATTTATTTTCAATTATTTAAATTCAAGAATCATGATAATTGATAGATTTAAATTTTCTATCTGAAATCTAATGAATAAAGGATAGTCACCTCTAGTGCAAACAAACTTTCCATGTTCAATGACCAACCTCGCAATTACAGTTGAATCAAGTATATAAGAGAAGCTGAGTTGAGAAAATTAATCTTTATGCCAAGTTGTATTTACATATAGGCTTATTTGGATTGTTTACTTTTCAACACTTTTTCAATCAGACTTGCTAAATCCAGTCTGACGTGTTTAACGAAAAATACGCAACATCTGATTCTGAAACTACTCCCATTAAGTAGCACTATCAAAACTAACCAATTTAATGACCAACATTGGCAAAAGATATCCAATATGTTTCCAGTAAATAGAGATCCTCTTCTAAAGGGAGTACACTGATGAGGATAGATATAGCCAAGTTCATGTACCAAGCCTGCTCCGTAGCATTATTAACCCTATCCAATTTAATCAATTGTCCATTTTCTAGAAACAAAAATAACAAAAAAGTCCAGACTCACGATGCGGGTTGCCCGCTGCCCACCCCGCAAAAGCCCGCGGCCCGCAAGGGGCAAAGCCCGCATCCTAACGGGTATAGAAAACACCAACCCAACCCGCCCCTAATAGGGGCGGGGCGGGCTTGCCCGCGGGCTTTTGCCCATTTTGACAGCTCTATTGAGGACTGACTTAAGGATAGTACTTTTTTAAGTGATATGGATGCCAAGGATGCTTCAAGTCTTTTCCTTCCTGAGTCCGAAGTGTGTAGGTGCCCTCTCTGACTATGTCTGTAACTTGAAAAGGCCCTTCCCAGTTGGGCGATAACTTTCCCCATTCTTCCTGATGACCTGTTACCTCAATCTTTCTGAGTACCCAGTCACCGACCATGAATGCTCTACCTCGAACCCTTTTGTCATGATGAACCTTTGCTCGCTGCCTATAGTTGACCATCCTAAGTCGTACATCCAGCCTCCTTTCTTCGAGTAGATCAAGGTCTATTGCACGGGCAAGTTGATTATTCTGCTCGCTGTAATGGGAAACTCGATAGCTAGACAAGGTCATTTCTACGGGGATCATAGCTTCAGATCCATATGTAAGCGCAAATGGAGTCTCCCCGGTTGGACCTCGGACAATGGTTCTAACTGCCCACAAGGCCGACTGTAGTTCTTCTGCCCATTTCCCAGCTTGCCCCTCTAGGTTTCTTTTGAGCGCATGCAATACTTGCTTGTTCCTGGCCTCTGCCTAGCCGTTGCCCTGGGGTTAAGCGATAGATGATTGCCAATGCTTAACGCCCAGGAGAGCACACTCGATTGTGAACTTATCTAAGAACTGAGTGCCATGATCAGAAATGATTACCCGCGGTAGACCAAACCGGCACCACACTTGATCATGGACAAATTTGATGACGTTTGCCTCTGAAATAGTGGCCAAATGGCTTGGCTTCGATCCACTTGGTGAAGTAATCAATAGTGACGACTGCGTATTTATATTTGTATTGTGCAAGCGGGAATTGACCGATGAGATCGACCCCCCACATGTCAAAAGGCCAAGCAGCGACCACAGGGGTTTGCATGGTAGAAGGCAGCCTTGGTATGTCTGTGTATCTTTGGCACTTGTCACATTCTCGGACATATTTCTCAGTGTCTCTTCTGAGGGTAATCCAGTAGTATCCTGCGCGCAGAACCCACTCTGCCAGAGCTCAGGTGCCCGGATGGCCGCCACATTCTCCTTCGTGCACTTCGTATAAAACACCTTCAGTTAACTCCGAGGGAACACATCGAAGAATAGGTTTGACCTTAGATCGCTTGTACAGGATTCCCCCGACTACCGAGTATCTGCTAGCTTGGCTTCTGACTGTGGTGGCTTTGATCCTGTCCGCTGAGAGGACTCCTTGCTCGATGTAATCCTTGTAGTCATCAATCCAACTTCTGATCGATGGCTCAATGTCCATTATCACTGGTCTGTCAATGGTCAGAGACTCCAAGTGCTCGATTATGACCGATGGATTTAATAGTGTCATATTTGCCTCAGCGATCTTGGACAAGTAGTCTACTCGCATGTTATCTGCTCGGTCAATTCTGACGATCTCCCAGAACTTGAAATGTTTCAAGATGTCCTTGACAAGCTCGCAATATTTGACCAGGAAGGGGTGATGCACCATATACTCCCCCTAGACTTGGTTCACAACCAGTTGTGAATCTGAGTACACTGTGACCGCTTCTACGCCCATGTCAGCGGTAAGCTCAAGACCGGCGATCATTGCTTCATACTCGGCAACGTTATTGGAGACAGGGAACTTGAACTGGAGCGCTAGTTCGAACTTTGTGACCTGGTCGGGAGCTATGAGAAGGATGCCAGCTCTACTCCCGACTTTGCTCACTGCCCCGTCCACATAAAGGTCCCAGCAGTAGGCCGACCGAGGTTGGGGAAGCTGCTCGTGTCTGGACTATATTGGTTTCTGAGCTTCAAACTCCTCTTGGTGAGTAAAACTTGTCTCTACCAGGAAGTCACCCAAAACTTAGGCTTTGATTGCTCTTCTAGGCAGGTAATCGATGAAGAATTCAGTGAGCTCGATCGACCAGTTGAAAAGTCTACCCGATGAATCGAGCTTATAGAGGACTTCGCGCAGTGGGGCATCCGTGTAGACTATAATTACGTGTGCAGAAAAATAAGTCCTTAATTTCCGAGCAACTATGACAAGCGAGTAGGCTAATTTTTCTATATTAAAATAACGACCCTCAACAGGACTGAGAGCATTTGATACATAATACACAGACTTTTGAATTCCCACCTCTTCCCTAACTAAAACAGCGATCACAGCCTGGTTTGTGGCTGCTAAGTACACGTACAAAGGCTCACCAGGCACGGGGCTACTAAGGAGGGGTGGTTTGCCAAGATATTCCCTGAGCTGCTCTAGGGCTTCGGCACATTCCGCATTCCATTCAAAACCTTTGTTGCCGCACAGGACCTTCAAGAATGAGAGGCATTTTTCCGCTGACCGGGAGATGAAGCGACCAAGGGTGATAATTCTGTCGTTTAGTCGCTGGATGTGCTTGATGTAGTAAGGCTGCTCCATCTCGAGTAAAGTTTGGATCTTTTCCGGGTTTGCCTCTATCCCGCGCTGGTTGACCATAAATCCGAGAAATTTCCCTGCTCGCACCTCAAACGCGCACTTACTTGGATTCAGCTTCATATTATGTTTGCGCAGATTGGCAAACGTTTCTGCTAGGTCTAGAATGTGGTCGCGGCCTTTTGTTTTGATGACCATGTCATCGATGTAAGCTTCCATGTTTCTGCCGAGCAGAGAGCCAAAGACTTTGTTGACCATACGTTGGTAGGTGGCCCCTGCATTATTCAGCCCGAAGGGCATCATCTTGTAACAGTAAAAGCCCCCAACTGCCCAGAAAGTTGTTTTCGCTTTGTCTTGCTTGTTCATCTTGACTTGGTGGTACCCTGAGTACGCATCCAGAAAGCTTATCATTTCGAACCCGTCTATGGAATCTACGAGCACATCAATGCGAGGCAGTAGGTAGCAGTCTTTCGGGCAGGCTTTGTTGAGACCCGTGAAGTCGACGCACATCCGCCATTTGTCATTGGCCTTTTGAACCATTACCACGTTTGCCAGTCAGGTCGGGTACTGGATCTCCTCGATGATGTCAGCTTTCAGAAGTTTCTCGACCTCTACTTTGATAGCTGCACTTTTCTCTGGGGAGTACTGCCTTGGCCGTTGCTGAATAGGTCGAAAAGTTGGATCCACGTTCAGGTCATGGTGGGCAACACTCTCGCTAACACCCTGCATGTCTTCGACAGTCCAGGTGAATACATCCATGATGTTCTTCAGTAACTCGATCAACCTTTCCCGAGCTTCGGGAGGCATGGCCTTCCCGATTTTAATTTTCTACTCGGGGTAGGCGGAATTGATGACGATCTCTTCCAGCTCGCCCTTTGTCTGGATATCGGGCTCGTCGCAAACTTGTAGAGTATCCATTTCAATGTCTTGTGCCTCGAGGCGCCTAATCTTACGCCTGGAAGGCAATGGTGCCGGGGCTTGCTCGGGCTCCTCTGTTTCCATGGGGTCAGCTGCTTCAGAGGGCTCCCCGAGCTCACATTGTTTATGGGGATGGAGCATGTGGCAGCATCGGCTGGAACTTCTTTTTCGGGGGCTACCACTGTCTGATCGAAAATGTCCACGATCAATTTCTGCTTCTTTCGTTGGGAATCTCAAACATACTCCCACATTGCCTGTGGCTTGCTATTGAGGATACCCACACCCTCCTCTGTGTAGAACTTAGCCTTTTGGCGGGGGATGGAGGTGACCATCTGAAACTTGGCCATGGTTGGGGCACCCAGGATGCAGTTGTAGGCGGATTTGAGATCGATTACCAGGAATGTGATCATCTCCCATGAAGACTTCGAGCTTAATGGTGCCATTGACGCTCACTTGATGATTGGTGAATCCTTCAAGCTTCCCCAGGTAAGGCTTGAGCCGGACGTCTGATAACTCTAGTCCTTTGAAGCAGGAATAATACATGATGTCTCTGCATGCCCCGGTGTCGAGCAACACCCTATGAACCTGCCAATTGTTTACCAGACAGGAAATGACCAGAGGTTGCTCGGATGCCAAGGGAGTACTTACCAACTCACTGCGGGTAAAGAAAATGCTCTGCTCCTTTGCCCGCTGTACTGCTGGTGTGTTAATAGCTTTGGACAAGGAGTATATGTGCTTCCTGAGCTAAGTGTTAGACGGGAGCTCTTTCCGGATCATGTTTACCACCCCTTGAATTTGAGGGGCCTGACCACCTCTTCCTCTCGTGGGTCTCCCTTGTCGGTCATTATTTGCATTATTTCCCGCGCCCTGATCTCTTTTGAAGCGATCCAATTTGCCCGCGTTGATCATTTTTTGTATTTCCTGTTTTAACACAAAGCATTCCTCTATTGTGTGGTCGTTACCATGATGATAACTGCAGTACTTCGTGTTGTCCAGGGTGTGAGCGAGCTCAGGGTCAAGTGGATAAGGGACTGGCAGCGCATCTCCAACTTGGAACATAATCTCTTCTCGCGTAGTGTTCAGTGGGGTGAATTGTGCTTCCCTGAATCTCTGCACGGGGGTAGACGTTCTCTTTCTGTCTCTGCGCGAGCGGTTGTTGCCCTCCGGGCTGTGGAGACTGGTCAGCTGGCATGACTGAGCTGTCCTGAGTCTTGTCTTTGTTTTTGCCCTTGTCACCCTTGGTGCTCTCAGTTTAGCAGAAGAGGTGAGAACTTGCTAGCAGCTCTGCTTTTGAGGCTCCCGGATTCATGTTGTTAAGGTAGCAAAACGTGATCTCCGGGTCACTGGTGGCGGTCACTTGATCGAGCATCTCCTTGAATCTCTTCAAATAACTGCCATAGGACTCATTGTCGCCTTGTTTAATCTTGGCAAGATCAAATTGATTTTTGGGGGTTGGACCCACAGTGCCGAACTCCTCCAAGAACTTTTCCCGGATCGTTTCCCAACTACCAATGGATCCTCGGGGGACCTTGCCCAACCATGATTGTGCTTTTCCCTGGAGCGCACCCTTGAATTCACGTATCTTTAATGCCCCCACATCGGTGACCATCCGAATCTGTGCCTCAAATGATCTAAGTCAATCACTTGCCCGCGTCTTCCCAAAATACTTTTCAAATTGTGAGAAGATAACCCCTTGTGCGGGCGGCGCATTCTCAATCTCTGGAGTGAACGGACTGCCCTCCAACAGATTTATGGCCCCATAGCCGGGCTTGGCCACAGCTAAATTAGCCATTTGTTTGGCCATCTCTCGCTTCATGGCTTCCATCCGCTCGGACTGGCGTTTTTCCGCGTCCATGGTGAGTCTGGACGAGCGACCAGGATCTGACTGATGGCTACGCACTGGTGGGCAAAAAGTTGGCTCATAAGAAGCTCCAACTTCCTGCTCGATACGCGTTCTATGCTTTGGTCGGTACGCATCTGTTTCTGCGTACTCACGGGCTCTCCGGCGGCTATGGCTCTCTTCCCGAGCACGGTACTCCTGCCGACGATGATGTCTACGGGAGAGATTCTGACAGTTGTATCTGCTCTCCGCCTGATCATCTACTCGCTTCCCCTCATCAGCTTTCTCCGAGGGTATGTGAGCAACATATGGGATCCGTCTGCTCAGAGCGGGCAAATGTTGGGAGGCCTGGTCACCACCAACGATTGTCGGATTACTGAGAGCGGGCAGCGTCAAATCTGCAACTTGTACTGGGGCGTGGCCCAAGGCGAGCAGTTGCTAGTTGAGTGCATGCATCTTACTATAATACTCTGCTTGGAGTTGCAGAGCAGCAGCCTGCTGGTCAGGGGTTTGCCCTGGGTAAACTCACGTGGCTACCCTGTTCGTTCTCTCACTGGTGATTTAGCTGCATTCTGAGATCTAGCGCGTGAGCATCGTACTTCTCATTGATAACTTGCCTGTCATCGCGCTGGCTAGCGTGACTTTGGGTGGCGTGCTGGGATGGCTGCTCCTCAACTTGCGACACATCATTGCCATGAACCGCGTGCCAAGCAGCCACCTTCTGATTCCTTGTTTGCACCCCTTGGGGTGCCCTTGGTGGCAAATCGCCCGATGGTGGATTGTTGTTACAAGACAGTTCGCTTCCAGCCTGGTGGTTACTAACGGTGGCATGATGTTTGCTACCCTTGCCAACCATTGCAAATAGACAGATTTTCAAGAATCTCACCGGAAAACTTTGGGGAAAGTGTTGAGACTTCGATTTCCCGGCAACGGAACCAAACTGATGTGGCAAAATCGCAGCTTGGGCCGTCCAAATTTTGGGTAGGATATCTAGGCTTGAATCTGCTTCCTTCAACCTAATTAAGATCACAGAAAACCTTAGTGGAAGTACAAGGCAGGGCCTCTCGAAACCACTCCGGCGTGAGAGTAAGTATCGTGTGAGATAGTCAAAAAGCAATTTGACAGAGGTTCTAGGCTCAAGAAAGTATGTGTACCTTGCTTGTGTTTTATGGAGGGGTATTTATAGGCCCCTAATGATCTAGAATCCGTCTGGGATTCAGTTTCCTTAGACACCTTGTAGGATTAGGAGAGAATCCCTTGATTTTAGGCATGATACGCGGCTGGCCGCGTAATTGTAGGAGCAGATATGTCAAGGGTCCTGCTCGGATAAGGAAACCTTTAACCTGTCTTGGGGCGAGCAAGTTACTGAATCTCCCTGCTCTATACCTGCCCGAGCGAGCATGGCTCTACCCGGCCAAAATAGACATATTTGTAGATGATAAGTGTAACTGCCAGGCATGGCCCTTGGTCGAGCAGGCAGGGCCTATGCTCGGCCAAGCCTAGGCAGGATGTCTGATTTTTCGGGGTGTCCGGCTAGCTCTGCCCGCTAGGCGGGTAGGACCCATATCACTTAGGCTCGTGACCGGTACGTGGTGGTTGCTCGTGCTCCGCTCGTGACCCAGCTTGGGCCGGGCACATCAGTTACATATATATATATATATATATATATATATATATATATATATATATATATATATATATATATATATATATATAATAACTGTAATTTTCCCGCATAAAATGTTTTCCATAAATGGAAACTCAAATATGACATTTCTAGCTATGCATTGGAAGTTGAAACATTTTTTTATTACACTTTGTTTTATTACACTTTTCTTAGTTTTTAGGGAAAAATACCAAAAAGTCACACAAAAAAAATTATCATATCTAAAAAGTTTCACAAATATTTTTTTCTTTTTAAAAAGTCTCAAAGTTAAACTTTTAATACCAAAAAAGTCTAAAACTTAACGCTTTTACTAACATCGTTAGACTATGAGGTTTTCTTTGAAAATAAATTTATTTTTAACTTCAATGATTTTTGAACTGCCTTGGCCAAAAGACCCAAGCTCTGGTCACGTGTCCAGCACGTCGTCCCCATGGTCACGGGCAAATCATGTGCATTCCTCATGATCCAATCTTAACTCATAAGCGAGCAAAGACAGATCTCTACCCGCCTAGGCATAACAAGCGAGCAGTCATCTACATGAAGCCTGGGGGCCAAGAGCACAGCGAGCAGACAGAGAGGTCTTAACAAGCACGCTCGTCTTGATCAGTTACACAATAACGACTGTTTTGAACGTGGGGAGTTATTGTCAGGTGATTCGTGCCTACGTTCCGGACGTGGTCATAAATGTGTCCGCCTTTCATGCCCTTGCACTGAATGTTCAATTTCAAAGCCTTCCTGGCTAGTTATATAAACCCCTCATGTAAGAGAGGAAAGGTACGCTAACATAAACTCTGGCCAAATTTTGTCAAATTGAATTCTCAACTGTGTGATAGCTCATTTTCACACCGGAGAGCATTTGCAGGATGAGCCCCTGCTTAGTTCACGATGACTCTTGACTTGTTTGATAGGTTTGGACCTTGAAGGTACGGATAGAATTGAAAACCAGATATCCAAATCATGAATCCCAATGTATCTGCATAATTTCGGATACAATTTTAATGATTCAATATTTTAGATTAAATAATAATAATATTAATAAAAAAAATAACAAGAACAAAAACACATAACTTACTATTAATAATAACAATAACATAATTTTGTTTGCTATTAGCATGAGTATTGTTATTAATAATAATATTATTATTATTATTAATTACTATTATTATTATTAATTATTATTATTATTATTACTACAACTACTAATAATATTCCTACCACAATTTTATTAAAGGGTAAAGATTAACTTTTTGAATTTTTAGTATGGAAATATTACTTTTAGATTATGTGGATTTAATAATTGTTTTGGAATCATTCGGAAATGATTTTTTTAACTAGACTTTTGGTATTTAATACTAATAATGTTAAGGCATATAATAATATTTATGTTATAATAATATTATTATTTTTATAATAATAATAGTAATAAAAAAAACAATACAATTCTTATTATCATTGTCACAAATGAAAAGAAAAATAAATTTTCATCAAAATGAAAGTTTTTAAAATAACGACGTTTGTAGACACGTTAAGTTTTGGATTTTTTCGTATGAAAATTATGATTTTAGGACTTTTTGGATACATGCATTATTTTTTAGACTTATTGGATTTGATATATTTTTTTTGTTGAACTTTTTTGTATTTTTCCCCAGTTTTTATACGAAATATTTAATTAACAATGCATTGGAAGTTGATATATATATATATATATATATATATATATATATATATATATATATATATATATATATTGATGCGTCCAAAATCTTTCAAACGCACTGGGCTCGTCCAACTGGTCCAATTGGATACATGGCTTTCAACGTATCCTTTAATCTTCAAGGCCCTACTCTGTAACGAAATCAAGAAGAACCGTGAACTAGGCAGGGGCACTCCCTGCAAAAGCCCTCCGGCGTGAGAATTAGCCCGAATACGCAAGAGAGTAAATAATTCGACAGAGTTTAGGCAAGCTAGTAAAAATCACGTACCTCCCCCCTTCATTTTGAGGAGCTTTTATAGTTGCCGGAGAGAATAACCGATCATAACTGCTCACTAATATTCATGGCATTGATGGCGGGCATATTAACTGCCCCATTAACTGTCCCGTTAACCACAACGGTCAAATGGAGAATTATCCGGACATAACCGTCCTTAACTGATAATAACTCTTGAATGAATGAGCATAACACGTCATGCTCGCTACATGTTCCTACTCGCTGGTCAAGTCCCCAGCTCGCTTACATCTCTTGCTCGCTGAAGGTTGAGACCCCTGCTCGTGGTATACAAGAACCATTTAATCTTCTCCTGGTAGTTTTGACTTTAGAATGCTCAAGCGTTGACTGAATGGAAAACATGTGCCAAGCACGTGTCTCACAGCTTGGGCCTATTGGGCTGGGCAGCTCAGTAGCCTCCTACTCCTTGCTCATCAAGTATTTATGCTTGGAGCGAGGAGAATTATGAATCTTCCAGTCAAATCGTTTCTTAAAATACGGGTTTCCACAGGTATACCGAATTGCCCTTATCAAAATTTAAAGTGGAGGCCAGCCAAAAGGGTTTTTAGGGATATGAGCCATCACTCGCCGCCTGCGCACTTACACGGGCTCGCTTCCCCATAGGACATTAAATGCTGCCTCGATCTTTGAGCTGCAATGATGAGAAACTCCGAAGCGACGGTTGCCAACCGGTATAAAAGCCAAACCTCTTTCTTATTTCAAACTTTTTATCGCCCTCCAAATTTACAAAAGCACAGTTCGTGAAAAATCAAAGACGCTACAACCATCCTTATCTCTGCCCTCCAAGTTTGTAACGAAGATCTCCAAGACTCTCAATCGAATTCGGCGCCAGTTTCAGCCATCTTTTCCAAGAGTTTTCAAGATTTTCATCGATTCATTCAGCATTAACAGGTATGATTTCAAAATCCATAGCACTTTCTTCATTTCCTTCTGTATTTTTGACTTGGATTTACCTAAATCTCACATTTAAAATCCATAACATTTCTCTGTATTTAAACACTCGTTTCAATCGACTCACCTGAAACTAGGGTTCACAAATCTCTTCTCACCTTCATCTAAACTTTTCTGGTCTTCCCCCTTTGAGCACTTCATACCCTCAGGCACCATGTAAACTTAGCCGATTTCCCTAGTTGGAATCGAGGAATATTCTGACCAGTGCCCCGTTCATTGGTCTAAGGATAAACCCTTGCTTGCCATGGGTTCCTGCTTAATTGCTTTTGCTTGTTTCCCCGAGCAGGGTTTAACATGTATTCCTCGATCCCTATAGGATGTCTTCTGGTGATAAAACTTCATCTGAGATCGAAGGACGGGCATACGACCACGGAGCCCCCCAGAAAATGAAGAGGGCCCGGACACAGGATCCTCGAGCTCAGAAGAAACTGAGCGAGAAGAAATTCCACTTGTTCGGCAGAGACGCCCCCGAATCTCCCGAAATATAACCCAGCAGGCAATAGAAAACCTTCCTAGCTCGAGCAGACCATAAAACCAAGATTCAGTCAAAGGGAAACAAGTTGCTTCAACCAGTACCCCCTTCATTAAATGGGACGACCTAACCAGCGAGGATGAAGTCTCTGGCTGGTTTTATTCTCTGGGTATGGATCCCAAGAATTACCGAGTTAGAGCATTTGACCTAGATATCGAAGAAGCCGAGCACAATTTTCAGGGAGACCGGATGGTTTTTTACTTTGATTTCTTTTTAGTCGGCCTCAGACTGCCCTTAGATCCTTTCTTTGCTGAATTCCTTTTAATAAACAAAGCCCTTCCCTGCGACCTGACCCTCACCACCGTTAGATTTCTGGTAGCGTACATTGTTGCCTGTAGACTTCTTAGCTTCGAACCTAGCATGGATCTCTTTAGGAAATTCTTTCTTTTTTCTATGGATAAGAAAAGTGGGCGCATCACTGGTCGCTCCAACTGTGAGGTTCCCGGGGTGCACCCCGCGCCCCGCGCCCCGCGCGCCCTTGGATAGGGGTGCGCGTACGTGCGGATGCGGGACACCACTGCTCTAATTCCACCCTTCCTTGTTTAGGGGAAGACAAAATCAAAAGTGCGAGAGGAGTGCTGTCTATGTTAGCACGTTTGAATGTGCCTCGGTTGCCTTGAGTGGATTTTGTATCCAATATGGGAACTGATGGTTTCCCGCATCAAGTTATCCCTTGTTTAGGGGATACCAGGATATGGGAATGCATTACCATTTCATTCCCATTTTCCCTTTTTCAGGGGAAAACGGAAAAGTGC
This sequence comes from Codonopsis lanceolata, assembly GCA_013146195.2. NCBI lineage: Eukaryota > Viridiplantae > Streptophyta > Magnoliopsida > Asterales > Campanulaceae > Codonopsis > Codonopsis lanceolata. Next base: position 141,899,870 of record CM028379.1, on the reverse strand, counting down.
AAAAAAGGATATTGCGACGCCCCCACTATGGATTTATTGAAAATAGCCTTATGGCCCATTCAGATTACTATGGGAGCTTTGGGTTTCCCGCATCTAGTTATCTCTTGTTTAGGGGATACGGGATATGGGAATGCATCACCCTCCATTCCCATATCTCCCTTTTTAGGGAGAAACGGAAAGTGCAAAGAGGGAATGTTGCGAGGCCCCACTGAATCTGAAAGTTTTAGAGTCGTCATCTTTATTTTAAGGCAAATAAAGCAAAACCAAAGAAAAGAAAAATAAACCGAGAGAAAAGAAAACGGGTTCGGAGGCTAAGTTACGAGTTGGGAAGGTGCTAGGCACCCAACTCGCCCTTCGTCTCGAAAATGGTTTTTTTTGAAGTATGCTTATTGTCACATTTATTTAGCAAATACATAAGGTATTATAATGACAGGAAATTTAAACAAATACATTCGTGGCCACATTATTTACTGGACTCGCCGTCTCCTTCCAATAATTACAGACATATTTAAGAATATTTGGCCATTATAACGGCTCTTTTACATAGTATTTCATATTCTAATCCGGGCAGCACAACAACTTATATGGGCTACATTGCGCCGGATTTAAATAACAACTTTTAAAAAATAAATAAAAGACAGAAAATGTAAATAAATAAAAATAAATAACGCGCTCTTAAAGGTTTTACCTTTTAGAGGCGGGATGCTCTTCCGTCCTTGAGGGAGAGGAGTCTTTTGTTGTTTGTGTGGTTGTTGTTTTGAGTGGGCGAGAATGACCGCGCTTTATTTACGAGGGTTTGGGCTTATCAACTCGGGCAGTGACTTATTTGGGTAGGTTTTGGCCTTTTGGTTGGGCGGAACCTAGACTTAATTTTTGACTTTTCGGCTCGTTACTCGGGCAAAGTAACGGCTTACTTTGGGATTTTGGATTTGGGGAAATGAGGTGGATACCTAACAACTAGGCTAGGGATCACTTATAACCTATGGGTTTTGATTTTGGCAGAGTTTGGACGGGGTTTGGAGATTCTAGGGGCTTCCACTCACCTATTTCGCACCTCTCGTACTAATTTTGACGGAAGAACGAAGCAGAGCTTCGCTGCGATCTAAAAATCACGGAAGAATTGAGCGAGCAAAATGAGAGGCTGGGGGTCTCTATTTATACTGGGAAATGAGGACACGCCGGGCATTTGTGGATTTCTTCTTCGTGCATCAGTCGCTTGTACCGCACATCAAGACTTGTACCATTTCATTGCGAGAGAGGCGCAGTGGCAGGCATGGTGCGGCCAAGGCACCAGTGCGGCACCAAGGGCTTTGGTGCGGCACCATGCTCCTTTACAACTTCCAAAATTTTGCACTTTCCCCAGCGGTTCACATTTCGCGCATCTGCTTTTTCTTTTGCATTTTTGACTCCCTGTAACTTGACATTCGTTAAGTTTTAACAGTTCTTGATATTTTATATCAGTCACATACCAGGGGTACGAAATTGGGGTGTCTACAGAGCCCCTCAACGAGGGAGTCTACGGGTAACCTTAAGGCTTACTGAGTAGACGAACATCGTTGATAAACAATAGACTCTCCAATTTCGTTCATTTAAGAACGGGAGAATGCAATTGGTAGCAGTTATAATGCACAATTAACATGCTATCCAAACTCTATAACCTAGGACGCTTTTAGTCTGTTATAAAAGGTTATCGCAGCTTTTAAGCGATATGAATTTAATGTGCTCGATGGTGACCTACTCGCCTACATATTCCCTATTAAAGGAAATCGACCAAACGTAGTTCAGCCAAAACCTAAACTACAACCAAGTGAGGATGTCATGTTCTTCAGTCAAGCCCGCCAAAACCTAAACTCGAGAACACAACCGAAACGCCGTATCCTTCCGTCGAGAACGAAACCGTTGTCAAATACGGTATGAAGGTTTGAATGTTTTACGCCACCACATTTCAACCTGGTCAAAACCTTGTCGTTGAAACGTGTTAAGAAGAATTTTCTAAGTTATGTCCGGCCGGGTCGCCGCCTTGTTTCCAAACATAACCCGAAAACTTTCAGATATCCAGAAAACTGCACTCGACCGATAAAGATCCGTCGCCGAGCACGTCAAATTGATCATTCTTCAAGTATTTTCGAAAATTGTGAAGTGGAAAACATTCTTTTTCCTTCCTCTTTCTTTCTCTCCCTGTTTTTTTTTTTTAAATATTCCTCTTTTTTTGTATTTTTGAAATATTCCTCTTTTTTTTTTTTGAAATCAAAACTCAATTTGAAAAAGAGTTTTTCTTTTATTTGAGAACAAAAGCAAACTTTTTTTAAAAAAAAAAATTTCCTAAAAAATGAAATTATTATAAGTCGTGGTAGTCGTGGTAAATCTTACTGACTTAGGGTGGGCCGGTGATCTTGGCATTTTTGTCACTCTTGTTGGGGAATTTATTCTTTTTCTTCTTTTTTTTTATTTTTTTTTTGTGATGGTCGGACCTATAAAGATAGGCTACCTACGTATCCTTTTTCAAGGAATCAGACCAAACGTAGTTCGGCCCTGCTGGGGAATTTGGTCTTGTTCCTTTTCTTTTTTCTTCCTTGATATTTCTTTCTTTTCTTTTTCTTTGATTTTTCTTTTCTTTTTTTTTCATCATTTTTTTTTCTTTTCTTCCTTTTGATCTGCTGGGGATATTATTTTCTTTTGTCCTCTGGTGAATGGTTGCTAATTTTAGTTAACAAGATTAACTTTGTTAACTTTCCGTTAGGCTTAGGGACCATTTTGAAAATTTTGAAATTTGAGGACTAAAGTGTCGCAGCTTCAAACTTTGGAGGGGGAAAAGGGAAAATTCCCTTTTTCTCCCCTTAAGTGGACGGGAAAAGAAAGGGAGAAGCTACTGCTTCTCTTTTCTTCTTTTTCCTTCCATTTTCTCGCCTTCTTTCTTTCTTTTTTATTTTTTCCATTTTTGCTTATTTTCTCGATTTTCTTCCGCCAATTTCAGTGTTTTACTTAGCAGATGGCATCTTCTTCGCGATCCAGGAAGGGGAAGACACCGATGCGCCCGGAATCTGGTGGGAGGAGGAGAGAACCTCCTAGCTTGGTTCGGAACAGACTCAATTATGCGTATTCCACAAATGACTGGGGCAATATTTTACGAGATCGGGACACCCACGTGTCCAACCTTCCTTTGACCACTGTAAGATTTCTCTTTTTCTAGCAATTTTCCTGGCTATTCTTCAGATCTGCTAAAATTTTGCAATGTTTGGGACTTTTGGAGCACTCCTGACTTTATTAGTGATTCACATGCATGTCCTATTTATACCTAAATGATGTAATTAAGTGATAATGTATGAAATTTCTATGATTTATTTTTGCGATGCATGATTTGAACTAGTGGTCACTATTTGACCCTACTATGCATGATTTATATTCTGAATACGAATGAGGCTATATGATGCATGTTTTACATTAAATCATATTTTTGCATGCAATAGAATTGCGAAACGGAATATTCGGAGTATAAATTTAATTTTTCAGAAACGCTTTTTGGGCATATTTTCGGATAAAAACGGGGCAAAACAGATATTTTTCATGCCCTTAGATTCATTTTTCAAGCATGCAATTGCTGCAGGGGTATAGTGAATACCATGAAGATATTTATTTTGATGATTGGTGGTATTTCATTTCCTTTTTAGCGTACCCCTATGGCAGCTTATTGGACAAATGAAATGTACATAATGAATGCATGAATTATTCTACTTGATGCGGATGCAATGTAGAACACTTATAAGATAATGGATGAATTTTTTCACACTTTATTATATACATGGCAAATGCAGTCCTAATATGCATTTTTATGACCTTTGAGATGCAAAATAAATTATTTATATGCAAGAAAAATATATTACATATAAAATTGTTGTTTCTCTTTTTTTTTCATTTTTTTAATGAAAGAAAGGTGTTTTTTTTAATACAAATTTATGTGCATTTATGAAATAGTATGTAACAGTTTAAGGAATTATTTATTTTCTTTATGTTATGAAAAAAATTTCTTTAAGAATTTTTGGAAGTATAAAATATGTAATATATTCATTATTTATTCAAAGGATTGTACAGAGAAGGAAATAAGGGTAAAGAACTTACCTTTCTCTTCCTTTTTTTTTCAGGTTTGCAGGAAATTTGAAAGGGTGCGGGTATCATATATCGATGTGGTGAGATTTTTGATATGTTACCCGAAGCCGCACATGGGTAGAGGGTTCGGGTTTCAAAGACCTTCCCGCATTCTTTTACCCACTTCACCAACTTTCTTCCTATCTTTGATGTGTTCGGGACTTCGTGGGATACCACTCACACCTTTCATTTTAGTCTGGGGAGGCGACTCATGACCCCCCCTGCGATTTTGTCGCTGAATTCCTGGAATCCCTACCAAAGATGGGAGACCCCGGCTCTTGATTTTTACTCCGACATCGTAGGAGGAGATCGTGGACCTCCCGGCTTTGAGCATCGCTTTAAATCGTCTGACGAGATATACATCGCCAGCTGCTCAAGCAATGGCTTCTTAATAATGCCTGGGCCGGTATCACCGATGATGAAGTCGCTACTACCGAGTGGCACGAGCTTTTTTCTTTCTTCTGGCACGCTTCGCTTCAACTCGTCACCCCGAGAGCCTCCGCCTTAGCTTGTCTTGCGTGATTTCGACCGGATTCCTTCATATGATTGGGGACAGTCGGTTTGGCGAACTTTATGCTTCCATGGATAGGGCAGTAGAATGATTCACCAACCCGAATGGATTTGTTCCCTGTGGGAGGTACATGCCTTTTCCTCGCTTTTTTTCATCATTTATTTGTTTTTTATATATACTTTTTTTTTGTATCATGTTTTTTTTTGACAACATATTTATTTTTCTTTTTCTTCTTTTTGTGCAGTGCTCCGGGCCTTTTCATTTTTCAGATTATTTGGTCGCCTCATTCGGCGGGTCTAAGTTCACCGTTACAATATGTTGACGACAAAGAATGGTCGATCCAAGCGAGTACGGTGGTTGTAACACTGGGAGAGAGTGCCGAGCGGATTGTTGGTTCGAGTCCGTGTTCATTGCACTTTCTTCCCAGGAAGGCTGAGGCCCTGGGTCATTATCATACTATTTCGATGTTCACCATCGCCGATATTGATGGTCTCCATCATGGTGGATTCTCTCAGATATGGGCGGCGGGTGAACCGTCAAGACCAAGCTTTTCTAATGGCTCCGTGGTGCCTCCTTGGCCTCCCTCGGGTGATAGAGCCCGAGCGATCGTCCGACCGGTCTCGGATTTGGGAAATACCTCGCTCCGCGATAGATTATCCAAAGGATGTCATACAAGGATTTCCCGAGATTGAGCCGCATCCCCCTCCTCCTCGCCTGTTGTGCCCAGACGGCATTCTCGATGCTTTTGCCAGTTCGGTCGCCTACTTCACTTCTCGACGAGAACCTGATGTTCACTGAGCCGATGATATTTTCTCCACTTTCCAAGATGAGTGGGGCGGTGGATTAGTAGAGCAGGTTCTCCCTGATGTCGAGATTCCGGAGGAGTCGCGCCCTGAGCAGCTCGCTCTAGACACATCCACCTTTATTATTTCTTTTCTTTATTATATATTTTTTTGTTTATACACATTTTTTTTTCTTTTTATGTATACATTTTTTTTATGCACACTATATTATTATTATTATTATTTTTAAGACTAACATTTTTTTTCTTTTTTTTTTCTTAGGTAAACGTGTCTACTTATAAGAAATCGCCAAGGGCTTCTTCAAAGATCGCAAGCTATATCGAAATTGGCCGATGAATTTTCTTGTAGTGGGAGCAGCCTATGGCGCCTGCACGCCGAGATGACGATGATGATGATGATGACGACGATGATGATGATGGGTCAAGCCGCTACGGCCAGGCGTAGGTCGAGGATTCGCAAGGGTCCTGTGGTCGGGGTGGTGGTTTTCCAGGCCGCCCCGAGCCTATTAGCTTTGGACTCCTGCGAACATTAGTATCTCTTTCTCTTTTTTTTTATATTGTTTTTTTTTATTTTTGTAAAAGAAATTTGTACAAACATTATGATATAATGCAATATAATGTATATGATGCAGTATGTTACACATGCAAAAATAAATTCATGCAGAAAATAAAACTATGCCAGACATCTAAAATGTAATGGCACGCTGTACTTTGAGAATAGGGATTTTTAAGAATACACCTTTGGATAAGGGCGGGCTTTTCGGGTGATATCGGAACGGGAAAAATGGCCGAATCCCTTATTCTTTCGGCGCCCTGTGGCTGTTGAGTCCGTTGTTGTAGCCGTCTTTTATGGGCCTCCTTTTCCTTTTGTGATCAGGCGCAGGAACAGCGAAGTGTTGGATCATCAAACCGGGATACCAGGCACCGGTTTCAGAGATGGCGAAGCTGGTCCAAGCAAAACGGCTGCTATGGAGAACGGGGATGCCGATGATGAAGAGGGAGACACATCTGGTGGCTCTCATGCTGATGAGTCCAGAGCTTCTTCTGCGCCTCGCAGAAGGAGTATATGGGACTGGCTCGATGGACGCCGCAGTATTGATGGACCGCCGGCCGCAAGAAAAGGATTGCTTCGGGAAAACAAAGGGGTATAGGCAATATATAGATATGTACAAATGCAAATAATGTATAATATAGACGTCTTAATAAATATTCCTAAGTTGCACCTTAGACTCAGAAAATTTATATTTTAGTGTTTTAATATGAGCTGCTTTGTCGTGGTTTTTCTCTTTTGTCAGTTGAGCTCTGATGTGCTGAAGACTGGAGGTAGTACGCTGAGGGCTTCAAATAATGTCTTCCCTCTCTTTTTTATTTTTTTATTATTTTTTTTTCTTTCGATTTTCAATTTTTTTTTTGTGCTCTAATTTTTGCCTAGGCCGCCCTTTCGGGTTTTCAACCTAGCGAGCTTTATATATATATATATATATATATATATATATATATATATATATATATATATATATATATATATATATGCCCTAATTTTTGCTCTAGACCGCCTTTCTAAGTTTTCAATTTAGCTGACTATTATTTTTTCTTTTTTTATTATTTATTTTTTTATTTATGCCCTAATTTTGCCTAGGCCGCCCTTTTGGGTTTTCAACCTAGCGGGCTGGAGAGGGAAGTATTGGCTGGATAGAATGGCTCAGGCGTAGTACCTTTTGAGTTTGTCGAGATTGAAGGGCTGGACAAGATCTTCTCCGTCCTGGTTGGTGAGAAGCACGGCACCTCCTGATCGGATCTCCTTAACAATGTACGGTCCCATCCAGGGAGACTTCCATTTTCCCCTAGTATCAACATAACTAGGGGGTTTTTCCCGAAGCACGAGGTCTCCGACTTGGATATCACGGCCTTTGACCTTTTTGTTGAAAGCTCGGGCGATACGCCTTTGATACGCCCGGGTATGCTCCAAGGCTAATAGGCGTCGTTCATCAATTATGGCAAGTTCCTCGTACCGCCCTTTGACCCGCCAACTCGCTATATCGCCTTCCATCATAACTCTCAATGATGGAATTTCCACCTCTATTGGTAGTACCGCTTCCATGCCATATGCCGTGAATGGGGGTAGCCCCAGCTGGTGTGCGATCGACGCACGGTAGCCCCTGCAGGGCTAGTGGCAATTTTTCTCGCCGCCTATTCCTCAGACGCCCATTTTTCTCGATGATATTTTCGAGGGTTTTGTTGGTCGCTTCAACGGCACCATTGGCTTGTGGCCTGGTAGGGGGAGGATTTGTGTTGGATTTTGAACTCGCCTAGCGCATTCGGTTCACGCCCCTTCAAAGTGAGAGCCGTTGTCGAGATAATCTCGAAAGGTACTCCATAGCGGTATATGATGTTGGCCCGAATAAATTCGGACACCTTTCGGGCGTTTAGTACATTATAGGAAGAAGCTTCTACCCACTTTGTGAAGTAATCGGCGGCTACCAGGACATATTCATGGCCATTAGATCCCTTCGGGTGAATTTGGCCTATGACGTCGATACCCCATGTTGAGAAGGGCCGTGGGCCGTGGAGTTGTATAGACGCGGGGCACATCGTAGATTGGCAAAGCGCTGACATTTGTCGCAATGTCGCACCGACCTAATACGCCGCTGAGCTGCATCTAATAGTCCCTTCTGATGACTTTCTTTGATAGCATATGGCCATTCATGTGGGGGCCCATTGTACCACCATGTAGTTGATCCATAATTTGCTCAACTTTGGCCTGACTGACACATAGTAAGTTGAGGCCTTGATAGTGCCTCTTATACAGGCTGCCACCGCTGAGTACGAATTGGGAGGCCCATCTTCGCAGGGGGACTCTTCCCCTCTTGTCTAAACCAGGAGGATAAAAAATTTTCTGGAACAGACTTAAGATGTCAGCATACCAGGGCTCGTGGTCTCCGCGTTGCGTTGATTTTAAAAACAAGATCGGAGTGACCTTCTTCCCGACTATAAATGGTGAACTTTAGTTTCGGGGAATTGACTAGTGACGCCAGAGTGGCTGTATGCCGCGAATTGATTCCTATCTCGTGACAGGTAATGAAATGAGATAGAACCAAATCTAAGCGGCGATCGTTATCAACTTGGCATGATAGAGCCGGCAATGAGGATCTGGGTCCTCCATCGTCCTTCAACTTGATTTATGATTAGGGTCGAGTCTCCATAGACTTCGAGATCTTGAGCTCCCCTTTTGAGAGCTTCTTCTAGGCCAGCAATACAAGCTTCATACTCCGCCGTATTGTTTGAACATTCGAACTCCAACCTTATAGCCAGTGGAGTATGAGAGTCAGCCGGGTCGATTAACAGGATTCCTATGCCGAAGCCTCTTTTATTTGCGGCTCCGTCAAAGAACATCTGCCAACAGGTGTCCTGGTCGGTGATTTCCAGGATACCTTCATCTGGGAAACTGGGCTCGGTTGCATCTTCGGCCTTCAGAGGTAGATCGGCTAAGTGGTCTGCAATGACGCTCCCTTTGATGGACTTGAGAGTGACATAAGTTATGTCAAACTCATTAAGAAGAAAAGACCACTTGGCCCGCCTACCGGACTGATGGCTTACCGAAGATGTATTTGATAGGGTCCATCCTGGATATGAGCTTGATGGACCTTCCCTGGAGATAGGTTTTGAGCCTCTGGGTGGCCCAGACTAGGCCGGTGCAACTTTTTTCCAGTGCCGAATAATTTAGCTCGCTTCCTTGTAGCTTCCTACTTATGAAATATATGGCCTTTTCAATGTAGGAATCTTCTTTTTCTTGGGCGAGCATAGCCCCTACTGATGTGTCTGTGACGGTTAAGTATATGAGGAGAGGTTTATGTGTATGGGGTGGAGCTAGCACAGGGGGATTGGTAAGATAGGCTTTTATTTTCTCGAAGGCTAGCTGGCACTTTGCGTCCCAGACTTGGTCGGTATTCTTTTTTAGGAGTTTAATGAGGGCTCACAGTGGTAGTCACCGTCTGATGAAACTACCGATGATCGCAACCGGCCTAGGAAGCCTTTGACTTCGGTAGGAATTTTCGGCTGTGGCATTTCTAGAATGGCTTTGATCTTTGCCGGCTCGATCTCGATGCCTTGTTCGCTACTAAGAATCCTGTGACCTTGCCTCCGTAACCCCGAATGTACATTTGGTGGGGTTAAGCTTCATCTGGTGTTTTCTGAGTCTTTCGAAGAACTTCTGGAGATCTTTAATGTGAGCACCGTAGGCGTCGCTGGAATGTACGATCATATCATCAACATAGACCTCCATCTCCTTATGGATCATATCATGGAAGAGGGTGGTGGCGGCCCTCTGATAAGTGGCTCCGGCATTCTTTAGTCCAAATGGCATGACAGTATAACAGTAAGTTCCCCAGGGAGTAGTGAATGAAGTCTTCTCCTGATCTTATGCTGCCATTTTGATTTGGTTGTAGCCCAAAGATGCCGCCGAAGGATCGGACTTTGTGAGTCGCGACGGCATCTACCACAATATCAATGTTGGGCGGGGAAAGTCATCTTTGGGCGACGCTTTGTTGAGGTCGCGAAGTCTACACGTATTCTCGACTTTCCCGTTGGGCTTGGGAACGGTCACTATGTTGGACAGCCAGGTCGGGTATTCAACTACCCGAATGAAGTTGACGCGCAGCTGTTTCATGATTTCTTCTTTGACTTGTAGTGACCATTCTAGCTTGATGTGGCGGAGTTTTTGTTTGACTGGGCGAGCATCCGGGTATGTGGGAATCCGGTGCTCGACTATAGCTGGATCTAGGCCGGACATATCTTCATAGGACCAGGCAAAGATGTCTATGAATTCTTTGAGGAGATCAATGAGTGCCTTTCTTTACGGACCTTGGAGGTAATCGCCGATTCTCGATTTTTTGACTTCATTGTCCGGCCCAGATTGATAGTGATGTGTCTTCAAGAGTCGCCGATGAATGGTTTTGTTCTCGGTACTGATCGACTTTGCAAGTTCAAGTAGATAATTTTTATCTTTTGGGTCCATTTTATTAAATGACTCATTATCATAATTATTATTATTTAATGCGTCTTTTAGATTAGGTGCAACTAAGGAATAAGCAAAGACATCCATATTATTATTAAAAGCACATTGTACAGGGGTTATTACATTGTTGAGGACCTGGGGTTTGAGATCCTCAATTATAGGTAGCGGATTGGTAGATGACCAATCTGTAAAGCTAGGGAAAGGATCGGGGATAGTATATCCGAAGCGGTCTACCAGTCTCCGCGGTGTCGAGCGACCTGTCGTGATGTACCAATTCTGCAGAGGCTTATTGGAAATAGACTCGAACTCAGCAAGGAGCTTTTCATAATTAGTGCCTCTGTGTAGCATACCCAGAAGGCTGTCCCCCAAATTTTCATTAGAAACTTCTTGGTTTAGAATTTTAAGCACCATAGTTTTCACATCTTCTATGTCAGCCTCCATTTTGGCGGACGGGAAGGTTGGGTTTTGGTATATGTTGGTAGGATTATGGAGGGCTGGGTTGTTTTCTGACTGTGTTATCTGGTAAGGACTTTGGGCAGGATAAGGACTTTGGGCAGGATAAGGATTTTGGGTTGGGTATGGATATTGGGTTGGATAGGGATATTGGATTGGTGGGTTTTGGGCTGGATAGGGATATTGGATTGGATAAGGATTTTGGATAGGGTAGGGATATTGGGTAGGATAAGGATATTGGTTTGGATAGGGATATTGGATTGGATAAGGATTTTGGATAAGGTAAGGATATTGGGTAGGATAAGGATATTGGGTTGGTGGGTTGGTGTTTGGTTGGGAGATTGGATTTGGAGGAACATAGAAGGTTGATGCTTCTTGGGGAACTGCAGGGGAAGAGATTTTCTCACCACTGGAATTAAAATTTTCTATTAGATTAGCCACTTGGCTCATTATACGATCAATAAATGCATCCAAATTTTGATCTAGCCATTTCTGCATTGCCAGAGGCGGAACATACCCTGGAGCCCCCGAATTTGTACCCCTAGCTGACTGTTCACTTTCTGCCGCCATACCGCTCGGATCTGTGCCCACGGAACTGATTCTGCCCCTGTCTGATCTGAAACTGATACCCTCTGATCTGATTTCTGTACTATTTTCCCGTATCAATCGGCCAATATTATCTCTGCCTTTCCAAATTCGGGCCAGGTTTCTGAGGAAAATGGGGGTTTGGTAGGTATCAGAAGGCTGGCTGGAGGCTATCTGGGCTTTGGAGTACAGCGTGCCTTTTTATTAGTATTTTATTATTATATTTTTTTTTGTTCCCTACAATTGACCGGATAAGCACCTGCTTTATTTTGACAGTCTCAGGACTTTTCCTGGAACAATGGATTCTTTCTCCAGAGTATAGGACCAACGTATTCCACCTGCCTTTCGACTTCCCAGGACTGGACTGGTCCCAGGCGAATGGCCTATACTCTTTCCAGGATCCACCATCTGAAATGGTCTAGGTCGAGCATCTGAGAATTATAAATCAGCCCCTGTTTATTGTTTATATTGATATTTTTTTTTTGTGCGCACTTATTGTATAGATATTTTTTTTCGAACTTGCGCATTTTTCTTTTTTTTTTTTGACATATTTTTATTTTTATTTTTTTTTGACAGGGCTGGCTCATAATTCAAAGATGCAAAAACCGGTCGGTCTGTGAAGTGTCCTCAAAAACTATATGCACTCTACCGTTGGCTTATGCAGGGGGTAGGCTGGCCATGGTGTAGGGTAACAATTCGGAATATATTTACATGCGTGCACGTATGTGCGGTATCTAAAAAGCAGTAAAGTCTTTATTTATTTACAGATATAGAGAAAATAAAACAAATATGGTCTGTCTTGCTGTTATATGTGGATTTTCTCGGATTTTTATTTTTGAGCGCAAGCAAACAAGCACACCAATTTAAGAAATAGAAAGAAAAGTGGGGAAACTATCTACCCCTATTAATTACAAATTTTGGTCTTATGTCCCCAAAATAAAATGACAGAATGAATGCAGATATGTATAAATGTACAGAATAAAGTAAAAAAGGAAATGAACTGAAGTAAATAATAATATAGAGCCGGAAGTAAAGCCCCAGCTCTTTTGTTGTGCTGCCCGGAATTTATTGTAATATATCTAATTTTTTTTTTTTTGCTTTTCGAAATTTTTTTTTTGATACATATATATATATTTTTTTTGAATTCTTTTTTTATACTCTTAAACATGCCCGTAACAGGTATCGGAACGAAACTGCTGCCAGATGGAGGATCATATCCACAAATATGGCCACGGCCGTATGGGAACACTTTATTCAAATGCGTAAATTAATATGACAAGCATACTGCAGCCAGAAACAAATAAAAACAAAAAAGTTTTATTTTACGAGTCTAGCCCTCCATTTTATTTAAAATAAAACAACTCCCCAGCAGAGTCGCCACTGTGAGGTTCCTGGGGTGCGACCCGCGCCCCGCGCGCCCTTGGATAGGGGTGCGCATACGTGTGGATGCGGGACACCACTGCTCTCATTCCACCCTCCCTTGTTTAGGGGAAGACGAAATCAAAAGTGCGAGAGGAGTGATGTCTATGTTAGCACGTTTGAATGTGCCTCGGTTGCCTTGAGTGGATTTTGTATCCAATATGGGAACTGATGGTTTCCCGCATCAAGTTATCTCTTGTTTAGGGGATACTAGGATATGAGAATGCATTACCCTTTCATTCCCATTTTCCCTTTTTTAGGGGAAAATGGAAAAATGCAAAAAAAGATATTGCGACGCGCCCACTATGGATTTATTGAAAATAGCCTTATGGCCCATTCAGATTACTATGGGAGCTTTGGGTTTCCCGCATCAAGTTATCCCTTGTTTAGGGGATACCAGGATATGGGAATGCATCACCCCTCCATTCTCATATCTCTTTTTAGGGAGAACGGAAAGTGCAAAGAGGGAATGTTGCGAGGCCCCACCGAATCGAAAGTTTTAGAGTCGCCATCTTTATTTTAAGGCAAATAAAGCAAAACCAAAGAAAAGAAAAATAAACCAGAGAAAAAGAAAACGGGTTCGGAGGCTAAGTTACGAGTTGGGAAGGTGCTAGGCACCCAACTCGCCATTTCGGTCTCGAAAATGGTTTTTGGCTGAAGTATGCTTATTGTCACATTTATTTAGCAAATAAATAAGGTATTATAATGACAGGGAAATTTAAACAAATACATTCGTGGCCACATTATTTACGGACTCAGCACTGCCTCCTTCCAATAATTACATACATATTTAAGAATATTTGGCCATTATAACGGCTCTTTTACATAGTATTTCCTATTCTAATTGGCAAAGACAACGGCTTATATGAGCTACATTGCCGGATTTAAATAACAACTTTTAAAAATAAATAAAAGACGTAAAATGTAAATAAATAAAAATAAACGACGCTCTTAAAGGTTTTACCTTTTAGAGCGGCTGTGCTCACTCGCTTCGGGAGAGGGAGTCTTTTGTTGTTTGTGTGGTTGTTGTTTTGAGTTGGGCGTAATGACCGCTTTATTTCGAGGGTTTGGGCTTATCAACTCGGGCAGAGTGACTTATTTGGGTAGGTTTTGGCCTTTTTGGTTAGGCGGAACCTAGACTTAATTTTTTGACTTTTCAGCTCGTTACTCAGGCAAAGTAACGGCTTACTTTGGGATTTTTGGACTGGGGAAGTGACGTGGATACCTAACAACTAGGCTAGGGATCACTTATAACCTATGGGTTTTGATTTTGGCAGAGTTTGGACGGGGTTTGGAGATTCTAGGGGCTTCCACTCACCTATCTCGCACCTCTCGTACTAATTTTGACGAAGAACGAGCGAGCTTATTGCGATCTAAAAATCGCGGAAGAATTGAGTGAGCAAAATGAGAGGCCGGGGGTCTCTATTTATACTGGGAAATGAGGACACGCCGGGCATTTGTGGATTTCTTCTTCGTGCATCAGTCGCTTGTACCGCGTGCATCAAGACTTGTACCATTTCATTGTAAGAGAGGCACACAGTGGCATGCATGGTGCGGCACCAAGGGGCTTTGGTGCGGCACCATGCTCCGTTACAACTTCCAAAATTTTGCACTTTCCCCCCCTGCAGTTCACTGTTTCGTGCATCCTGCTTTTCCTTTTGCCTTTTTGACTCCTGTAACTTGACATTCGTTAAGTTTTAACAGTTCTTGATATTTTATGTCAGTCACATACCAGGGGTACGAAATTGGGGTGTCTACACCAACCCCAATTATTTTAAACTTTTGTCTGATAGCCCAAACAAAGTTGATGCCTGGGACTCCAAAGCCTTGCTCGTAAAATCCCGGGTAAGTTGGCCTTTTGCTCCATACCTTGAAAACCTAGCCGTTGCCAAATACGACAAGCATGCCTTTCGAACAGGGGAGCCAATGCTCGCTAAAACATTCAGAAAACTTCGCGGTGTGAAAGAAGGAAAACAAGGACAGGATAGGGTGTTAGACTGGGTAGCCCTAACTTCTGACCCCTGCCTTACTTTGACAAGCAGGAATAATAAGTTGGCATGTTCAAGGCTATGAGCCCCAGACTATCCTGGAAGCTGAAACACCACACCCATTCTGGGGTAATTGCCACGGGGGAAAGTTTCCAAGTGAATGCCCGAGCTGCAAACAAACCAGAAGAAACTGCACCCCTGCTTTCTCTGTTTCCGGTCTGCATGAATTCATTCTCCACGTTTTATTACTTTCTATTTCAATTATAACTTCTAACCTCCTTTCATAATTAATTTTGCAGATATGAGGCAATTGGAGGATTCCCAACGCTTTCTCCAAGCGATGAGGAGAGGAGCCATAGGGAGGAACACCCAAATGGTTGGGCAACAGCCTGCTCGCCTCCCTACCGTTCCAGCCACTAACACCGATCGAGGATCTAACCGAGCATCGAAGACAAGCCGAGCAATGAATGTCACCCCTACGCCAGCTGTCGTGATACCTCCTGCTCCCGTGATTCCTGCTCCAGTTGCACCTCCTCAACAACAACAACAAAAAAGACTTGCCCCAATCTCTCCTCCAGAAAGAAGAACACGATCGCGGACCGATCAAAGCGATCCAGCTAAGGCTTCTAGCTCGCAAGCTCCCATCTTGCAAAGGGAGAATTTTGAAATGCCTGAGACCCGCGAGCTCGCGGCCAAGCTCATAGCAGAGATAGGCAGTGTTCCTGATTTGGCCAACTTGAACATCAACAAGCGATTAGGACACTCAGCTATCGTCGGATTAGGAATGGTGAAGAGGCTTCGCCACACTGGCATTCGTCGAAGAAGTACTGAACTCCCCAGCTCTGTCCTGATCGGTGAGATTGGGATGTGCATGACCGAGGTAAATGATTTTTCACCATTACAAAGAAAACTAAACTCCTTACTTTTATTTCATGCTCATCTTGTTTTAATTTTTCAGATGGCCAGCAAAACTTAACTTCTCTATGATTGCTTGATGGATAATCTGAAATCCTCCAGCTCGCTATCCTCTGAGAAAAACACACTAGAAGAACAAGTCAACTCACTCAGGAGCGAGCTAAAGGAGAGCGAGGAGAACTTGACAGCTAAAGTCACTGAACTCTCCAAGCTGGAAGAGTAAAAGAAGATCCTCGAAGCCCATCTCACTTTCTCCAAGAAATCTGAGGAATCAGCCCTCAATAACATTACTAAAGTGAGAAAAGATCTTCGGGAAGCAACTAGTGAGCTGGAGAAGGTCAAAAAAGAGGCAGGTGACAGGGAAAAACAACTGAAGGTCGAGCTACCACGAGCCCGCGTGTATTAGAAGGAAACAATCATCACCGAATACAAGAATTCTGAAGACTTCGTGGCCGCTGTTGAAGAAGAAGCATATCCATTTTTCCTGCAGGGAGTCAACCATATCCTTCGGCAACTAGCCTGCAGTGGTCTCGAGTTTAAGCCAGACCAACTGGCAACATGGGGAACCAACACCCCTTTCTGCTCTTCCGCTCGCCCGGGTCATGCTTTAGTTCCTTACACAGTGGATGAATTAAACTCCCTGGCCGAGCTGGACTCTCAGAAAGGACTAGATACCTGGACCCCTCCTCCGACTGCAGAAACTACTGTTACCGAGTTGACGTCCCAAATATGGATGGGAAAAACTCAGGAGAATCAAAACTTGGTCCTTCAAGCTGCCGGAGATAAAGTGATCGTGATCGAATATCCAGTCACCAATGAAACAGCTGATCCTCCCACCACCACTGCTGCTGATCCTGCACAACCTGCTACAGATGACCCTTAGTTTTTCTCCGGCATGCGTGCCATGATTACGGTTTCTGACGACAGTTTCAAACAATTTGGTCTTGTAATCTTTAATACTTTTTGGTTTTGATGGTTTGATGAATGCTTTCATTTTGCTATGAATGCTCATATTGTGTCTGCTTTCCTTCTAACATTTCAACTATTTTTCACTATGAATCCACTGAATTGAATACCAACTCCTTTTCACAAGCAAAGATAGCTTATGCGCGTGAAAGAGAGTAATCACGAATAATGAGAAAAGCAATAAACTCGAACACCAACTCTTTTCACGAGCATAAATAACGCATGCTCGCGAAAGAGAATAATCAAGAATAATAATAAAAGCAATTAAATCGAACACCAACCCTTTTTAACGAGCAGGGATACCCCATGTCCGCAAAAAGAGAATAATCGAGAATGATAATAAAAGCAACCAACTCGAACACCAACCCTTTTTTACGAGAAGGGATACCCCATGCTCGCAAGAAAGAGAATAATCGAGAGTATTAGTCTACTCAAACACCAACTTTCAAATCGAAAGTATAATTGAGCTTTGCATTAAACATTATAAGCTGAACACATCTGCTTATTCATTTCATTATCACTTTGCAAAATAAAAGAAAGAGATAAGCAAATTACATATTACCTATCACCGATAATATTTCTTCAGATGATATGCATGCCATGGATGCTTCAACTCGCTTCCATCCCCTGTTCGTAACATATAAGTCCATTCCTTAACAATTCTGGCAATCTGAAATGGCCCTTCCCAATTCGGCGAAAGTTTCCCCCACTCTACTCGATGGCTTGTTGCTTCAATTTTACGGAGAACCCAGTCGCCCACAACAAATGGTCGACCACAAACCCTTTTATCGTGGTGGGCCTTTGCTCGCTGTTTATAATTGGCCATCCTCATTTTAGACTCCAACCGTTTCTCCTCTAACAGATCTAGATCGGCTGCCCGAGCTACACTATTGGATTCAGCATTATAATGTAATACCCTATGATTGGGCAAGTACATTTCCATCGGGGCCATAGCCTCAGATCCATAAGTCATAGAAAAAGCTGTCTCCCCAGTAGGACCCCTAACTGTCGTTCTGACCGCCCACAAGGCTGAAGGTAACTCATCCACCCATCTCACTGCCTTGTCTTCAAGGTTTCGCTTGAGGACGTGCAAAACTTGCTTATTAGCGGCCTCAGCCTACCCATTACCCTGTGGGTACGCCACCGAAGACTGCCAATGCTTCACTCGCATCTGCTCGCATGCTTTAGTGAATTTTTCTGAAAATTGAGTCACATGGTCGAACACAATTGCTCGTGGAACTCCAAAACGACACCATATGTGCTCATGAACAAAGTCAATCACATTAACTTCGCTGATGGTTGCCAAAGGTTTAGCCTCCACCCACTTTCTAAAATAATCCACAGTGACCACCGCATACTTAAACTTCGATCGAGCCAATGGAAATGGGCCAATAAGATCTATACCCCACATGTCAAATGGCCACGATGCAACCACATGAGTCTGCTCGGTAGAAGGTAAACGAGGTATGTCCGCATAGCGTTGACACTTGTCACAACGCCGAACATACATTTTTGCATCTCGCCTCAAAGTGATCCAATAGAAACCAGCTGCTAGGACTTTTTCTGCCAATGACCTTTGGCCAGGATGACCGCCGCATTTACCTTCATGTATCTCCCCCAGAATGCCCTCAGTCATCTCTGGTCGAACACATCTGAGCAAAGGTCTGGTATATGACCACCTATAAAGTATGCTATATAAGATGACATACCGACATGACCGCTTCTGAATGGTTCGAGCCTCCGTCTTGTCCTCGGGCAAGGTCCCACGCTCGATATAATCCTTCAAGTCATAAATCCAACATTTTGCAGCCGGCTCGATATCCATAATCACCTCATTTTCTATCACCGGAGTCTCCAAATATTCAATCATGACCCCTGGGTGCAAAGACTGAATTTCATCTTCGGCCATCTTAGATAAATAATCTGCCCTCATATTATCCTCGCGAGCAATTCGCATCAATTCCCAATAGCGAACCAATACTGGATGATGAACAGCATAATCGCCTCTAACTTGATTCACGACCAACTGGGAGTCGCAATAAACAATCACCGCTCGAACTCCCACATCTTGCGCGAGCTCGAGCCCTACGATCAAGGCTTCATATTCTGCCTGGCTGTTAGAAGCTGGAAACTTAAAACGTAATGCTAAATGTTTGACAAAGGCTTTTTGATTTGTTTAACCGGATACATAACCTTTAAAATTAAAATACATCGAAAAAATATGTCAAATCTAGATTCTTTAGGGTTCATTTAATGGCAAAAATTGAAAATTAGGTATTGAATTGTAGGTTTTTAGTCTTTTTGCATCTTTCAGGTTAATCAAAATTATTTTTCATATTTTACCCCTTAATTTAATGTTTGAGTCTAATGTCAGTTAAAGATGGGCCCGCTTGCAACCTAATTAATGTACAGTGACAAAAATAATAATTTTAACATTTTGGTGGCCACATTTCAAGTTTTTAAAAAGTTGGGTGTTATAACAATGAGTTTTGCCCTACGTTTTTTTTTTTTTTTCATCGTATAAATTTGGGATAATTGATTTGACCAACAAACTTTCAATATTCAAAATGTGACCAATATACTCATGATTTCAACAAAATGTGACCAATGTCCTTAAATGAACATCCAAATTGATAATAGAGCTAATGTATACATAGCCCACATCAACAGCTCTGTTAATAATTTGGATGTCCAGTTAATAATGATTACGTTAGATATTAGAAATTAGTTGGTCAAATCGATTACCTCTAATTTGTACGATAATAAAAAAGAAAATTAACCCAAGGGAATACCCATATTGTGTAGCATACATAGATGGGTCTATGACTCCCTTTGTGGGGTCACGAGACCCCCACGTAATAATAATAATAATAATAATAAAAAGAATTGTTTTTGGGTGGGGTTATATGCACCTCAGTTTTTACTTTTCACATCTTATTTTTTGTAATAATGTATATAAAGTACAACACCTTAATGCAAAAAATATAATGGGAGTAAAAAGGGTGGTGTGTATAAAGCCACCCTTAGTTTTTTTCCACACAACCAACATCATTTCGGTGTGTGCTCTCACCAAAAAAAGTTAAGACAAAATATGAGCTAAACCAAACTCAGTCCGAATGAACCCAAGATTTGGGTTCTTGCATGTGCGTGTGGAGGGAGAATCTTGTCAAACAATCTTACTTTTTAATTTTAAAAAGGTTATATATATATTAGCCAAAGTTTTGTTAATTTTTCAACGTGTGACAAACTAAAGTTTTGATTAATTCTAACCAACTTCAACACTTTATTTCAGGTATTAATTTATCCTTCATCCAAATATCAATTTGAACGGATTAATATATCAAAGTTTTGTTTGAACAAAATTCATTGATCATCAGGTGAAAAAACTTGGCCTTTTCGTCTTTTTGCAATATTCCTTCCGAATGTAATTGGAAGATGTTTTGGAACATCTCTTAAACAAGTAACTAAGGTTCACAATTGTTGATCACGGCAAGATTAAAACACGAATTGCTTAAGGTTTCTTATAATTACGTCTTATAAATCTTAATTCGTAAAACGGAGCTCTACTCTCTCACAGCTTAACCCACCAACACACGGTGAATCGAATAAAGAGAATCTATCTTACAAAAAAATTAACTTAATTTGGAGAAAACTAAGATAAGGATGTTAAATTTTTGCAATCTCATTCTCATCATAACTAATGTGAGTGAAATACTGAGAACCCGAATGGAAATTTTCATCAATGACAAAACGATTTCTTTCAACGTCAAATTTGAAGTATTGCTTGAGAACTAAATGTACAGAAGATAGTAACTTATATTACACCGATGACTATGAAGTAGGTCTACTGTAAAACCGTCTTACAGATCTTAATTCGTAAAACGGAACCTCAATCTCTCACAATTTAATCTACCAACACACGGTGGGTCAAAAAAAAAAAAGAGTCATTCGTACGTAAGACCGTCTTACTCAAGTTTTTGTCATGGCCTATGTAAGTGTCTGTAACCTTTGTATAATCCGTAGGAATCTCATGATATATATACACGCAAACACACGTGTTCTTCTACGTTGGCTTAGGATGGTTCTCCCGGTATCTCTTCTCTAATATCTCTACTCTCTTTATCGCATTCGCTTTTCCACTAAGAAAAGATTCAAGTTCAGTTGCATCAAAGGGAGGAGGCATGGTGCAGGGGCTTGAGTCTGTAGGAGCCCTCATCATCGATTCAACCATAAACGTCTTCCCTAACCCTTGTGTAGGGCAAGCCATCGTCTCGGCACAAAGCTCAGTTGCTTTTGGAGGTACAACAGGCTTGTATTTCAAAAGTTTTGCATATTCAGATAATAAACGTAACATGTAATCGTAAACAAAGTTCATCTTCAAATCTTCTTGAATGAAATAACTAGCTGCTTTACCGATTTCCTGGGCCTAAAATATTCATGCATGAAGAGAAAATTAGAAAAACGGTAATATATCGTACGATAGTTCAACTCGTTGCAGCATTGAAATTAAGAAACTTCACCTTTTCTTCGTGGCGATTGCCCCAATCAACAGCAAACTTAATAGATTCGCAAATTTCCTCTTGTTTTATTGGCCAGTAATGCTGCATTGGTATCAGACCTCTTGTGAAGAAATCATAGTACTGTGGCTTCACTAGCAAGGATGGTGAATCACAAGCAAGAATGTACTTTTCACTGACAGACCACGCAGATCCTTCAATGTAAATCTTATATCTAGCATCAGCAAAGAAATAAAATTATTTGAATGAAATGAAACGGAACCGAGGATGACAAAAAGAAGTCAAAAGTTGGAAACTTGTACCTGTGGTTGCATTGGTCTGCCACGTTCGATTGACTGAAACCTTGCTGTACTTCTATGGTCCAATTCTGCGAACATCACAAATTATACCATTCTTTCAGTTTCCGGAATTTGACTTTCGAATATTCTCTCAGCAATTCATAGTCTGATACCTGGGCATAGACACGTGCATTCCAATCCTGTTTGTCAGAAACATTACACTTGAGAAGTTCCTTCCTTTTCTCTGCAACAACAGGATTACCCTTCCAGTAAGCATAAGGATCCCGCTCTTTCCACCGAGTCCTCTTGTTCCCTTCTTTTAGATCCCTTGATAATGGCTCCCACGGCTTTATGTTAGTTTCGGGCCTATCAATTCATCCCAATTTCTTTAGGAAAAGGAAAAGGTCACCGTGCGTTATCGCTGATATGATTTTAGTTCCAAAACTCAAATTCTTACCATCCCCAAAATGACCAATCAGGAAATACAATATCCAATGTGTCATCATCACCACAATACCGGAATAAAGGTGGCGGGGTTGTGGCATTGGTGCCGCGATAGTCGTTGGATTTAATGACTGGCCAGTCAACACAATCGAACATCAGGTCCAAATCAGGAACCTTTCCAGGATACCTCCGTAACAGCTGTAGGATTCCCCACAACGTAAAATTGTCTCTCGTCTGGAAGGATTTTTCATATGTTTCCACATAAGCCCTTCCATTCATTACCACTAATCGGAAGTTAGCTGTTCTATTGGCTCTTTCTACCATGTCCTTGGTAATTCCGGTGTCCCTCCATGGCCGTAGATCTTCATAAATCCAACGAAAGTAATCTGGACACTTGGGGGGCGTTGATAGAGGGTCGTGACCAGTTATTTGGAATGTACTTGGATAATAATATGATGGGCAGGTTCCTGTATTTTTACTATATGGGCAATTTAGTGCATATTCCATCCTAGTTGTCATTGTTTTGTCCACCTAAACAAAAATGAAAATAAAGTAAAGAAGAGATCAGCGTACCTTTCTCCAACAAATATCCAACCAGTCGATCAAAATATATAATGTCATCTTTCACAAATTTATTAAATGTTGCATTTCCAGAAATTCTTTAGCTGACCATTCAAAGGGTACAACTTGCAAATGATCCAATTATTTTCTATGGTATAGGAAAAGAGAAGCGCTTAGGCCACTTATGGCATTTACGATGGGTGGGGAGTTTTTGGGGAGCTTAAGTATTTATTTTGATAAAAATATATAAAAAAACAGTAAAAGCTAAGCTATCACTTGATATACAATGGTCGGGAGCTTTTGGAGAGCTTGCTAACGTGAAGGGAGAGAAGATGAATATGGAGAAAAAAGAGGAAAAATGAAGAAAAATTCGTAAAAAATTAATTTGGTGTCTAAAATGAAACAAACCAAGTCTCTAGATATAGATAATTATTTGTACTTTATTTCAACAACAAAAAAAACAACCAAAACACTTTCTTTTTTTGGGTCAAAAATGAGAAAAAAACCGGAAGGGGAAAAATTGGAAACTTTGTGGCAGTATTGTGTCAACATTGTGTGGGTGTGTGCCTTTTATTTTGACCGTGCTATCTCAAATGTGTTGCCATTTCGGACTCATTGTGGCCGAAACGGTGCCTTTTTATTTTCTGTGGTCTGTTAATCTCCCGGAGCTGATGAGCATGTATAAGAAAGTATCATCTTTGATCCCTATTAAATACTCAATTCATTAAAAATGAATATAAAAATTTAATTGATACTCATAAACTACCTAAACATAAAAAAACTCATACAACAGCTTGACACAAACTCTAATAATCTTTAATTCCCCACCATTTTTACCTCCAATAACTTTAAAAAAAATTATTTAGTATCCAAATGAATCAAACTAAGTCTCTATTTATAAATAAAAATATATACTTCTTAAAAATATATTTTTTATTTTTTTTCAAATTGTAAACAGAACAAAAAGAAAAAAAAAATTTAACGGCACCCACAAACATTTGGAATCACATTACTTGTTTAAGATTGAGGACATGCAGGCCAACCGCTTTTGGCGGAAAGACCGAAGCCCAACAAATCAAACTAGATCCCCAGAGATCCTTTGTTGTTTCACCAAATCCCGGCTAGAACTTTAAAAGATACTCCGTTAAATCCACTCTAAGAGCTAGTACAATGGTGTAAGAAAAATTATACCCAAAATCAAATTCAATCCATTAAGGTATCACCAATGTTTACTTCTTATCATTCTTCCAATTAAGAAGATTCATTTTTCTCCCATTGTGCATCTTCTTACCTTGCGAAGTAGGAGAGAGGAACAAAATTCTTTCAAAATAAAAAAGTTACTTTTTGGGGAGAGAGGAAGAAAGTGAGGCCGCTGTCAGCCTACTTGTGGGGTGTGTGTGTGTGGGGGGAGAGTATTGTATTTATGTGAGATGGAGTTAAATTTAATATTTTTTGTGTAAGAAGATGTCTAAGAAGATTATACAATGAAAAAAATATATTTTTAATTGGATAAGAAGATAAAAATGTGTAGGTGGCAGTGAGAACCAGCTAAGAAGATGTATAAGAAGAAGTAAATATTGGTGATGTTCTTAAAAACCAATAAACTAATTTAGATACTCATTCCATTTTAAAAACAAAAACAAAAACAAAAAGACTCTCCCAATGGTGGCACAAAATCCAACACATTTACATGTCCCACCATCTTTATCTCTAACAACTTTACCTACCCTACCATCTTTATCTCTATTAATTTAACATATTCTTTCAATTTATACTAACAAATAAATTTGATATTGCATAAATAAATAATTTCGAAATTATATAAATAGTCATTATTAAAATAATATTTCTTTATTATAATTTGAATAATATTTATTATAATTTGATATTATTTATTTATAATATTAAAATTTAGTATAACCAGAATAATTCAATATTATTTATAATATAATATTATTATAATCAAATAATATAATAATATGATAATATTATCAGTTTATTATAAGTCGAATAATATTTATATTAATATTCATTAATAATTAATAAATTTAAAAAAGTACAATAATTAAATTCAAATGTTGATTATTTCGATTTTAAGGGTTTTTGCTTTTACGAGAAACCGGTCGTGAAGACTGAAGACATTGATGACAATGGCTGAAAATAAAACAAAATTAGCAACAAAAATTATACAATAATGACAACTAATATTACTTAATGATAATATTAACAATAATAATACCAAATAATAACAATAATAATACGAAATTTAACAATAATAATGGTAATGATAATCAATAATGGTAATAATAATCAATTAAATACGAAATTTAACAATTGTATTTAATAATCTCCAATAATAATTAAAACATTGAAATGTGGAGAGAAAGAGAAGTGAAAGAAACTTACAAATAAATTTAAATTTTGTAAAAAATTCATTTGGTATCCAAATGAGGCAAACAAAGTCTCTATTTATAGATAAAAATGTGTACTGTTTTTTTAAACGCTTTTTAATGCCAAAATTGCCTTTAAACAAAAGATAAATCAAAATCTTGGCCAACCGCCCAGGACGTGACACGTGTAAAGGCGATGTCAATCCTGTCGACGGCCTTTTTTTTAATGAAAACCGGCCATCAAACCGGCGTCGTTTTAATGGCTTGAGGCTCAAAACCAGGGACTATTCTGAAGAAGCCATAATTTCCGAAGGTTCAACCGGTGATTCTTTTGGTTTGAAATCAATTAAGCAAAGTTTGTGATTTTTATAGAACTTCCGTTGTGGCCCTTGATTTCTTGAAGATTGGGAGGAAAACCCCCATTGTACCTCCTCTAACAAGCTTCCCATTTCACTTTTCTCACTTAAGCTCCCTTCAAGCTCCTTCCAAGTGTTAGAGTAGAATGTCTGGCGTTCTAATTAAATGGGATTTTTATTCTACGTGTAAAACAATTTTATTAGAATTTATATTTAATGAAGGCATTTCTTTATCTTATATTCATATTATTGATTGTTTATAAATATATGATAAAGTCCTTAGATCATTTTTAGCTATGGGGCATGGTTACGCATTTGATAATAATCATGGAATATGATATACCTTCTTTTTTTTTAACTTTCATAAAATGAGAAAAGGGCAATTTGGTTCACTTTTTTAAAAAAATGTTTTATTAAGTATATTTCATAGGTGTTGTATTAAGTATCTATAAAAAAAAATTGTTCCAAATTATTGGACGCAATTGATTACTAGAAATTAATTGATAGATAGAATTGATTTGATCAATTAAATTAAATTTGGGCTCGGTCAATTAATTTGATTAATTGAAGAAATTTTATTGGAAAAAATTCGGGTCTGTCCACTTTTCAAAGTTTCTAATCGTTAAAATACTCCCTCTTTGTTTTCAACCGGAAAATGACACTTTTCTACGCGAAAAGACTGCAATACATTTAATGAACAAGAAGCACGCTACGAATAAAGACAGGTTGCATTGCAGTTCATATATCTATATATCACGGTGCAAAACTATCAACAACCAGAACATTATTTGAAACGTGATATATAAATATAAAGATTGCAATACCCTTAATGAGCAAGAGACGCGCTACGAATAAAGACGGGATGCACCACGGTTCATATATCACGGTATATATCGCGTGCAAAACTATAACAGCCAGAAAATTATGTAAAACGTCGTATATAAATATGTGAACCGTGGTTCAACATTATATGAATCGCGATATATAAATGAGCTGGATATCACCAGCCAACATCAAAACAAGAAAATTACCCAGCGCGTATATCAACAACCAGAAATTAATGACAACTCTCCTCCTTCTTTATTTCGTCTTTAAAAATCTATTGTAATTTCTTCTCAAGCTTAT
Source organism: Codonopsis lanceolata (assembly GCA_013146195.2). Classification (NCBI taxonomy): domain Eukaryota; kingdom Viridiplantae; phylum Streptophyta; class Magnoliopsida; order Asterales; family Campanulaceae; genus Codonopsis; species Codonopsis lanceolata. Next base: position 141,873,403 of record CM028379.1, on the reverse strand, counting down.
CTACTGTTATTTCGTCTCACTCCATATGATTATTTAAAATTTCAGCTGTTGTTTATCATTAAGTTTCTTCTCAAACTTTATGATTCTCGGATGCATGCAAATCTTAGATAAAAAAAAAAGTATCACATTCTTTCTTCATTTTTATGAACTTTATGATAAAGCTTGAGAAGCTGATAAACAACCACATGAAGCTAATGTATGAAGATTTAGTTGGGGCATACCATTACAACAAAAGTTACTCATGATGAAGATTTTTGTATTTCAATGTATTCAAAGGAATACACGCGTCTCATGCTCATTAAGGTTAACATAATCTTTTCAAGTCCAAAAGTGACTTTTTTCGATTTAAAAAAAAAACAAAAAATACTTAAGCGATTAAATTTTTCAGAGAGTGAATCGACCCGTAATTTTATTTAAAGTCTAACCTAATATTTAATTAGGGCAATATATGGTATTAATTATATTATCATATATTTTCCACTACGATTATACACAATTATGTGTATATTAGATGTTCTATACGCTAGGATAATAATTAGTTGGAGAGTTAATATAATACATTATTAGAAAACGTATTAATCGTTTTTTAAAAAGAAAAGGGCCACCGTTGTGACTCCCACGTGAGTTATCATTCTGCTTAAAGAGAGGTAATTAAGACTTGTCATTTTTGGAAGGAAAAACGGCCGCCCCCCTTGAGATAATTGGCTTGGTTTTTTTTCTTTTCTTTTCGCTGGTTCAATCTCAAAAGGAAGAAAACATTCATTCTCCCAATCTCTACACGAAAATCAAGAACCTTTTTCTTAAGAAATATACCTGAACAAAAAATAGATGCAAAAATGGCTAGCGAAATTTTTAATCTAGTGATTTCATATGTTTGTGTGGACCCCCTAACTTTGGAGGAGGGACTTTGGACCTCTGCAAGTTATATAAATTGGTGAACTAGTCGATAATTGATTGTCTTTATATCTTTATCAATCGAAAGCTTTTGGAAGCATTTTCGCTAAAGGCTCGTTTGATGGCGCGTTTTGGCCACCAAACGCTGTGATTCGGGACGTTTTGACAAAAAAATGTGTTTCAATACCATGTTTATAAACCTCCGTGTTTTGAAACCTTTGCTGCATTTTGAACGCTCAAAATTGAAGCTTTTTCCAAAACATTGCAGTGCAAACGCAACTGTATTAGAAAATTCCCTAAAATGCCCACTCATGTGCTGGGTGTTGGAACAGAAAAGAAAGAGAGGGACGGATGAGGAGAAGAGGAGATGGCAGAGAGAAGGGGCCGATGCATAGAGAGACGGGGAAGGAAAGATTAGAAGAAAGGGAGGACTTACGGCGATAGTGATATCTCTGCTCCTTTGGCGACGACAACAAAACCATTTCAAACCCAAGCACATCAAAACAAACTATCAACATTGGACACAGAGATCCTGATAACAATTAACAAAGAAACATGCAAACAAAAATAGCACAAAAATCACACCTAAACAAAAATTGATCGACAGAATCAAACATTTCAGTAACTTCACCAAACATCACAAAACCAAACAAAGATAAAAACTTTAAAAGAAAAAAGTGGAGAGGAAGAAAAACATAACTAGATCGAAAGAGAAAGGGGGAGAAATCGAGAGGCGAGAAGGCCAATGAGGTTAGATAAGAGAGTAAGCAGTAATGCCAACCCAAGATGAATCCTCGATGGGAACTTGGTCTGGAGATTGGATGGAGAGAGCGTGTGTGTGAGATGTGAGAGGATCTATGAGTCTTGCAGCTGAGGGACGAAAGAGAGGGGGGAGAGCGGGTATGAAATGAATGGGGATAAATTAGGGGTAGATAAAATATCTCTAGGTAGATAAAATATCTCTAGTTGTTTATTATTATTATTATTATTATTATTATTATTATTATATTATTATTATATATAATTATATGTAATAAAAAAGAATGCGGTTCGGTTTGGTTCGACGCCAAAAATCACAAACCGAACCGAAGTGATTTATAAAATTCTCAAATCTAAACCGAACCATCTTAACCCAAAATCGAACCAAACCGATTGATTATATTCCGCGATTTGGACTTACACCCATAATTAATAATATTTTTAAATTATACCATTTAGTTTTGTATTGTATTTGTTTATTCCCATTGTTTTATTCAAATACACAATTTGTAATTTTGATTTATGGATCAAAGGGCATAATTGTCTTTTTGACAACTATTCAAGTTTATGAAAATAACGTTTTCAAATTATATCACAAACGTGTTTGTAAGGAAATCACTGCATTTTAAAACCGATGCATTTTAATAACGCCGCATTTTAAAAACGATGCATCAAACGGACCCTAAGAACTAAAAACTTCGTTTTACCACTAGTACAATATGCACGATCGTCAAATCGCTACGTTGTTTTTCGGGGCTATTCATTTATATATTGTAAACATGTTTTTAAAAAAATTAAAATTTTCACTGCAATTAGCCTCAACATCTAGCAAACCCAACACTAAGAACCTCCATTGTTCCCTAAGACCAAAAACAACGGAGGAGCTAAAGCTTTGCTTAACGGATTCTTTCAGATTTTTGGAAATAACAAAGGTTCTTAACAATGCTTAATTAAGCATAAAGGTAAGTTGGGAGCTTCTTAAGCTCCCGAGATTAACAATCCAAAAACCTGCCACCTGCCTCTTCCTCCCTCCTTTCCACATGCTTTATTATTTACTTTTCCTCCATTTTCTTTTTTCGTCAATATTCAGCCATAAAAAATATTTTTTTTAATATTTTTTTCCTGTATTAAAGTAAACATTTTTACCTACAAATAGAGACTTGGTTTGTTTCATTTGGATATCATAAAAAATTTCTATGAATTTTTCAAATTTCTAACCATTTTTCTATAAAAATATTAAATTATTGGAGATAAAGATAATGTGGTATATAAAAATATTGGAGTTTGTACATTGTTGAAAAAATATTTTTATTGGGGAGCTTAATGACATTTTTATAATAAAATTTTTAAAAAAAATGGAGCTTAAGCTCCCCAAATAGAAAGCTTTGTTGTTCATGCTCCTGACACTCCATAAAATCCCTCTAAGATCTACCATTGATTTTGCTCTTACAACAAGGCTCCTATTGTGGTGCTTGTCAGATTTAGCGAGATTCTTGCAAATACCAAACATGCTAATTGGGGTGTTTATTAAGCAAAAAGCGGTTTGAGGAGGTCAACAAGCTCACACACGCCTAAAAAAATATATATGGCCAAAATGACGTAGTGGGCTGCCTTATTGAAGCAAAACACAACCATTTGGGCCATTTTCAGCCGACAGAGACCCCTCCTACCCCTTACCACGTGTCATCGTTATAGTGGACAACATTTTATTGTACATGCTGTTACGCTTAAGCTTAACTTATACACATAAATAATAAAGACTAGTACTTGTTCTTCGCACGTTCATATAGACTATCACACAAAATAAATAAATAAAAACTCATTGAATATTTGGATTTCGTACAAAAACAACTTTCTACAATTCAAGACTTGGTTATAAGAAAAGTTGTAGGATTAGTGGTAAAGATATGATTTTTCTTTGTCATATTAACTTCGTTTATTTTGGTCAAATAAATTCAATTTTGACCTATAATTTATAATTAAAAAAATATTTTTTCCGTTCCGCATAAATAATTTCCGTTTGAAAGTCAATTTTTTTAAGAAAATGACATATTAAGTAATTCATTAGTTATAAAATGACAATTTTATATCTTAATTTATTAAAGTAAACTTTTTAAATGAAATATCTCAAAATTAAAAAAAAAAAAAACTATTTATCTAGAACGGAGAAAAGAAATTCAATATGGGACTATTAGACAACACTTTTGTATTAGAATATACTGTTTGCCCAAAAAGGAGAGAGCATTCAATATGGGCATTTATATATCATATTAGAATATACTTTTGTATTTATCCATATATTGTTTTTTGTAACATTTTCATTTGTTTGTTAAACATCCAAAAATATTTTCCTACATATTTCAAATGATTTACCAAACAATGAAATTATTTTTCGTAAAAAAAATGAAGTGTTAGATGAAAATTACAAAATAACCGTCACACATGATCAATTACTGCTATTATAGCGAGGGGCAAAGAGAGAAAAAAAAAGGTAAAATCGAATATGGAAATGGGACAAAAGTGAGTTTGTTGGGCAAAGTGAGATTCAGTGGATACTTTGTGTTGTGAGGGTGGACGTGGGGAAGAAGTATTTTGGCCTTTTATTTATTGACAAATGATATTACGAGTTAGAGCTTGCGGTATTAATACGAGTTTTAGTGTTAGAGTCGTTGGATGATTAAGTTGGTGGTGATTTGATTTAATAATGTAAAATTTTTAGTAGATTTGATCTAACAGTACTAACACTCAAGCTTGTAATAATATCACATGCTCTAACACGTAATATCGTAACTCTTATTTATTTAGTCCAAGTTTATAGTGATCAAAATTTTATCACCTAGAGCAGAACAAGTGTACGTCAAATATAGATTTGCTATTTACACACGTAGAAAGCGGAATGGAGTGAATAATTGAAATAAAATGAGGCTATGTTTTGCCGTCCAAATCCATAGAACAATAAATTCAAAACAGTGAGAGAATTTTCAATTTGCAAATTATCAATGAAAGAATTGGAACTTACTGTAACAGAAGTATTGTTGTCGATCAACCGCATTGAGACGACAACGCATAGGCATAAGAAGAGGAAGAAGACGACAACTTGCGATGATCTTCCGATCACCGTCTTTCCTATCATTGCCCTCCACCTGATAGCCTGCATTCTCTATTATACCTGATCAGAAACACATGAATCAAAATCACTGGAAGATCGAATTCAAAATGAAAATGAAGATTGAGTTTGAAATTTCATTAATGATCTTTTAATTCTCGTTGTGCAAAATTTTGGTCTTCCCGTCGTCTCTCTCTCTCTTTTGGATCTATCGAGTGTGGATATTAGGATTTTGATCGGTCGCGCCATTCAAGGTCTAGTTGTGATTGTGTTTGTTTCTCTCGATTTCAATTCCGTAAGATATGAAGCCCTAGTGTTATATGACTATATCTAGTGCACATAATTCGGATCTATTTTGAGTTTCCGGGTCTCTCTCAAAATTATTGTTTTTCTGCAACTTCTTTCCAGCGTTGCAGGTTGTCCTTATGTTTAGGAATAATTACAATTACGGAGTAGTATTTTTATTTATTTGATAATACAAAATTTAATCTGAATACGAAATTTGAAAGTTTGTTTGATAATACGAAATTTGAATTACACTTGCACATTTGAGTCCTATCTTACAGATTTTTATTCGTAAGATGAAGTTTTACTCTCTCACAGCTTAACCCACTAACACATGTTAGGTTGGGTAAAAAGAATATGTTTTACAAAAATATGCGTAAAACCGTTTTATTCGAGTTTTTGTCATTAATCTGTATGGAGTATTATTTTTGAATAATATATTTTATGAATATTTTTCCAGTTTTTATCTTCAAAAATCCATCGTTCTTTTTTTCAATTACAAAAGATCACTTTTTGAAATATTGTTCCGAAAGTGTCATCGTCTACTTCAACAGCTCCAGCAACAAACTTTGAATTCGAAAATTACCATTGTTGCGCAACGAAACGAGAATCTTGGATTTATTATGTACAAAACTATAATGGATATGTGATGGGTTGAATGATTTTTCAGTAGGACGTAGGCAGAGAGGGAGGGGGAGAGGGAAGAAGAAGACTTACGACGGAGGAGATAGAAGAAGGTGGAAGACATGGTCTGATTCATTATCATCTTGTACCACGGTGCAAAAATGAATTAATAATATTTCATATATCGCGGTTCAAAAATTAATTTACATGGTACATAAAAGTTAATACCGCGGTGCAACTTGGATTGAGTATATGTATCGTTGTTCAAAAATTAATGCAATAAAATTGATGAACCGCAGTACAACTAAACTAGACAGTTAAACTATTGAAACAATTAAACTATTGAACCGCGGTAAAAAACTTAATGCAATAAAATTGATAAATCGCGGTGCAATTAGACTAAACAATTAAATTATTGAATCGCGGTACAAAATTAATGCAATAAAATTGATGAATCGTTTTGCAAAAATTAATGCAATAAAATTAATGAAATGTGTTGTAAAAATAATGACCTCCGTAGCGCATCTACTATTCATTAAGGGTATCATAGTCATTTTGTCACCAAACGTGCCTTTTTCGGTTAAAATAAAAAAGAAGACACTTTAGCGATTACAATTTCAAAAGGCGAGCTAGTCCGCAATTTTATCGATTGTTTATGAAAAAACTGTGGTTCAGTCCACTTTTTGAAACCTTTAATCGCTAAAGTACACAATTTTTATTTCAACTAGAAAAAGTCACTTTTTGTAGCAAAATGACTACGATACCCTTACTAAACCGTAGGCGCGCTACATAGGTCATTATTTTTGCACCGTGATTCATCAATTTTATCGCATTATTTTTTGTACCGCGGTTCAATAGTGTAACTGCTAATCTATTTTTGAACCGCGATTCATCAATTTTTATTGAATTAATTTTGCATCGCAGTTCAATAGTGTAACTGCTAGTCTATTTTTATACTGTGATTCATCAATTTTAGTGCATTAATTTTTGCACCGCGGTTCAATAGTGTAATTGTTAGTATATTTTTAACTGTGATTCATCAATTTAGTGCATTCATTTTTACATCGCAGTTCAATAGTGTAATTGCTAGTTTATTTTTAAACCGTGATTCATCAATTTTAATGCATTAATTTTTGAACCGCGATACAAAATCATAAAGAACCAGACCATGTCCACCACATGCTTCTTCTATCTCCTCCGTCGTAAGTCTTCTTCTTCTTTTTCTTTCTCCGCCTTCGTCCTAACTGGAAAAAAATTCAGCCCAGCATAAATCTATTATAGTTTCGTATTTCATAAATCAAAAAACTCATTTATCTTTCGGGGGCGTTGCCTTCGAACCCCGCGACCTGATTGGACAAGTCGATCACCGTTTCGTTGCAAACAATCATGATTTTCGAATCTAAAGTTTATTGCTAGAGATGTTAAAAAAGACGATGACATTTTTGAAACAATATTTCAAAAAAATGATCTTTTACTATCGAAAAAAAACAATAAACTTTTAGAATTATAAACTTTAAAGGACTGACATAATTTTCCCCATAGTTTATTTTCACGATTTGTAAACTCAAGGCCTACTGGATTTTATTTGATGATTATGCTCCCAAATGAGCCTAACAAATAATGAGCATTTTCCACTTTTGCTCTCTATGAATGGACCGACGACAATGATAGGCCTGATACCAAAAGATTAGAGTGTCATAAAATCTCGAATGGCTTTAAGTGGTGGAATAATTACAAGCCGGTACATTTTTTAAAACATGTTTTCAAATCAATCCAGTTATTTTTTAGACATATCTTTTAGATACATTTTTTGGATAAAAATACATTACTGCCCCCAATTAACATCATTCCCGTCTTCATTTCAATTCCTCCCTTCGAGACTCAACACCGAAGACTTTTTTGCAATTCCTCTCGACCCATGTGGTTACTCTATGAATGCCATCGAACAGGTTGCTATTTCCACTATTCATGTAACCCCAGAAGATGGGTTTAGCTATGCAAGCTTTGAAGCAAATGGGGTATGACTTGAAAGCTGCATGGATGTAGGAGACCTTCTCGATGGTAATCGGCTTGCTTTGAGCCTACCGAGTTTTCGTGGCCTTGCATGCTTCGATGACGTTAAGGGACTTGATTCCGGCATGGAGGTAAAGGGAAAGTGAAGAAAGGAGCTATGAAGTGTTGGATAGTGGTGGTGGGTCTCTTCTCTATCACGGCTTCGAAAGGAGGCCAAGAAATGTGGGTCTCAGTCAATTCTTTCCCATAGCCGTTGGAGCGAGAGCGATGATGAGGAAGGCGGGAAGAAATAAGTGGCGGTGGTAGCAGATGAGATATTGCAATGATTCTAGCTTTTCCTTGTATTTGTCATGGTTTTTGGTGTTTTCCTTGTATTCTAGTAATTAGCTTTTCCTTGTATTTGTCTAGTATTTGGAAGGAAGGGTAAAAGCGAAAATAAGTAATGGAGTATTTGAAATGTTTGAAACAGAAGACATTATTAATAATTCTCCATAGAAAAAGGAAAGAAAATTAATTCTTCAAAGAATGCACAAACCTCAAGGGTTCAGAGGTTACTTCTTCATCTCCTTCATCGCATTTCTTCTTGATTTTCTGCTATTTAACAACATTAGATTGTCCTTTTGTTACTGAGGCACATAAGGTTGACATTTGGTAAGAGTTCGAAGTTCTGAAAGTTGGGTTTGACAGTTTCTCCGTTAGTTTCCGTTAAGCACTAGTAGAGAGCACCTAACGGCTAACTTTAATCTGAGCATAACTTTCGCGTCCGGATGAATTACGGACCCACAGCATATCAAATCGAAGCTCTCGACGAGCTCTACAAGATTCACCGGGTTTACCCCGTGAACTATTCATTTTAGCCCAAAAACGCTGTTTAAGTACTGTTATGGGCCTTTGAAGTTTTCGAGCTTTTTCGTCTTTTTGTTTAAGACTTTTCCTTTTAGGGTTTGGATTGTTAGGGCATATAAATACCCTATTGAACATTATTTGGGTAGTTTTTAATAAAATTTGATTTTTTTTTGCTTTTTGCTTGAAGAACCCTAAGCCGTCATAGGCTTGGATTAATTTGATTGTTTTTCAAAATACTGTCAAATCCATCCTGATGCCAGGGCTTGGCATCAGAGTTTTTGGATTAATTTGGTACCGCATAATACCTTGTAATGCATCCCGATGCCGTGGCTTGGCATCGAGTTTCAGATTGATTTTTGTCTTCCAAAATCAAGTCAAATGCATCCCGATGCCAACAGTTGGCATCGAGTTTCGATTGATTTTACGTCAAATGCATCCCGATGCCAAAGACTTGGCATCGAGTTTCTAGATTGATTTGGTCCTCCAAAATACTATCAATGTATCCCGATGCCGCACTTGGCATCGAGTTTTTGGATTGATTTTTGTCTTCCAAAATCAAGTCAATGCATCCCGATGCCGTGGCTTGGCATCGAGGTTCTTGATTAATTTGGTTCTCCAAAATACTATCAAATGCATCCCGATGCCAAAGACTTGGCATCGAGTTTCTCGATTGATTTTGGTCATGCATAATCTTTGTCCGTTAATGCATCCCGATGCCGTGGCTTGGCATCAGAGTTTCTGGATTGATTTTCTGTCAAATGCATCCTGATGCCAATGATTGGCATCAGAGTTTCTGGATTGATTTGGTCCTGCATAATGCTGTCAAATGCATCCTGATGCCAGCACTTGGCATCAGAGTTTCTGGATTAATTTGGTCCTCCAAAATACTATCAAATGCATCCCGATGCCGAACTTGGCATCGAAGTTTCGATTGATTTTGGTCCTCCAAAATATCAATGCATCCCGATGCCACTTGGCATCGAAGTTTCGGATTGATTTTCTGTCAATGCATCCCGATGCCGGCTTGGCATCGAGTTTTCGATTGATTTTGGTCCCGCATAATGCCGCCAATGCATCCCGATGCCGCTTTGATTTTTTGGTCTCGCATTAATGCCGCCAATGCATCCCGATGCCGCGACTTGGCATCGAGTTTCAGATTGATTTGGTCCCCGCATTAATCGTCAATGCATCCCGATGCCAAGATTTGGCATCGAGTTTCGATTGATTTTCTCAAATGCATCCCGATGCCGGGCTTGGCATCGAAGTTTCGATTGATTTTGGTCCCGCATTAATGCCGCCAATGCATCCGATGCCGCACTTGGCATCGAGTTTCGATTGATTTGGTCTGCGCATAATGCTGAATGCATCCTCGATGCCAAGACTTGGCATCGAGTTTCGATTGATTTGGTCCTGCATTAATGCTGTCAAATGCATCCTGATGCCAGCACTTGGCATCAGAGTTTCTGGTCTGCTTTTTGGTGCTCCATAATCAATTTAAATGCAACCTGATGCTAGCACTTGGCATCAGAGTTTCTGGACTGGTTTTTGATCTCCAAAATCAATTTAAATGCAACCTGATGCCAGCACTTGGCATCAGAGTTTCTGGTTTAATTTGTTCCTCCAAAATCAATTTAATGCAACCCGATGCCGCATTGGCATCGACTTTCTCGTCCGGTTTTTGATCTCCAAAATCAATTTAATGCAACCCGATGCCGCATTGGCATCGACTTTCTTTAATTTGTTCCTCAAAATCAATTTAATGCAATCAATTTAAATGCCGATGCCGCATTGGCATCGACTTTAGTTTAATTTGTTGCTCCAAAATCAATTTAATGCAACCCGATGCCGCATTGGCATCGAGTTTTCAATTGATTTGGTCTCCAAAATCAATTTAATGCAACCCGATGCGGCACTTGGCATCGAGTTTACTGTTTAATTTGTTGTTCCATAATCAATTTAATGCAACCCGATGCCGCACTTGGCATCGAGTTTCTGTTTTTGATCTCCAAAATCAATTTAAATGCAACCTGATGCCAGCACTTGGCATCAGAGTTTCTGGTTTAATTTGTTCCTCCAAAATCAATTTAAATGCAACCTGATGCCAGACATTGGCATCAGACTTTCTGGTCTGGTTTTTGATCTCCAAAATCAATTTAAATGCAACCTGATGCCAGGCATTGGCATCAGACTTTCTGGTTTAATTTGTTCCTCCAAAATCAATTTAAATGCAACCTGATGCCAGGCATTGGCATCAGACTTTCTGGTTTAATTTGTTCCTCCAAAATCAATTTAATGCAACCCGATGCCGTGCATTGGCATCGATTTTCTCGGAATAATTTTGGTCCTCCAAAATCAATTTAAATGCAACCCGATGCCACTTGGCATCGAGTTTAGTTTAATTTGGTCCTCCAAAATGCCGGATCAGTTTTGTCTTCATTAATGGCATTTTTGTCATTTGTCAAGCAATTTGTAGTTACATGAAATGTCCAAAAAATTGATGGTTCTATATGAAAACATGTTTTTAAAATTGTACCCACTTGAAATTCCCCCTTAAGTGGTGTTGTTGGTTGGTATTGCAAAATCAATTCATCAAATGACCTTTTTTTCCTTTAAAATGTTTTTTTTCCTGAATATTACAGTAAAAAATAAATAAATCAACTTAGCAACTTTAGGCTCCGTTTGTTTTACGAAAAATGATATTCAAAAAATAATTTTTGAAAAATGAAAAATTTTCATTTTCAGATGTTTGGTAAATCTTTTGAAAGTATGCCGGAAATCATTTTCGAGTGTTTAGCAAACACATGCAAAATGTTACAAAAAATAATATTTGAATAAATACAAAAAAAAATATTCTAATATTAACGTTTATATTAAATATAATTTAGTGTTGAACTTTAAGGATTTGTTTGGTACAGAGTTTTGAAAACGCAACTTTTTGAAAATGCAACGTTTTTAAAACACAGCTTTTTACTTATAAACACGTTTGAAAATGCAACGTTTTTAAAACACAGCTTTTTCTGTACCAAATTTCTTCCGTCATCTCCAACAGTACTACTTCAAAGTTTACTCTAAAAGGAATATTCCAAGTATATTCTGAATTTGAAGAAGAGAAAAGAGGAGAGGGAAGATGAAGTAGATAAATTGGTACTCTGAATTTGAAGTGTTTGGATGTCTACTTCAAAATGAAGCAACTTTTAAAGTATCTGTTCGAGAAGAGAATAGTGTCAAAATACTTCATTTTGAAGATATAAAGTCATTGTTGGAGATGATCTAAAGGCTTTGAAGTTTGAAGTTTGAACTGTGAATGAATTAAACAATTAAACAAACCTCTCATTTGTCTCCTTTCTCTATCTCTCACTCCTAGGCTCTATCTTTCCCAATTCCCCGACGACCTTAACTTCATCGATCCTTCACTCAGTCCCTCTAGCGACTAACAGGCTGGCACCTAGCAGCCTCACCAATCACAAGCCGACGGTGGCAAGATTTGTGTCTGCAGCGGAGGTGATAGCATAGGCACAACACTTGGCGAGACAGCATCGACTTTCCCAGTCTCATAGATTCCGGCTCCAGCCTCTCTTTGTCTCTCTCTTCTTTTTGAGATATTAACTTTCACGTCTAATATTGTTTCTATTTGTGATTTTGGCTGAAGGCAAATCTCCGGTGAGGCATCCGGAGGTGTGGAGGGACATGAACAAGAGAGAGGAGGACATAAATGAAGAAAAAGAATGGAAATAACAAGGGTACGTTGGTCCAGTAGTAGGAAGGGGAACGTTTTGTTTCAGCGTTTATAGAAAAGCTATATAGATGAGTATTGGAAAAACGCTTTCGTTTTTAAAACGGAGCATTTCCTAACGCAGCAGTGCAACATTTTTCTTAGCGTTTTATCAAAGTAATTTTCCATTTTAACCTTCAAATATCATTAGTGGTGTCAAATTAATAAGGTCCATCTTTTTTCAATCTCACAAATATAAATAAAAAATTGATAATAATATGAATAAACGTTTTAAAAAATAAAATTAAGAATGTTTGGGACGCCCTTAAATAATATAGTGGACACTAATTTTAGAACATGACGAGTATTTATTAAAATTATAATTTATAAATAATGTGCACAAACTTCATTTATGTTTCTAAATAATTTATTTGTTGACTGAAATATTGTGTAATATGTGTAATTGAGGAAAGAGGTGGAGAGGTGCTCGAACATTTAAAAAATAACTTACGAAAAATGAATTCGTAAGTCATGTTCATGAAAAGAGTGTTTCCTTTTCATTGATTCGGAAAAGTTTTTACGTTAACTATATTTTTTTTAATAATACCAAATCATTTTTTGAATGTCATTTTTCATTAAACAAACCGAGCCTAAGAGTACTAGTGTGGTTAATTGAATTTTCTCTTTGGTAAGTGTGTGTGTTTAGATTAGTACTTATAGCGTGCACACGGATGATTTATGAAATTGCATTATCAATTTTTTTTTTACTATCCTAATTTCATTTATTTGAACATTCTTTAAGACTTAATAATTTGGTAAAAACTTAGATAAGACAATCTTATAAATATTTTTTGTAAGACGGATACTCTTTTCTCGACCCACCATATATTGATAGCTTTAGTTGTGAGAGAGTGTAATTCCGCCTTACGATGTGTTGAGGCTCAATCTATTTAACGTAGCACTTTTATTTGACCTACATACTTTCGTTATCCAAGTAGTGCGCAACAACTACATAATATATGAGGTACGGTGTAATTAATACTCCAATTTAGCCAAATCTAGACATCTACTGCGAATTGATGCGTCCAAAATTATCAAGGACACACTGGGCTTCTCTAACTGGATATCTGGCTTTCAATCTATCCGAAATCTCCAAGGCCCAACCCTGTAAAGCAAGTAACAACAGTAAACTAGACAGGGGCACTCCCTGCAAAAGCCCTCCGGCGTGAGAATTAGTTTAATAACCAATTGAGTAAACAAATTGACAGAGTTTTGCCTTGGTATGAAAATCACGTACCTCCCTCCTTTCTTTCGAAGGGTTTTATAGCCTGTGTCGGAGATTAACTTCCCATTAAATGTAATGGCATGCATGGCGGGGTATTAACTGCCATGTTTATCACAACGGCCTAACCATAAGTGTGGAGACGAGTTTTTCGAGGATAACCGTCCACGTTCTGGATGACTGTTACTTTATATAATTGAGCATGGGGAGTCTGCTCGCTGAAAGCTTGACTGCTGGGTGCTGAGCCCCTAGCTCGCTATTTATTTGCCCGCTGGGTGAGCCCCCAGCTCGTTACATATGTTGACTTAGTGCTTATCCCCCAATCTTTAGTCATACATCTTTAATGACCAAAGTTTGGACGTTGCCCGCTTTCCAATCGACTTGGATCTTGACACACACGTGCTCTGCTTGTGACTGAAGGTAACGTGCCAAACACGTGACTTATGTTTGGGCCTATTGGGTCGAGCAGTTCAGTAGCCCCCAGCTTTTTGCTCGGCGAGTATTCATGCTCGGTGCAAGGAGAAGTATTCTGAAGTTTTCCAAGTCTGATCCTTTCATAAGATGAATCATTTTGTAGATTCGCCCAGATTTGTATTCAATTGAGTGTTACAAATGGATGCCAACCCCAAAGAGATTTTACCTTGAGAAGTCGGGCCGCCATTTGCCGTCCTGCACCATCACACAGGCTCATATCCCGAAGCTTCATTTAATGCGTCGCCTCGGCTTCCTTGCCCTAATGATGACACCTTTTCTTGGAACGACCCCAAACGACGGTTACCTCTTTTATAAAAATGGAAATCCCTCCTCATTTCAAACTTTCTCAATTTTAAGCAATGTCGGAGCCGAAACCACCTCTTGCTTCTTTATTCAAAAGCAACATCGGAGCCAGAATCACTTCTTTCTTCTGCATTCAACGGGACGCAAATAGGATTCTCAAAATCTTCTTCAACTCGATCACTTCCCATCCACAGGTACTCTTCAATCCACATTCTCAACTCTGTTATAATTTCAAACAGTGTTTTCGCCGCTAGAACCCCCATATTTAAGGTTCAACAATGTCGGCTGGGTATATGATGAGTTTTGTTACGATTTGAAAATCAATATGTCGTAAATTAGAACGTCTGATACCTGTTCCTTCTCCTCTTCTTAAATTGTCTGACCCCAATGTTTTCAAGATGTCACAACCCCTTATACCCAAGAGGGATCTGGGTCTAATCATTTCCCCATCTTTATTTACGAAAAACCCCAACTTATAAATGGGAATCGAGGAATATCAAACTGATGCCCTGTTCATTGGTCTTAAAATAATCCTTAATCAAGGGTTCTTGCTTGCCCGCTCTTTGCTAACTTTCACGAGCAAGGACTAACATGCATTCCTCGATTCCTGTTTCCTGTAGGATGTCTTCGATGTGGTGGCCGAAACACATAATCGAAGGTCGTAACTATGATCATGGAGCCTCGATTGAAATCGAGGAGAGCCTCGAGGCGAATCCTCCGGCTGAGGCAGAACCGAAAGAAGATCCACTTATTAAACCCACGGGAACCTATAACTTTATCGAGAAAAGAACTTTAAAACTACGTGGCTGAAAGATAGGCTCATCGAGAGCAAACCAGATTTTGGGGTAAATGATCAACTTTGATGAAATATCCTTC
>CM028379.1:141413835-141858129 GCA_013146195.2 Codonopsis lanceolata | reverse complement strand
AAAATATAATAACTTTGATCCTAACAAGTATGATCTAAAATTTTCTAATGCATACACAACCTTAAAAATTTTGTGGTTGTATAATTAAGTTGTGCATCATTCAATGTCCTACTAGCATAATGAATTACATGCGTTTCTTGTCTACCCTTTGGCTCTAACATACTCTAATTGCGAAATCAAGCATCGCACATGATCTCGAAAGGAAAAGACCAATGGCTGGTTAAAATTGGGGCCGATGTTAATCGCTTTTAATAGATTAAATGCATTCAAGCACTCTTGATCAAAAATGAATTCGGATCTTTTGCCAACAGATTACATAGGGTTTCAGATTTTGAAAAATCTTTTATAAATTTTCTATAAAACCTCAGATGTTCTAGAAAACTTCTAACACCTAATTGAAGTTGGAGGGGGTAGTTGTGATATAAATTCAATTTTAACATCAACCTCAATTCCTTTATTAGACACAACATGACCTAAGACAATTCCATGTTTAACCATGAAGTAACTTTTCTCCCAACTTAGGGTCAAATTAGTTTCACAACATCTTTTCAAAACCGATGTTAGATTTTCTAGGCAATGATCAAAAAAATCCCCAAATACTGAAAAATCATCCATAAATACTTCAACACATCTTTCCACTAAATCTGAAAATATAGAAATCATGCATCTTTGAAAAGTAGCCGGGCATTACAAAGTCCAAAGGACATTCTCTTAAATGCAAAGGTACCGGACATGTAAAGTGGTTTTCTCTTGGTCTTCGGTGCTACCGGATTTGATTGTAAACTAAAAACCGAAGAAAACAATAATATTCATGACCAAATTAGTCTTTCAAGAATTTGATCAATAAAGGGCAAGGGAAAGTGATCTTTCCTGGTTGCCGCATTTAATTTCCTCAAATCTATGCACATTCTATAACCAGTGATAGTTCGGGTGGGAACTAACTCATCTTTTCACTTAACAACTCAGTAATTTCGATTTCTTGAATCTGGACTAACCCATTTACTATCGGATATCGGGTAAATTATACCCGCATCAAGAAGTTTAAGCACTTCTTTTCTCACTGCTTCTTCCATGTGAGGGTTAAGTCTTCTTTGTATTTCTCTAGAAGGTTTACTACCTTCTTCTAAATGAATTTTATGCATACACATAGAAGGACTAATTCCTTTCAAATATGCTAAAGACCAACCTATAGCTTCTCTATGTGTCCATAAAACTTTTAACAGGCTTGCTTCTTGTTCTTACGTGTCAACTGCACCCAAAATTATAACAGGTAAAGTTTTACCTTCCCCTAAAAATGCATATTTTAAATGGGATGGTAATGGCTTTAATTCTACTTCAGGAGGGGATTTAACAAACGGAATAAACTCAGGAATTTCATGTTTAACTGCCTCTTCTTTCTCTTCCTCCTTAGAGTTTTCTACTTTTTCTTCATCTATTTTTATTTCATCAAAAATAGACTTTTGAATTTCTACATTTTCACTACTATTTTCATCTATTTCTATTTTATCAGAACTAGTTTCTGATTCAGACTCTTCCATTTTGTTTTTATCTTTACTCTTAAGAGCTTCAAGTCTTTCTTTCTCTTTCATTTCAGCTATTATACGATAAAAGATTCTATCACCATGACTTACATATGTATCTTTTTCATAGTCATCATCGTCTTGACTTTCGTTAAAGGTTTGGGCCGTAAAATTTTCAATTTCATCAATTGAGAAACATGCATTTATGTCACTCGGTCTATTTAACGCATCAAAAACTGAAATTTCTACAGTTTCACCCATAACTGACATTGTGAGTTTACCATTCTTAACATTAATCATTGTGTTGGTTGTGGCCATAAAAGGTCTGTCTAACAAAATAGGAACTTCATTGTTTGTGCATATCTTTCTTTCCGTCTCTAGAACCACAAAATCAACTGGGATGATTAATTTATCTACTTGAACTAGAATGTCCTCTACTATACCTAAAGGATGTTTAACCGAGCAGTCGCAGTCACTAAGCGTAAAGACATAGTAGTGGGTTTCAGTTCTCCCAACCCCTAATTGTTTATAGACAAATGAAAGACATCAAATTAATACTTGCTCCTAAATCTAACATAGCCTTCATCTTTTTTAGAACTACCCAAGGAACTTGGATATTAAAACTACGAGGTCTTTCAATTTAGGAGGAAGTTCGGTTGTAAAAAGCACTCACGTTTCGTTTCAGAAACAATAATGTTTTCATTCTTTTCAAATTTGTGTTTCTTAGAGTGAAGATCTTTGAAAAACTTAGCATAAGACGGAATATTTTTAATAACATTAAGCAAATGGAGGTTAATGTTCACTTTGGATAACATATTATAAATTTTCGAAAATTGCTTATCCATTCTGTTTTTCATAAGTCTTCTAGGGAATGGTATTGGAGGAACATATGGTGAAGGTGCCACATAAGGTTCCTCAAGAGGTTCTGCCTCTTGTTCTTTTTCTTGACTCACTTCTTCTTGACTATCTTTATTTGATACTTCTTTCTCTACTTCCTTATCTTTTTCTTGATTATTTTCACTTTTATCATTTTCAACTTATTTATCAGAATTATCTACTTTATCAGGCACATCAGAAGATTGATTAGGATTACTTACCTCTTCTCCAATTACTCTACCACTTGCAGTAGTGATAGATTTTGCTTGTGTCATCGACTAGGGAACTTCCCTTCTTCTTTTTTTCTTTTTCAACTTTTGCGAGTTGATTCCTTAAACTTTCCACCTCTTCCAGCAAATATTTGTTAAGAGCAGTTTGACCTTTGCTAGCTCCAACTGACTTTGGAACTTCTTCAATTCGCAATTGTCCTTGATTTGGAAATTGTTGAGGTTGTAATTGTTTATTTCCTCCCCATGAAAAATTAGGATGATTCCTCCAACCAGGATTATATGTGTTTGAGTAAGGATCATTCCTTTGTCTTTAAGGGTACATGTTCATGGCATTAATCTGTTCAGGATATACAGCACTAGAGGGACAAAAATTAGTAGCATGAGAATTTAATCCACAAATAGCACATGCTTCTTGAATTTGCCAATTTTCAAATTGAGCTTGCATATCTAGTTTTTCTTGAACTTGGAATAAACCTCTACTTTTACCTCTTATACTTTTCTGTTGAGAATTTGCACTTAACATCTCAAGTAATTCTTCTAGTGCAGCTGGTGTCATTCTATTAATAAAACCACCGACCGCACTATCAACCATAGTTTGTAATGCAGGCAAAAGAGCGTGATAGAATTGAGTTACTAACACATCTTGAGATAGATTATGATGAGGATACATGATGAGTAAATTTTTAAATCTATCCCATGCTTCATGGAATGTTTCTCCTGGTTCATTTTGAAAAGACATAATTTGTTTTCTGTATTTAGAAAGAGATGCATGTTTATAAAATTTACCATAAACAAATCATATAATTGAGCCCAAGTATAAACACTTCTAGGTGCTAGGTTCATAAACCATCTTTTCGCCAAATCTTTTAATGCATATGAAAAATATTTCATTTTTACTTGATCTTCAGTCAAACCTCCTAACGGAAAAGTTTCCATCATATATTTATATTCTTTAACGAAACTTACTGGGTCTTCAGATGGACATTCCATGAAATGAAGATATCATATTATAATAATGACCTTTAAGTTCGAAATTCCTTACTGCTTCTGGTAAGACTAGACATAATGGTGTTGCATTCAACATAGGACGACTATAATCACTTATAGTTCTTTGATTCATTATTACTTCCATATTTCTATCCGCAGATTCTTCCATTCTTTGATTCACATTTACCGGAGGAACCGGATTTTCGGGATTTTGATTATTATTATTATTATCCATTGGAGGATCAACCAGAGGATCCTCTTGATTCAACTGTTCTTGATTATCAGGCTGGGTTTCCAAATTATCAGGGTCTTCCTGATTCTTTCCAAGGATTATTTATATTTTGATTTAATTCTACCAGTTTAGGATTTAGAGATCTACGACCGTGCATAAAATAAAGCAAATAAAACAACTTAAAAATTAACAACTAAAAATAAATAAAATCTTTTTGTATTTTTATTTTATAAAAACAAAATTTAAAACTACGCTACCAACAAACTAACTATGCAAACTAGCTTGTCCCCGGCAACGGCGCCAAAAACTTGATCGTGTCTTATTTTAATTATTCTTTGCAAGTGGACAAGACTATTGTAGAATAGTTTGGGAAGCAAGGGTCGAACCACAGAGACAAGAAGATCACAAATAGTAAGACTATCGGTAGCAATTATTAAACTAAGGGGGGTTTTGTTTTGATTTTATCTAAACTAATTATTCTACTAAAACAATAAATCTAATTAACTAAGCAGTAATCACAGTAAGAAAGATCTGATGATGGAGGGAAATTTAGGATTAGGGTTTCACTTGTATATACTCTATAGCTTATTTGGATAAAATATCATTCAATAACTTGGGTTCGTTCACGAAGGATAGATATAGCCTGTCGAATTACCGTTCAGTCTCCATCTCCAAATAATTCATCTATTCTATATCCTAGGCACAAGAACATATGGATCATAACTGTCACTTAGGTCATATATGGAACTTGACCCTAACTTATCACTCTCGTGCATCGATAGGTTCAATTTATCATGATGGTGAACCAGTGTATGACATAAGCATTTAGGCCATGTAGTTATCCGCACCTCTAGGCCTTTATCACTTGCGATTACATTCATTTGTTCAAAGCGAGATAATAAAGGGGTTGATAAACACCATGATCAACAAGAATTGAACGAATAAAAATATAGATTAAGCCATAGATTCGATACAAGTTACCTCTCAACTCCTAGATTAATGGATGTTTAGTTCATCCTTGAAGATGAACTGCACACGGAGATGAATGAATACATGGATCGATCTTCAAAACTATAATTACAGCAACTAAACTACGTAATACAATCTAAATCATACCTAAAACTATTTAAAACAACTTCTTAGACGTCCTTTGGCTTTGGCTACCATCCTTTATTTATACCAAGGAGTTGTAGAGGAATAGGAGATCCAGTCTAGCTTGGAAACCCCGAAAGGTTGGTTCTGGGGACCTTGCGGCCGCAAGGGGTATTGACCTTGCGTCCGCAAGGGTCTAAATCTAGGAAGCCACTTTCTGCCTACCTTGCGAATGCAAGGTGTTTTTACCTTGCGACCGCAAGGTGGCCAGAATATCCTTTTTATCTTTTTCTTCAATGTTGCACTTTGGCCCCTTCCTCGAAATCTTCACTAAAAGTTTCATAAATCCCATAAATCCACCTAAAACCCTGAAACTCATAAAATAACTCAAAAACACATATCAGTAGCCAAAAGCCTCGTGGAATTACTCAATTTAAGTCATAAAAGTACCCGATAAAGACGTATAAAATATGTCTATCACTTATGCTTTAGTTTTAGTGGTCCATATTAATTTTGGGACGGGTCGGACTAGTCTGATTTTGACCCGAAGAACTTGGTACGAGCCTGACCCGGCCCAGTCCATTAACAACTCTATCGGCTGGAGGTTGCCGAACAACATTTCAATGTTCGGCCAACGATGGTCGAACCCAATAAATTCTTCAATTTTTTTTAGCTCTTACGGCATAAAAATTTGGAACTAAAAGATTTTAGGGTTTTAGGGGTGGAGTCAGAGGTGGTAGAGGTGAGATCTGCAGTGATGGTGGATTTAAAGGGTGGTGAAGGTGAAGTGAGGTTTACGATTTTGATTAGAGATTGGGGTATGGTAAAAACTGATGGTGGGTAATTATGGAATTAGGGATCGGAAGCGAAGGGAAGATAAGATGAAGGGGTTGGTGAGAGAGGCGGCGGCCATGGGAAAAACAAGTTTGTGGTGATGAAAAAGATGATTAATGGGAGGGAAAGGGTATAATAGGTATAGAAAGGTGTGTGCATTGAGTAATTGGTGTTAATTGAGATAAATAGGGGTGTGTGGAGTATAATTTGGGGTGTCAATAGCCCCACTCAAATTTAAAACCTTCCATATCCCAATTTATGGCAATTAATAAGGCTACCCCTATTGGGGGTCGTCGGGCATCGAATACAACCCTAACATTTAAAATGTGTGTATAAAATGATATAAAAATAAATTAAAAAAAGAAGCTAGAACAAACCTAAATACTAATCATAACTAAACGTATTTATTTGATTTATCTAACATGGAAAGATATGCCCTTAAAAGATCAAGACGTGAAGGAAATATATCGATTGATTAATGAAACCACTATACCTAATGTTAGGGGTTTCCCTAAGGCTATTAACATATTAGGATTGCTACACATGACTAGTGTTGTGCTTGATACATATGAATCGTTGTACCTTAATTTGGTCAAAAAGAGGAACAATAAACTCGAAGATACCCCCTTCGCCCACAATGTTTGTTGTTATCAAGTTACAAATTTGTTAGGATGCAATTAAAGAAACAATAATTAAAGAGATACCATACAAGTGGGTCATGATGAAAAATATCATCAATTATGCTAGGGATCAATGGAGCTTTTGAGGCCTACAACAAATAAGGCAAAGAGGATAGGTTCATTAATATTAATAAAAAAATTTAGAAATATAATTTTATAGGTACCATGAAGGTTAACAAAGATGGGAGTTGTATGTGTGTGTGTGTGTCTATATATATATATATATATATATATATATATATATAGACATATAGTGTATATATATAGAAAAAAAACTACAAAAAAAAATATATATATAGAGAGAGAGAGAGAGAGAGAGAGAGAGTTGATAGGGTGATAAGCATCGCATAAAGATAAACAATATGTTACAACTATACATTGAAGATGCACCTCACATGCATTCTGCCTTCAAGATAAAGTTGTCTTTGGGTCATAATATTGATGGTAACTCTAGCATTTTCCAAACACAAATGGGTGAAAAGCCGTTATTGAAAAATAGACAAGTGCTCGAACTTTGAAGTTTTGGCCCCTTTGAAATCCCTAATTGGAGAAAAATGGTAATATAAAATAGAAATTGATCTCCGGTGTAAATATTGCTAAGCCCAAGAGATTTCTCAAATAACGAAAAAAATTGCGGGCCAGTTTCCTTTTGAAAGTTTATAACCGCTTTACACATCTATATTTTGTTGTAACCGAAAAAAAGACACTTCATATGTCGTGATGCACAAAATCAAGCATCGCAATACATCATTTATACACCACGATTAGAGTTGTCAAAATAGGCTAAGCCTGTTGGGCATGTGGATCAAAGCGAGGCGGGTACATGCAACCCACAATTTTCTAAAATACTAAAACTAAAAGTCTAAAGGAGTAATTGCGCGCCAGTTCTCTTTTTGGAAATTGTAACCACTAAAGTACTATTTTTTTTTGTTTTCAACCGCATAAGTCAATTTTAATTTTTTTTTCTCTTTTTGTTTAACACTTCTCTTTCTATCTCCTTCTTTCTCTCTCTCTTTTACACACATAACACACACATACTCATACAGACGTATTCATCCACCATTCCCTCTTGTCCCTGGCTCCATAATCTACATTTGGAGTAATAAGTAAACAATGTGAAATAAATTATAAACTAATTTAAGTGCATGCGTGGCACGTTGTTTGACGAAAATCAAAGGAAGCAAATATGGAATCAAGCAACTGTTGTTGTTTGTGTGTGAGGAAGTCAATAAAATTCCAGCTGTTAATGGGCATCGTTGGTTTCGATTCAGACATCGTTGATTTCAATTCGGACATAATTGGTTTCGATTCGGGCATCGTTAGTTTCGATGTGGGCAGCGTAGGTTTCAATTTAGGCATCATTGGTTTTGATGTGGCATCGTAGGTTTCGGTTCAAGTCTTCTTGTCACATGAAGAAGAAGAAGAATTAGAAGATTTATGGAAGGGTTTCTTCACTCCCTATCCCGGTTAACCTTGTGAAAGAAGATGTCGATTAAACACATTGGAACTCAGCACCGTCTTCCTCCTTAACCCACTATCTCATTTTCTATCACTAAAATTCCAATTGTTGTTGTTTATGTGTGTGTGAGGATTCGGGCATCGTTGGTTTCGATGCGGGCAGCGTAGGTTTTGATTCGAACATTATTGGTTTCGATGCGTGCAGCATAGGTTTCGGTTCAAGTTTCCTTGTCACATGAAGAAAAAGAAGAATTGGAAAATTTGTGGAAGGCAAGAGGGCGTGGGGTGTGGGGTAGCTGTATTTTTGTCTAATACCAAAGAAATTATCCGTGCATGAAGAAGGGATGAGAGAGAAAAGATAAGTAATTGCTTGGTGAGTTGGAAAGGGAACTCATTAAATGCAGAGAGTGTGTGTGTGAGAGAGAAAATCAGAGAAGATAGACGTGTTTTTTTTAATTAATGGTATTTTCATTTTTTTGTCCTAAAAAATGTACTTTATTGGTTAAATAATATTAAGTTGAAATGTTGCGGTTGATTTTTTTCCAAAAGGGACCGACTCGTTTTTATCCCAAGTCTAAAACTAAAAGTTAGTCAGCCTCTAACTCTCTCAGCCAGCGGCCTAGGCCCATTCATTAAAAAATATATATAGGCAAAAACGCATATCCCAATTATTTTAGACAGTTTCCCGCCTAAATCAACTTTCTAAAAATGGAAAACAATATATTGAAAACTCAAATGTAATTATACAACTCTCAGTCAAAGCATGATTAATTTCTAGAGTAATTAAATAATAAAATCTCATATATTTCCGTGAATCAACCTTGTAAATGATGATTAATGAATATGCACTCCTTAGGCAGCCAAATCATTACTTTGGAAAATTAAAAAAAATTACTTTTTGACTTATAAAAAACACAATAAAAAATTTGATTCACTATATGCTTTCAAAGAATAGAATGCCCGAAGACGTATATTCTTCTTGCGAATGTCACCATGACTCCCATTAAAGGGTTGATTAGTTGTCTGCATAATCAGAGGTCAGTATGAATAATGACATTACCATTAAATTGAATTATAATAATTAGATATCATAAATAAACATCTAAAAAGAAGTTTAAGACACACCAATAGTTGTCGTATTTTCTTCTTTCTTCCCCTTCCATCTTTTAATAGTGACAACACTTTAATGCATGTATCATGTGAAGACTAACTTCATATTTGAAAATTATATTTTCCATCTATTTAATTAAACTTCTATCTGAATATTAACTAACTCCACATTTTTGTATGATAAAAAATTATCTTACATACTAACATGACCGTAGTCCAAATAAATTTGGACCAAATAATTGAAACTTAGCTATACATAAATGTACAATTTTTATGTTTTCTTATAGTTGACCACATCTTCATTACTTTGTTTGTCTCCTTTTCTGCTAAAGATGTTGCTTTAAGTAGCAAATCATTAAAACAAAAACACACAAATGTATATCTTTCTTAAATTAGTACAAATAGCGATAAAAATAAACATAAAACATACACCTAAACAAATGGACATCAGTTTGAAAAAGCTTTTAATTTCCAGAATAAGCTGTTCAAAAATCACATGTCAAATCTTTGCCCTATTTTATTTACAACATAATTTGTATAATGCATGTTCATGTTACAGTTTAAGTTAAATATATATAGATCCAATATAACTTACAATAAGAAATACGAAATTATTTACTTTTTGTAATAATTGAAAGTTCGTGGAAGTTAGTTTGTTTACATGTCCAACAAAGTTACATCAATGTTTATAATTCACCAAATTAGGTTATCTTTATCATATTCGAGTTAGGAATAACTTACAAAGGACATAAGATAATTTATTAAGTTAACAGTTATATATAAAGTTATTAACAAAATCCCAACAAAATAGTGCTATATTCTAAATTATAATAACCGTGGAGACATAGAATTCATTAAATTAATTTTTCCAGTTGCTCCTCTTGCTCCTCTTTTCAGATCCAAGTTTATATTACTATACAAAGATATCTTTATGTGGGGAAGAACGACATACATGCATGATCATTTCTTTCAAAGGTTTGAGTTCGTATTTTAATCAAAATTAGTTGAGAATGTTAAAATAAGACATGAACCATTGAGATGATTAAGTTTTAACTTCCCTTTTATGTGAATTATAAACTCAAAAGGCATTTCAATCAATACACTATCAAAGTATATGTGAAAAAACAAATAAATCAATACATATAACATATAAATCAAAACCCAAAAGGGTTCATAATATATAGAAAAATATGTATTTAAATCAGTTTAAGAACTTATGTAAACCCAATTTATTTAGAAACAATATATTACAACTTTATGGATGTACCATTCTTGCACTTGGCCATCCATAGATATAAAGATCTTTATAGACCTTACAAGGCATAAGTTGTCCCATGTTAAGCTAAGAACAAAACAGAACCCCGGCACATTTCGCTGCATTCTCAATCCATATCTGAAATTATTATTAAAAAAATCAAATAAATCACATATGCACTCGATTTGTAATAACATATTGTTAGATCTGAAAAAAAAAATATCGAGACACATCTATAAATTTGAAACTTATTTGACCATTATTGGGATTACATCACCTCATAGATTTGAGAATTTTTTTCTAAAAAATTTAATAATAGAAAAGGGGATGTTAAAAAATGCAAGTATTTTATCAACAAACATAGAAAATCAAAATCAAAATCAAATAAGAAAATCATGATGGGTAATATAATTAAGATTTTCAATTCCATGAGAATAAAATTGGATATTAGAGAACGAGAAAGTTGAATCAAGCTTGAAAGAGATTAAGAGACCAAGAACTTACAGTAACGTGGCCGGTGAGAATAAGGGAGACGAAACATCGGTGAGCTGTGCACGAGCAAATTATACATGAACGGGAAAGAGAGAGAGAGGCGCTAGGGTTTGCTTGTGTGTGTGTGTGGGTGAGCTGTGCACGTTACCGTAAGTTCTTGGTAGTTTTTCTTATTATTAATTGGCCAAAATTGAGATTATTAAATATTAAACCTTGGTTTCTATTTCTCCATTGATTCACTAAACGTATGAACATTGGTTTTCACTTTTCAATATATATACTTTTCGCATATTAAAATATAAGAAAACAATCAATAATTTAATTATTTAAATAACTGTAATACACAAGGAGGGGGAAGAAAATTGAAAAATAGAGAGATAGTGTCATGGTGATTACCTGAATGAAGTTGAAGCGCACTGGGCATAGGGGTGTGCACGGGCCCTAAGCCCGCGGGCATTGGTAATGCCCAATATGGGCCCATCAAGCAACGGGCATTATATTTAAAAGCCCAGTACTATTGATCAGCCCACGGGCATTAGTGGGAGGCTTGAGCGGACATTGAGCACGCCGGCCCATTTGTTTATGTTTTTAAATAATTTTACTGTTTTCTCATTCAAACTCTGGGTCTCAGCTTTCAGCCCATCAATTCATTGCCATCAACTTTTTTTTTTCAAACTATTATACTTGCAAATTTGAAATAAAACACAGTTGAAGTGAAAGAAAAGGAAGAGAAACAACTAAGTTAAAATATAAATGCAGTATGTAGTAAACGGATTCATATAACTCGACATTAACGATGTCAAATTTTAATCTTGCATATGATGAGATTGAGAATAGAATATCAATAGATGTATAGATGATTGAGTAATTAATTATTAAAATAATAGGGTTTGACTTTTAAGTTTTTATTTTTAGCAATAACTTTATTAGTTGAAGTGTATTATACTATTACTATATTTATAGATTATAATTTATAACTTATAATATATAAATATAGTAATAGTATAATACACATATATTAAATATATAGGATTTGGTCAAAAATCTATAATTAAAAAAAATTAAAAAAATTATCATAGAAGAGGACGGGTCGGATCGGGCATAACGGGCAGGGAGCAGTTAAAGGCCCAGTAGAGCCCGAGACCACGGGCATTTGACTCATCTAAAGCCCAGTACTATGTAGTGCCCATGGGCACGGGCTCTATGGGCCGGGCACTGACGGGCTTTAACGGGCTTGATGGGCATTGACGGGCCCTGCTCACCCCTAACTGGGCACATAAACAGATTAGCCCACTACCCATGGAAACAGATTTGGCTCATATGGACGCAAGTGCGACAAATCGTAATCGTCGTGTGCGATTGACGATTGTGCAAACAGGGAACTGCAAAATTGCGAATCTCTGGTAAACAAAATCGGGAACAAGATGGAAATAGCTTCCGATCGAACGAAAATCAAATACTGAGATTCTATTTCTTTTCCTTTGATTTTCGAAAAACATGTTACAGAAGAAGATGAAGCCTAAGGCAGTAAGGCTACTAGCTAGGTTAAGAAGGTTTATTGTCATTGATTTAATCAGAATCAATCAAGGCATGAAGCACGGGGATCGAGCCACCGTTCTCACTTTGTGTCGTTGTCGTGGGCGGGCGAGGGAGAGAGAGAGAGGGGGGGATTTCTCAGTTGTCGTTTTTGCTTTCTCAGTGATGAGTGAATATACTGTATTTGTGTATTGCGGCATAGAGTAGTATACGTAGTATGACTAGAAAACAAATTGACCCTTCAAAATTTTGAGGCCATGTGCGGTCGAACACCCTACACCTGCTAAGGGCCGGCCCTGATTATCATTATAAAAGATATAAATAGAGATTCATAGGGGGGAAATGGTTCATGCAAACAAAAAATAAAGGGAAAATTATGTAAAAAAGATTAACTTCAATATTTAATTTCTTAAAAAATAAATGAGTTTACAATCGTAAAGAAAAAGGTTTGTGATGAGATAAGTTTTTTGCTTCTGATTTGACACACAGTAAAACTGTGATTTTTTTAAAAGAGTTATTAAATGGAGATGTCCTAATATTAAATAGTCAATACTCTTAGGAACTTGCACTATATTTTTAAGTCTCTAATGTATAAATAAAAAACAAATCAGATTTTTTAAAGAAGTATTTGCCTCCAAAATTATTTTATCTTTATTTTTATTTTGGTTTTTCCTCTTCAATTTTCTTGAGTTATAGTTTAATCGAAAAAGTTGTTTACCCGTGCGTTTAACGCACATGTGTAAAAACTAGTTAGGTCTAAAAACATAAGAGTCTAAAAGTTAACCTAAAAATAAAATATGGAACTCTCAGTACTCTCTTCCCATTTCTTTCGTCTTTGTCTCTACCAAGTGCCGACAACACATCTGCTCTGTGTGTCTGTCTCTCTTGCTCTGTGAGATAGACTCGTGGTGGGTTTATGAGATGGGTTCCCGATGAGTCAGATCCTTAGTGGGTTTGATGAGTGAATCTGATGGAGCCTTTGAGCAGTTTTTTGGCTTATCTCTGGAACTTCATCGGGCTCTTGCCTTATTTCATTGGCCTATTACCATTGGTTTATGTAATTGTGTTGTATCCTTGTAGACTTGTAGTTGTGGTAGCTGCAGTTTAAACATTTAATTTGTTTAAATGTTTAATTTGTTTATGTCCAACAAGTCTATCATAAATTGAGATATTGAATAATTGATAATTTTAAAATGATAAAAGATAATAAATTCAAATTTGGTGGGCTCGTTTTGCCTGTGACCCAACGTGGGTTGGGTTGGACCAAGGTTTTTAGGGATCGTGACTGCGGGTAAACCCGCCCTGACACGCTTTTATAACGGGCTTTCTAGGCCCACATATAAACCCGCCCTATAAGCCCGTTTTGACAGTTCTAACCACAATGCATGAAAGTGTCTTATTTTGTGCATCGCGATGCATGACGTATTTTTCTGGCTACAAAAAAATATAGGGATATAAAACCGTTAAAAATTATCCATAGGGGATCGGCCCAAATTTCTCAATCTCATAAAGAAAACAAAAGAAATTAAGGAAGTAATTTAGTATGTTTTGAGTAATCCATTAGTTTTCTATCAAAATGAAGAAAAAACTAAAGTACAAAAAGTAGGTCTCCTATAAAACGATCTTACGGATCTTAATCCGTAACACGAAGCTACCCATGTAAATGGGTCAAAGATTCATAAATTGCAGCACCACCCCCTCAACTTTTTAGAATTATAGCGCCACCCTTCAGAATTTTATAAATTAAAACCGTGTCACTTTTTTCTTGTCTTAAATGTATCACTTTGGCATTTTAATGTGTCACTTTAACTTCCTTAATGTGAAAGTCATTATATATAAAAGTGTGTCACTTGTACTTTTAAATGTGTTACTTTTTCATTTAATTGTATCAATTTTGTCTTTAAACTAGTTTTACACCCGTGCGTTAACGCACGTGCATACATCTCTTTTAATTAAATTATACTCAAATAAAATGAATATTATAAACAAAATTAAAAAATAAAGAAAAAGTATGATGAAAGGAACAAATTATATCCGTATAATTGATATCATTTAATCCATTATTTTATGAATTGTTTAAGTCATTTTCTCGTTCATAATTTTATAGAGTTTAATAATTGATATTTTTTGTTATTAAAATTTAGGATCTTAAGTAGTATAAATAGTAGTTTAGATGTATATTCTTCTCTATATAACATATATATTTATTAAATATTTATAATTTGTGGTTGGTATCTACTACTATTATTTAATCGTATATATTCTTATGATTTACCAATAAGTTATAATTAAATGTGGTTATTTACAAAATATTTTTTTTTTGATACTATAATTTCGAATACGTTGAAAGAGACACAAAAGTTTCAATTAATTTATGGTTATATTTTATTTTGTAATCACATGTATTTGATGAACATGTTTTTTATAACACATTTGTTCTTATTTCAATGTTATTTGTTCATTTTAATTAATAAGTAAATTAAGTATGCACCAAAAGAGATTTGTATTTACATATTTTTAATTGGTGGCTACTCCTATTAAATACTACCACATAGAAACTCGGTATTTTCTACCACATGTGCATATTTGCACATTTTCAATAAATTTTGAAAGTTATGTAATCAATTAATGAGATTTGTGTTCTCAATGCATGCTAACTACTAGTATATAATAATACTCAAAGATAACTTCTCCTTTTTTAGAAAGTACATTTTGATGAGATTTTACCTCTTTTAGACTACATAGCTTATATATATATATATATATATATATATATATATATATATATATATATATATATATATATAGAGAGAGAGAGAGAGAGAGAGAGAGATGTCACTTTAAGTTCCTTAATGTGTAAGTCATTATATATAAAAGTGTGTCACTTTTACTTTTAAATGTGTCACTTTTGCATAATTAATTATATCATTTTTTCTTTAGTTGTGTCACTTTTAGTCCTTTAATGTGTAAGTTATTATGTATGAAAGTGTGTCACTTCAACCTTTAAATATATCACCTTTAGTCTCCAAATATGTAAGTCATTATCCTTTAGTCTCCAAATATGTAAGTCATTATGTATGAAAGTGTGCCATTTTGTTTTTACATGTGTCACTTTGACATTTAAATGTGTCACTTTTAGTCCTTCAATGTTTAAGTCATTATGTAGAAAAATATGTCATTTTTTAACCTTAAAATAAGTCACTTTTTACCCTTAAATGTGTCACATTTATCTTAAAATGTGTTACTTTTAGTCCTCAATTCATGAAACTCTGTTAGGGTAGATGTGGAATCCATAAAAGCGTCACACACAAGCTTTTGTCAAGTACAAATAAGTATGTGTACAGAGTTTAAAAACACAGAATATTGAAGGAGTAATGTGTAAATTATCCATTTGTCAATTGTCAGTCCCATACCCATTGAGAATTAAGCTAAAGTGATGAACTAAGGCTCTGTTTATTTCACTGGAAAATGACTTCTAGAAAACATTTTCCTTATTTTCTGGTGTTTGGTAACTTTAGAAAAATGCAGTCAACGTAAAAGTTTTTCCGAGTCAACGAAAAATTATGGCTTCTTTTCCGGAAAATGATTTACGGATTTAGGTTCCGTTTATTTCACGGAAAATGACTTTCAGAAAAAGTTTTCCTCACTTTACGGTATTTGGTAACCTTAGGAAAATGTAGTTAACGTAAAAGCTTTTTCGAGTCAACGGAAAATGAAGCTTTCTTTTCCGTAAAATGACTTACATATTTATTTCCGTAAGTCATTTTTCGAATATTCGAGTAACCCTCCGCGCCCTTCCAAAATTACACATATTTACATACACACACAATATTTCACCCAACAAATAAATTGTTTAGAAATATAAATGGAGTTTGTACACATTATTTATAAATTATAGTTTTAAGAAATATTCACTACATCCTAAAATTAGTGTCCACTATATTATACAGTATTATTATTTAAGGACGTCCGAAATATTATTTATTTTATTTTTTAAAACAATTTTTCATATCAATAATTAATAAAAAAATATTTGTGAGCTTGAAAAAAGATGAAACTTATTGATTTGACACCATTAATGATAAATTGAGAGTTATTAAAAGAAATTTACTTAAACTTTAACATTATTTTATATTCAATAAGTGTATTAATATTAGAATATACTTTTTATATTTATTCATATATTGTTTTCCGTAACATTTTTCGTGTATTTGCCAAATATCCGAAAATGTTTTCTAACATATTTTCAAAAGATTTACCAAACACCTGAAAATGAAACCTTTTCATTTTCCAAAAATCATTTTCTGGAAATCATTTTCCGTAAACAAATGGAACCTTATTTTCCGTAAGTCATTTTCCAAATGTTCGAGCACACCTCCGTCATTTCCACAATTACACATATTTACATATACGTATAATATTTCACTCAACAAATAAATTATTTAGAAATATAAATAGAGTTTGTGCACACTATTTATAAACTATAATTTTAATAAATATTCACTACGTCATAAAATTAGTGCCAACCATATTATTTAAGGACGTCCCAAACATTGTCAATTTTATTTTTAAAAATATTTTTATATCAATTTTCAATTTTTTTATTTTATTTGTGAGATTGAACAAAAATGGATCTTATTGATTTGACATTACTTATGATGAATTGAAGGTTATTAAAGAAAAAATACTTAAAGTTCAATAATATATTATATTCAATATGAATATTAATATTAAAATATATTTTTTGTATTAATTCATATATTGTTTTCCGTAATATTCTTCGTGTGTTTACCAAACACCTGAAAATATTTTTTGACATATTTTTAAAAGATTTACCAAATATCTGAAATCATAAATCATTTTCCAAATATCATTTTCAATAAACAATTTTCCGTGAATAAAAGAAGCTAATTCTCGGTGCGGGTAGGTTGATGATCCAATCCAACGGAGCGTCTTAGCCGTATTATATACTCCCTCCGTCCCTAAATTATCGTCATCCTTTCCTTTTTCGTCCGTTCCAAAATAATTGTTCACTTTGAAACTTACTTTTTTAGAACATTACTTTTATCATTTTACCCTTACTTTTTTACTCTACTTTAATTTTGGGCCATATATATATGGACATTAAAGAAAACTACACATTAAACCGATATAAATAATGAAATCAATTACTTTTTCTTAAACTGCGCCGAATATTATTTATATGATATATCAGCTTGGTTTTACACTACTCGAGGTCACGGTCCAAACTAAAATAGAAACAGTCACCGAGAAAAAGAGGAGAGAGAGAGAGAGAGAATACGCGCGCGCGCACACACACACTATGGGCGGAGGAGGAGGAGATCACCACGCCGGCGATGCGGCTCATGGGGCGGATTTCAGGACTAAAGTATGGAGCATGACCGGTGGGCCCAACTGTAGGCCCAAGCACTGGAAGCGCAACACTGCCATCGCCATGGCCGGCATCGTCCTCGTCTGTATCCCCATCGCCATGAAATCTGCCGAGCTCGAGGTTAGCCCCCCCCCCCCCCAAAAAAAATCCCTTCCTCCCCTATGCACTCACGATGTCATATCTTAATTGAACATCTCTCCTTGCAATGCGGAAGATCTGGAATTTAGGCGTGCTTAAGTTTGATCTTTATTGGAATTAACTTAGGGTTTATGTTTTGCTCAATTGCCGATAATTTTTTATAAGATAATTTGGTGTTTTGTTATCTCTATTGGTAGGAGTTTGATAAGTAAGCTTTACTTGAACAAAAA
Source organism: Codonopsis lanceolata (assembly GCA_013146195.2). Lineage (NCBI taxonomy): Eukaryota > Viridiplantae > Streptophyta > Magnoliopsida > Asterales > Campanulaceae > Codonopsis > Codonopsis lanceolata. The sequence continues at coordinate 141,840,067 of CM028379.1, read as the reverse complement.
TACGATAACAGAAACCTGCGCAGGGGCTAAACCTGGAACTGAACAAGATGCAACTGATTACATCGGTTCTTACGGATGGACAATTAACATAAATCTTAAGGACTTCTAATTTAGATTTCTGTTTCTGTTACGATTCCATCACAGTTGCAATGACTACCACACTCAGATAACCGTAAGCTGACAGTTTCGTGATTTTAGTAATTTATATTAGGCAATTTTGTGGAACACTTGCATAAGCAGAGTCTTGGTGATAAAGAAGTATTTAGACACACAGTCAAAGTGCTCAACTTTCTTGTGCCAGTCAGCATTTTCACAAAGGAGGCAAACATGTTTCCAATATGTCGACCCATGTTAATGTTTACTAGATGTCTTTTCCAGGCATAAAAGTGGTATTTTATGTTGGGCTGACTAATAGCAAGGCCTCTATATGAACAGAAGCACCCGTAGAGTAGATTGATGGATTTCCTTAGATAATGTGGTTCATGCAAGCGGTGGCCCATGGCCACATTTGGGTCATCTTGGACATAAAGTTTTGAAGTTTTTCTGAAGTAGCACAAGCTAGATTTGCATGGTTCTTAAATGCTGTAATAAGTGAATTTGAGAGGCTTCTAACTTGTGAATTCTCAATAACATGATGGGGTCAGTTGGAATCATACTGATAAGGATTGAGGTAAGCCATCCTACCTTTGTTCCATTGACCGCTGGTTCACCTTCTGTAATGGCTATCCAAGTCACCTGAAGTAGCAACTATTGTCAAATCTAGGGCTTTAAAATGGTTGAGTTGCTTGGGAATCTAACTGGACTCATTGAAATTAATCGGACTCGGTATGAATCAGAGATCCAAAACAAGCTTATGTTTGAAACTCAAATTGGTATACTTTTTGAAGTGGGTTCAGAAAAACTCAACCCAGCTCATCCCGAGTCAACTAAACGAGTTAAGTTCGGTAGCAATTTCGGGTTTGGCAGAGTAATAGAGTCCAGGAGTCCACCTGAGTTTCTTTGGGAGTAACCCGGGATTCAACTCATTTTTACCTGGCTCGGGTTGGATTCACAAGTTAAATATGTTTTATTAATCCTTTTTCACAGAAATTTACAACTAATGTATTAAAAGTAATCAAAGATAAGGATTAATTGTGTGTGTGTGGTGAGAGAGAGAGAGAGACGTTAAATCTAAAACAATCAGGATTTAATCCAACATAACCAACGGTTATCTTATTATTAATGTTAACTTTTGGTGTTTCAACATGTGGGAGAGGTAGTGATTACGAATTGTCTCCATCCTATGGCACCTTGCGTGTGATTTCTTTTTTTTAATAGGTAAGTGTGACCCCTTGTTGATATGGGGATTGGAACCAAGGACCTCAAGGTCCTGAGTGACCTTGCCATCTCTCCCACCTTGCATGTGATTTCACTCAAATCATATTTGACTTGTTATTGAAGTATGCATATAGCCTGTGGAACTGAGCAGACTCCTAGAGCTGATTTATCCATTGTTTCTTAGGATCTTTTTGATTCCTTTGAACCCTCCTAACATGAAGCTTATTGACATTGATGGTTGGCAGCATTTTACCATTTAATTTGTAAAAATCTTGTACCATGTAGGTTTTTCTTGTCCATGTTCTCCTTGTGATACATTGTCACCATCACCTCAAATTAACTGTGCCGTAGGAATGTATCTCTTTCCTTTTCAAGTTTTTCCATGTCCTTGTTACACTTCCTTTCCAATAAACATCTTGTTCATTTGTGTAATTATTGGTCATCCGTAGTCAACTAGGAAGCACTATCTTCAACTGTCTCTCCACCTGGTAATCTCATGCATCATGATATGTGATTTTGACTTAACATTTTGCTCTGCATCAATCAATTTAGTGTATGCTCTTGAGATGTTAAAAAACTTGAAGTAGTTTCTTTGGTTCCCTATAAAGATATTGAGTTTCTGTTATTAGGATTTTTTTGCATTTCACAGTGAATTGAAATTTCCATCCCGTAATGAAATGTTGATTTTATTCCTGTGCAGAAAGCTATATTAAACAAAAGTAAGCCTTGGTGTAATGTCTGTTTGTTGGTTAGAAGGGTTTTGCTCCTTCTTCTTGTTTTTTTTCCTTTTCCTTTGTATTTTTTGGATGTCTGGTATCATCTTAGAGTTGCTTTTTACCAAGACCTGCAAAAAGAATGCATGATTAGATTGGTTTCAGGACTCTTATAAAGCAACATATGTGTCCAACGGCACACAGTCAACCCTCAAATTTTTAAGCCAAGAAGCTCTAATACTAGGGTTTGAAGTACTTTGAACTGAGACACCTTCAAGTTTAGAAGCAATATCTGAAACTTCATATAGGTAAGCATGATAGAAAAGAATAGTCCCATCTGTTAATATCCCAAAAAGGAAAGGGCGGCTATGCTGTCCTGACCACCAATGCATGGCCAATCACACAACCTTCATGTCCTGGCTACTCTCTTTCCTTCCATGACCAGTCACTTCAAAATCATTAAGGGACTTTTGAGAATCGTTAGTAGGTTTATGGATATAGGTATCCCCCAGCTAGATACTTCCAGATACAAAGTTATCCACAGAGAATACACAGCTGAAATTTGGCACATCAAATATATCCAGGCTACCACTTAGTCATCTGCAAGTGAATAGTCATTCCAATCCAGCCTTACTTCCTAGAGTAATGTTGATAAGACAGGATATTTGCTCTACTTTTTTGTACTTTCCTGAAAACAAGAACCTTCCCTATGTTAGCATATGCTCTTGAGATGTAAAATTAAAATACTTGAAGTTGTAATTGTGAGTTTCTATTATTATGAAATATTTTTATTTGATAGCAAATTGGAATTTCTGTAACCTGCAATGAAATCTTGATTTTGTTTTTTATTAAACAGAATTGAGCACTGGTGTAAAATCTGCTTGTTGCGTCAGAAGGGTTTTGTTTCTTCTTAATTTTCTTTTCTTCTTTCTTTACTTACCTGTGATCTATTATTTTGTTTTCCTCAGGATGTTTGGTATCATCTTATAGTTGTTTGTTTTACTTGGGCCTGCAAAAAAGAATGCATGTATAGGTTGGTTTCAGGACTCTTATAAAGCAATGTGCGCCCCCCCCCCCCCCCAAAAAAAAAAAAAAAAAAAAAAGATAGAGAAAGAAAAAGAGAGAAGCACAAATTCATCTGTTCCTTTTGTGCATTTGAATCTAATTCCTTGTTAGTCCAGCTATTGCTTTGTGCATGTGGTGGTATCAAATTGCCACCTTTTCTCTGAGCAACTCATGTTCTCCGCTTCTATGCATGCTCTTCATTTAGGAATATGATTATTGGAAGTATTCAAATTTTGTTTCATTTTTGTGTGGGAATTGGAGCTAGATAGAGGTGGCAAACGGGTGGATATTAGCAGGGGGGCAATGGGCTCAAATGGGCCGGTAAGTAAGTGTCCATTTGATAACATGGTCATAAATGGGCGGGTAATAAATGGGCATGGGCGTCCATTTAATCATTAAGATAAAATTATTCAACAAATAAAAAAAATTATAAAAATTCATTTCTTTTACAAAAATTACTCAAATATTACAAAATTTCATATAGGATGAAGATCCACGAACCTGTAATTTAGCTGCGCATACATTTTCTTTGAAGAGTGGACTTGAAACTTGTTCGGAAAGTTTTCTTTATGGTATATACTGAAGGATGAATCACTTGCTCATTTTCAATTGGTACATCCATGTTTTCCATGGATAAGTTCTTCGCCTGGACTCAAACCAATTAGTAGGAACAGTTACGGACGGGAGGATTTGTTGGAGGATAAATGGTTTGGTTTTAGGATTTAGTGGTGGGTGCCCAAGTGGGCGCCCATTTAGCCCATTATAATTAGTGATCTCAAATGGGCATACCCATTTGTGCCCACTTAAAATTTGAAGTGTGCCCATACCCATTAATTAGTGGGTGGTCTAGGCGGGTAAATGGGCATGGGCAGAAATTGCCACCTCTAGAGCTAGATGCTCATACTTTGCTTATCATCCTGGTTCCAGTATCTTGTCATGAATAGTTGGTTCCAGCTTTGAATTGCTTTTAGGGATTGTGATATGATCTTTATTATCTAACCATTGTTGCCTAATAATGTGGATAGCAAGCAAGGCACCTTTGGTTTTGCTAAGCTAGGTTATGTTTAATATCCATCAGGGCCAAACTTAGATTTGCCTGGCCTGTTAGTCCCATCAGAACAATTGTTTCATGGATTATTACACTTCACAACCTCAAATTGGCTAATTCGTGGATTTACTTGACTGGTGGCGGAAGGTGGAAAATTTGTGTAAGACCAAGCCAGTTATAATATCCGTTCAATTCTATTATATGCTTCTTATTATCTTGAATGGCTTGAATTTAAGACGAGTATCTGGAGATTATTCTAGTTATGTTGCGACAACGTTGGCTGAGCTCCAGAATTTGAATGTACCTAATTCATATTGCTTATGTATCCACGGAGTTGTCAAGTTGTCTGATTAAATCATCTTAATTCTTAATGGTTCATCTTCTATACAAGCGTGTGGTGAATATATATGTAAGAATTTGCATAGAAAGGGTGGAAATTGAAAGTGTTAGTCATCCAAAATAGACGAAGCTGACGATTGCAAGTCATTCCAATTGGACTTTGACTTGCTTGTGCTTTCTTGAAAGCAAGAACCTTAAGGTTGTTTGTCTTCCATAAACTCGATTAAAGTGTACATTAGGCTTGATAAGCCATACCCTGAAAACAATGTGTGCAATCTTCTGCACATTAGGCATTATTTTGGTTGAGCTCAAGACACTGTTGTGAACAGATTTTCCTATTGGATGCATTTCAATATCCGTGTTCAAATGCAGCTTTCATGTACTGATTTACTGATTACAGACTACCTTTCTTGCAGCAACGGCCGCACATGCCAGTTCGTCCGATTCCTTCGCAGTTATGGTGCAAGAATTTTGGGAAGAAGGATTATTGAGTTGTATTAGTTTTGCCGTAAAGATCACAACCAACTTTTGATTAAGCAAAAGAAGTGTGTTTGCCTTTTGTAGACGATTGCGAAAGCTTATGTATTTCCATGGTGTTTTTCTGCTTCACAACTGGGAGCGTTATATTTAATCAAATAAGAATTGAATGACTTTTGTGCTTGCTCCATTTCGTTTGCAGAGAGGTTTGAATTAGCAATCGTGTTCGTGTGAGTCGGTTTGTATTGCTTTTAAATTTACAAAACTGATTTCCGAATTTTGATTCTAACCATAAGTCTCTTTTAAAATCAGTTTGTTGAGATGGCGTGAGAGAGAAAGAGAAATAAAATGGGTATTTTGGGAGCCTTGATACTAAAAAATAAAAATAAAAAATAAAAAAATTGTTCTACATAAATTATATCATAATTTAGGATAAAATAATTTTGGTTCTATCCCAATATTATAAGCTTTGAAGAAGGATAAAGTTGTCTTTGTCTTCAAAACATTTTTTGTTCAATTCACCCTTCCTAGGCTTACCGTTACTAAAAAGTTGTAACATTGGCTAACTTTTAGTAAAATGTCTAAACTCTAGGGTGTTAGCATTTTCCTTGTTGAGATGGCGTGAGAGAGAAAGAGAAATAAAATGGGTATTTTTAGGAGTTTATACCAATTGTTGATCAAAAGCTAAAAATAAAAATAATAAAAAAATGAGCTACGATATTACGAGTTAGAGCTTGTGATATTACTATAAGTTTGAGTGTTAGTGCTGTTAGATCAAATCTATTAAAAATTTTATACCGTTAGATCAAATATGGTATTTTCTAAATAATGATGTAGATATTTCAAATCACCACCAACTTAATCATCCAACGGCTCTAACACTAAGGTGTCGTTTGGTAGTCAGGATTAAGGTCGGATAGGATTAAATTGCCGAGGTTGTGGATGGGGAGATAAGTCATTTCAGGTCGGGACTAATAGACGAGTTATCCGGATAAAGTCATTATCCCCTCACTATTAATACCAAGGGAGAGGGTGGTATTATTAGCGCCCTCACTAAAAAAAATTGGGATTAACATTTGTAATCTCAAAACTATCCCCTATATACAAGTGAGTATTAATAGCGATAACACTAATAATACTGGGATTAATAATACTGATTATTCTTTTCCGACTACCAAACAAGCCCTAAAGATTATATTAATATCACAAGCTCTAACTCGAAATATCATTTGTCTAAAAAAAATTTGTCCGATCAAACATAAATTATATCACAATTTACAATCGAGCCTTTAGGGTTTGGAAAAAGACTAAGGCCTTCTTCCCCAAATAAATTCCTACTTTACCCTTCTTATGAGTGTACTTCCTCAAAATGCTCACTTCCTATTTTACCCTTCATTTTTGTAAGCATACCCCCCCTCCTTCCCTCCTTGTGGTGTAACATTCCTCCTCCCCCTTCTTCTTCCGACCAAGCCACCACCCCCGACTGCCTCACCGTTCTCCTTCCCTTCCCTTCCTTCTTCCCTCTCACTCCTTCATCCATATGTGCGTTACCTTCCCCCTCCCCCCTTTTTCTTCTCGCCTCCCTCCATTTCATCATCCCTTTTTTCTTTTTGTCTTTCCACCTTCCTTCTTTATCTTCTTTTTTCCTCCTTCTCTTCCTTCCATGAATCATTCCCAAACTCCATTGATAAATCAACTTTGGAGATTTTTTTTCTTCAGAATGTTCGGTTCTTTCCCTTATTTTATTCTCAATCTTTCCCTCAATTACACGGGTAAAATATCAACAACAAAATTTTTGATTTCGAATAACCGAACAGTGTAAATCCAAAATAAAATAAAATAATCCAAGGTTGTGCGGCTAGCCATAGTCGAACAACACAGTGTTGTTCGACCAACGATGACCGAACATTGTAAATCCAAAATAAATAAAAAATTACCCAAGGTTGTCCGCCTAACCTTAGCCGAACAACATTGTGTTGTTCAGGCAACCAAGGCTGAACACTTGCAATCAATTTTTTTTTTGTTTCTTCGAGCATTGATTGGAAAAGAAAGAGGGAAGAATGAAGTGAGGGGGTGGTGGGATGGGAATGTTTGGGTAGAGATGGAGAACAGTGTGATAGTGGGGATGGTGGGTGGGTGGAAGGGAGGGAGAAGAGAGAGGGAAAAAGTGGGAGGGGGAATGTTACGCACAAGGAGAGAAGGATGGATGAGGGGGCATGTTTACAAGAAAGAAGAGTAAGATCGGAAGTGAGTATTTTGAGGGGTACACTCATAGGAAACGGGGATCTGAATAGCGCTACTCTATAGTTTATGTTTGAGAAGTTACATTTTAGCCCTTACCAATAGCACGTGAGATGCACTTGCACTGCACTACTTAATGGTATTTTACTAATGTCCATCAAAAGGACTGATCGTATGAAAATTGAAAGTCATAGGAACAAATTGATATAAAAAAAATTTGTTAAGAAATTAATGGCGGAAAAGGTCATAGTCAATGGACTAATTGTGCGGTTTACCCTATTTTTAATGAGTCACGTTATATAGACCCCCTAAAAGTTATAAGTTGGCCCCTAATTTTTTTCTTTCTTAATGACGAAAATACCTTTAATCAAAAAGACAAAAATAATCTTTATGTTTCTAAGTAAACTCCCATTATTTTTTCTTAAAACTAAAATACTTTAACTAAACCCCCAACCCCCAACAAATATATCTCCTTCTTCCCAACTAATTCTTCTTCCTTTCCCAAAAACCTTATTCCCTTCTCAAAGATCTTCTTTTCAAAAACCTTCTCTTATTCTAAAAAATCTTTCCATCATTCAATATTAGTGTGGAAAAAATCAAGCATAGAGCCAAAAAAAAAGTCAATATGACCGAAGTTGTAAGCATTTCGAACCTTTTAATGATTAAAATTGTATAAACAATATTTTTTTGGGAAATAAACGAGGTACTCATTGTGAAATGTTCGGCCCTAAACTATGAAACATTTGTCAACTGTTCCACCACTATCGGTGAAACATTTGTTGACTGTTCCACTATTCTAGGTGGAACATTTGTCAACTATTCCGATGGAATAGTATGTTCGGCCACTAGAGACCGAATATTGTTCAAATGTTCAATTGACCGTTCCACCGAAAGTGCTTGAACAGTTGACAAATGTTCCATCGGGAGTAGTCGAATAGTTGACAAATGTAACGTTCCACAGTTTAGGGCCAAACATTTAAGCAAAATTGATAAAAATCTTCATAGTCTTTTGGCCCTAAAACTTCTTACAATCAACACCAAAGTGATCATAATTCATATTTCAACCCTAAACACTTCACAAACAAATTACATTGTAACCAAACACCAAGCAAAAATCAATGAAAAATATACTCCCTCAGTTTTTAAATTATTGTTTACCTTTCCTTTTTCGTTCATTCTTAAATAATTGTCTTCTTTCAAAACTCTCCATTTAGGAAAACACTTTTACCACTTTATCTTTATTTTTTCTGCCTACTTTAATTATGGCTACATACTCGAGGATATTAAAGAAAATCATATATTTCATCAATATTTATAATCCAACCAATTTGTTTTTCTTAAATGATGATCGGGTCAACCCAGACAATATTTTGAAAACCGAGAGAGTACATAATTTGATTATCCTATGTTGCCAAAAAGAAGATGAAGATGAGTTGTGATAAAGATGGATAGTTTTTCCTTTTCAAATTTCTTTAAATATGGCTGTAGAAGGAAGTGAGAGAAGACTAGGAGGGGGGCGGGAGTATGGATTTGATGTTTTGTGTGTGAGGTAAGGAGGGAAAGGGGTAATTGGGTTTTGTTGGGTTGGGGTAGAAAGAGGGGTGATTTGTGTGAAATGTGAGTTTCAAAATTAAGAAGGGCAAAATAGGTAAACATTGAGGAGTATACTTAGTATTTTTGAATATTTTAAAATGAAGTTGGAGATATACTTAGAAATGGGTTAACTCGTAGAAATTGAGGGCATTTTTAATGTCCCCATAGTTGAACTGTGTAAAGAAGGAAACTTCGGGTTTTCAAATTCCAGCATCTCCTTCCGGGCTTTCCCTCTCTTCTTTCCCAACCCAACGTCTCTGTCTCAGTGCGTGAGAGTGTGATTTCCCAAGACTTGAACTCAGGGCATCAGCAGATAGGGCATCGAGCGAGCGACGAGAGGAAATGGGTGTGAAAAATCTTTGGGACATATTGGAATCCTGCAAGAAAACTCTTCCCCTTCACCACCTCCAGTAAGTTTACAAATTTCGTAATTTCTGAATACTAGCAATAATCCCACAATACATACTATATTCATCATCTTTGATTGATTTTGTGTTTTTTGCGTGTCTTGTTTCTAATAGGAACAAAAGGGTATGCATAGATCTGTCATGTTGGATGGTTCAACTAATAAGTGTAAACAAATCACACTGTTCCATGAGAGACAAGATTTATCTCAAGGGTCTCTTTCACCGTCTACGAGCTCTCATCGCTTTGAATTGTAGTGTCATCTTTGTTACAGGTTTCGCCCCACTTTCTCTCTTTTTTCCGGAACCCATTTATGTCACCATATGCATTGTTTAGGGATAAATTTTTGGTCTTTACGCTGTAATTCATAATGGGTACTGTTATTTTATGGGAATTTTACATGTATGCATCTATAGTCTAGTGATGACAATTTTGAAACGAACTGTGAATAACCAAACTGAATCGAATGGAAGTTGACGGTTATTAACTTGTTTGGCCGGAAATGACACCCTTAATGAGGAATGCCCAAATTCAGAAACCGGAGAGTGGTTCGGGTTTGGTATTAGTATTACCCTCCAAATAGCTCGTCCATTCCCTGAACCATACATTAGTTAGTATTCTTTTACCCTTATACATACTTATATTTTCCGATAAAGCAAGGTATATAAGGTCTCATTTTTTAAGATTAACGCTTTTGGAGGAGTGATGATGACTTGAATATTTGGAGTTTGGCTTGAAAATTTGAAGTTGTTTCCATTTTGAACTTTTAAGAATTGGATTGTTGATTGAGTTTCTATGATTATAACTTAATGAAGTTCGTGTAACTGTTGCAATATGTACGAATACTTAGTTATTTTGACCTTCTTTTTTTTGTATAAACTTGATTATGATGAGGTTCTACTTACAAATATTTTATTTTTATCAAGTCATATCAACATGAATAAATACTGTGCTCTGTGCAAATTGCACAGTTGCATGTTCCCTTTTTGAGTATTTTTTTAACACTGAAGTAGTTTAAACAATATCTTTTTAATAGTTGGAAAAACTTGAACAGTCCCAGTGGAGATTACCGTATTAAACGGTTCCCTGTGGGGAATGGATATTGGGGGACAAACTGATTCCCAGGTGGGGAATGTGGCGGGTTGGGAATGGGGATGGTATTAGGTATACCTGCCCCTGAAGTCCCCCCCCCCCCCCCCGCATTGTCATTCCTATTCAATACTTCTGTTCGAGCTAGCGATATGCACAAAGAAATTGATGAGAAGGTTTCAGCCTAGGTTGCACGGACACGCCTTCAACTTAGAGTATCTGGAAGTATATCTGTGTCACGGATATGGCCGGATACGCTAGGTTGAAGGTGTGTCCGTGCAACCTAGTTTCAGCAACATTTGGTTTTATTTTGGTACAGTGGCTTGAGTTCCGACTTCCGATCATGATAGCTTAAAACATTAGTATCAATGACTGGGATAGTGGGAAAAATAGGTAGCACAGCACTTAAGAGTTAGTTTATTATGTTGCCTGTATCATGTATCTTTTATGAATGGGGTAGCCTTTGGACCTTAGAAACAGTGAGTAGCCAGCTAATAAAAGCCAGGTCGTATTTAGTGGTCCAGTTCCTGCTAAATGATTGGTATATACTAGTTAAGGCAGACAAATGTTATAGTACCAGGGGATTTTCGTTAAATTCAATAAATGTACTCCAAGAAACCTCACGACGCTTGCTTCTATATCATCCAATTTTCACATTATTGAGTGCATAAATAGCTATCTCTTACTTTTCTAGGGGTGTCATAATTACATGAACAAATTGTTTTTGTTACGTCCCCATCTTTCATGTTTTGATTATTTATTTATATATTTTTCTGATTAACAACAAAAGTCTTCATTTGGGTGATTTGTGTTAACTGATAGATGGATCAATCCCTGCTATTAAAGTAGCTACATACAGGCGGCGCTTAAAATCGGATAAGGAGGTAGGTTTTTCTTGAATGATTAGGCCATTTTCATGTTGTTTCATCTGCCTGAGGACTTCCATCTTATGTTCCTTTCAGGTATTGCAAAACTAACTCTAATTTTTTCATCAAGACAGGTTGTTCAAGATGAAACCTCTTCACATAAAGTGACTTCACTGCGGAGGAATATGGGATCTGATTTTTCTTGTATGATAAAGGAGGCCAAACTACTTGGCATGTCACTTGGGATCCCCTGCTTAGACGGGTAACCTTGATAAACTGCAATAATTATTCCCTTTTCCCATGTTACATTCTGTGTAGCTATTAACTTTAGAAGTTCATATTGAGAATACAAGTTTTTTTTTTTTTAATAGGTAAGTGTGATCCCTTGGTGGAATGGGGATTGGAACCAAAGACCCCTAAGATCTTTGCCAGAGTGCCCTTGCTATATCTCCCACACCTTGGGGTCAAGTCTTTTGACATTGATTAATATTCATTTGTGTGATACCAATGCATCTATTATATTGCGGAAAAAGTTATTAGGAGATTCTGCATATGTTAGATTCAAGATACAGTTGGTCACCTTTGATCTAATTATTCATTTGAAATTTTTGTTATTTGGTTCCATAGTCTTTATTTGTGCCCGTGTTACCGTGTAAACCTTTCCAGATTGCTTCTTTAAGGAATTAGTTTGTCTCGTTTGTTTTTGGTCAGTTTAGGAGGAACAAAATTAAGAAACTATTTGAACTTTTATAACTTAAAGCTGATCAAGTGACATGAGTTAATTTTCAGGATAAGCTGTTAACTTTTGGGTTTAGTTGACTTTAGAAGAATGCTCCATCCAGATTTTGTAGTGTTTCTTGATGCTATATAGCTTTCCATGAAAGTTAATTGTATACTTCTCAGTGTAAATCATATAAATGATACTCAGTGATATAATCTAGCCAAGGGACACCAACCTTAGGAAACTTGTGCTTCATCTTTTCATAAATGATCATGGAGAATGAGTTGTTCAGATTTGAACCAATGCTCTCTTCCAATTTCTACAAAGAGAATTGGAGAAGTATACACACATACTGGAAAGTTTAAACCCACGAAATGAGTGACTCTATCGTCGTCGTCATCATCATCATCAGATTTGAACCAATGCTCTCTTCCAAATTTGTGAACATGTCTAATAAATGACATCCCTTACTTATGAACATTAAAAAAATGACATCTATTCTGGAGTTGGGGCCATTTGGTCTTTTGACACCACTACAAAGTTTTTTTAATTTATTAGTTCCAAAAAAAGTGTAATTGAGCACGCTGCTCTAACAAGGTCAACTAATCCTCCATAATGTTGATGCCTTTGCGTAGTCAAATTTCCAGATTACGTAACTTGGGTTAAGCTAAAACTTCATTGGCTAGGCTGGTTTATCTCAGCTGACAGCCTGACATGACCCGGATGTAATTAGGAGAGAACTCAGCTTATAACCAAATTAGTCCCCTTTCTGGTTTTCTTTTTGTATGTTGCATGTTCCAATCCCTCTCACAACGTACTTTTTTTGGTTGATACATTCTCTTTATAAAAATTATCCTAATAATTTATTTTTCACCATCTCCTTTTGAGGAACAAATATTGAAGAAGCATTTGCTATGATCATAGATGTGATCTTTCCGTCAGGCGATCTACACGTATTCTTCGTCACTGCCATTGTCATCCTCATCACTCTCTCTCTCTCTCTCTCTCTCTCACCTCCCTTACGAAATAAGTGTCTCTGTCTCTTTCTCAATATTCACCATCATGCAAACAAAATTTTATGCTAGTTTTTAGTCTGAAATAAGGAGCATTATTGCATAAGGATAAAAAAGTTTTTCCATCTCTAGCAGATGATAGTTTCTAGGTTATATGGAGTCTAATCTCGTGCTTTTCTTTCTCTAATTTTGTTAGGAAGCACCAGTGACAATTCGAAATCTCAACTTTATGTTTTTACCATTCAAACTATCACCTATAACAGTTAGAAATCACGATTTGATGAAATTGACAAGAATAGTGCTGCTTTCTTGCAATATTTTCTTTTCTCTTCTTTAAATAAAAGAATAGCTGCCAGTATGGGAGAATACAGGTGTACTAGTCGTGCATGAAAAATCAGCAGTCTTATACCATATTCCCCTCTTTCTAGCTACCTAAAATTAGAGTTCTGATTACTGATAGTTCTGTACATCATTAACTCCGCTTCTGCTTTTGCTTCTCAGAATTGAAGAAGGTGAAGCTCAGTGTGCATTGCTTAATGCAGAGTCGCTATGTGTAAGTGAGCCATTATATCTGTTCTATTTTGATGTTATCACACATAACAGATATGCACGTGGACCTTGCTATGCTTATAATCTCTCCGATGTAGCAAGGCTAACATTGGAAGGTCATTACATTTAATTTGCTTAAATCAAAATGGGACTATTTTGTTGGAATGCGTGGAAAATTGTTGACTTTTAATGTTGCTATTAATACTATGATGATCATCATATTTCGGATTGTTTTTAGTATCATTATTAGATTGTTACTACTGTTGTTGTTGGCATGGTCATTAGGATGGGTGTTTCTCTTCAGATTCTGACATCTTCCTGTTTGGAGCAAAAACCGTTTACAGAGATATGTGCCTAGGTGAGTGGAAGGGATCTCTTTGTTTCTTTTGTTGTTTTGGTTGTTTTTTTTCGCATGTGTTATCATATTGCTATTGTTCTTTGGTGATCTAGGAGAAGGTGGCTATGTTGTCTGCTATGAAATGGCTGACATAGAGAGAAAACTTGGGTACGGAAGAAACTCATTGGTAATTTTCCTTGCGGCTCATAATATTCACCAAGGAATTGTCCAGATGGTTTCTTTACTTCTGTTTTTGTGTCATAACTGATGTTGTTAGCACTAATCCAATGCTGTTGTGTCCATGATTCCACTGCTAGTTTATCATATCATACAAGGCACTGGAATCACGTCAGAATGTGGAATTATTTCCTTCATATTTGCTTGACTTATGTTCATTTCAAGCCAATAAAGTAACATAATTCCATTGAAAACATAGTGGCTCCTTGAATGACCATGGTAGATTCAATTTACAAATAACAGTATTCATAGTGCTTATCTTTTGTGACAATGGACCCCTTAAATTTACAATGTCTACCACAAAGAGGAATTATCCTGCTTGGGATCAATATTTATAATAGCTTCGATTTGTTTCTTTTTGTAGCATATTCTGTTGGGTTGGGTTTTCAAATCTATTATCTAACAACATTTAATGCTGTTCAGATTACTCTTGGTGTTCTTCTTGGAAGTGACTACTCGCAGGGAGTCCATGGACTTGGTCCAGTAAGTTTGAGTATTATCTTCCCAAAATTGTTAGTTGTTGTTTCTTTCCTCTTGTTGGCTGTCTTCTGATTTGCAAATGGCTGATCTGATGGATGCTTATGTCGTATCATCCCCCCCCCCCCGAAAAAAAAGGAGTCGGCATGCCAGATTGTTAAAGCAGCCGGCGAGTCCACAGTGCTTCAAAGAATTGCATCAGAAGGATTGTCATTTGCAAAGAAGTTGAAGGTTTCGAAGAAACAAAGTCAAGTGCGAAGATACAAAGAGAATTACTCGGATAATGTGCTGAATATTAACGGTGAATCAGACAATATCTTTTATTAAGTATTAGTTTTACCATGTCCACAGTTCTGAGAATAAATAATCATGTTATGCATTTAATCCATCTTATTATGTAGATTCTCATATTCCAATTTTGTCCTAATGGTATTTTATTCCCAAAACCTCCAGCAAACTCTTTCCTTGTCTTGTGTCTCTCTGATAGGAAGTAAACCTAACTTGCAAGCGGATGATCTGTTCCTGCAAGTGATTGACGCATATCTGAGACCAAAATGCCACCCTGCTGATTCTCAAGCTGTGCATAGGTAAAGTTCCATATTTTATATTTGCCTTTTGGGACTAAAGTAGTTGAGTAGTGCAAGGATAAGGGGATCTTTAATAAATTTTTTTTTTTTTTGGCTATTTTGCATTCTCTTTTGATAGAACTATGACCTAATTTAGAAACTGGGAGAGCAAGCCTTGGCAATGAAGCTGAAAAAGTGAGAAAATCTGATTTCAACTCGTTGAATCTTGTAGGGTTCTTGGCCTTTATCCATTTCAACGCTCCAGACTTCAGCAGACATGCGCAGAGTTTTTTGGGTGGCCTTCCGAGAAAACAGGTCCGTTATCTCTAATGCATCCAGATATTAGTAATTGAGGGAGGTTCCTTCTATATTCATCATTTGATGGCTCGTAGCTTGTTTGTGGCACAGATGAGTATATTCTTCCAAAGATTGCTGAAAGAGACTTGAGGCGATTTGCCAATTTACGTTGTACTTCATCAGATTTAGGAGTTCGTCTTCCACTGGACCAGGTAACTATTACTACTCCATCCATCCGTTGTGTATGTTCTTTTTGGCACACATGTTTAGGAGTGCTGCGGACCACTTCTAAATTATTATCTGAAATATAGTTCATAAAAAGTAACTTAATAATAGTAGTAATATGTACTCAATAGTCAATAGTGTGTAGAAAATAAAATTTATTTATTATTATGAGTATTATCATATTTATTATTATTTATTTATTTTGGGTGGAGTGGGCAGGAAGAGCAGAACAACTTGGACAGTAATGTTTCTGGTTAAAACATCTGCAGAACATTTCTTTCAATTAATTATATGTTATACTCTGGCATGCTTCCTTAGACCATGTGCTTATTTGGTATGCAAGACTGCAAGAGGGGTCATTCCATTTCATGCCGTTTTAATGCAAAATGGCATGCTAAGGATTCATCATTTGTGTACCAAACGAGCACCAAGTTATTAGGCATTAATATTTGACTGATAACTCTAGGGCAAGTGCAGATGCCAGTGAAGTGTCCTCTATCTGGAATTATCAAGCCCAGGAAAGTCCAGGGCAAAGATTGCTTTGAGGTTTCTTGGGAAGATATTGATGGACTAGGAACTTCTATAGTACCAGCCGATCTGATAGAAAGGTAATAACCATCATGTCCTTACTACTATACCATACTGGAGCCAAACAACTACTAGTTGTGCTGATAACATAGAATAATGTGCTCTTCACTTTCCCCTTTATTGCAGTGCTTGCCCTGAAAAGATTGTGGAGTTTGAGGAGAAAAAAGCTCAGGGGAAGAAACCAAAAGGACAGAGACAACGACCAAAGAAATCTGAGAGTAATGAAGCCTCCCTGCATTTAATTGATGAGAAGCTCCAAGAGCTGCTGCTTGATATTGAACACGAAAGCAATGCCACTCTTACAAAATCAAGTCGTGCAGTTGATGTTGGTCAAAAGAACCTAAACCAGCTGCATGATCGAGTGTCAAACAGTAACGCTGAAATAGATGCTACTGAGGGCCTCTGCAGTAAAGGTCCATTGAACCAAGAGCTACAACATAATACAAGGCAAAACGGGAACTTTGAAAGATATACTGGTCCCAGTTCAACTAAAGTCGAGGTCATTGATCTCTTGAGCCCGTCCCCTTTGATTCGTACACGAGGTATTCCCAAATGTCGAGGAGAAATTGCTCAATGTGTCGAAGTGATTGATTTGAGTGTGTCAGAAACTGAAGCATCGCCAGAACACACAGCAAAAGCAAGAGAGTTGAGAGTGTTTTTAGCTAACATTAGGGGAGATGTTTCGTGATGTTACAAAATGTTATGCGTGGCTTGGGTGTCTTGTGGATTTATGTTATGTAATGTACAAGTCTACCAAGCAAAATTTGGTGAGCTTGGATGAGTTGATGGAGTTTGTCAATGGAAACACAATAACTTGATCGATTTTCTACAACATCAATGAATGAATTCATTTGTAACAATGAGTTGACCAGATCAGAGCTACTAGATGATTGCTAAATATGGAATCGACCAGTAGTTTTCACTGGGTAATTACTTGGGAGAATTTCTTTAGGATGATGCATGGTAAATAAATATCGAAAATTGGTACAACTTATTTCCACTATCGTTTGAAAGGGGAGACAAAAGGACTCTCGGTTATTGTCTTTATTCCAAAATATCAATTTCAGAAAGCCCCCACGAAAAACAACTCTTTATTAAGCCCCCACAATTCCATGGACAAATCTATTTCATTTTCAGCCTGATGATGAATGAACAATTATCTCCTTCCCGTTTGAGGAAAAATAAATAAGTATGAATAATATGCAGATAAAAATGCCAAAGATTTACTTTTTTAATGAAGACCCTCCATTTACTTTCAGCAGTAGAATCAATAAGAAACATTGAGGTGTGTTATATCATAGTAAAGACATCTTTACAACTTTACGAGGCACCAAGGAAGCTAAATGTGCCAATACGCATTAGGCAGCTCTTAGCCTCTTACAAGGTTGGCCTGGCAAAGTATGACTGGAATCCTGAACTACGGTAATCTGGATCACCAGGAAACTGTGCAGGCCAACTAGGGGACTTGTTTGACTCGATGAGGGTTGGGCGAACAGGGGAACTTAAATTGGTGGACCCAATACTAGGAAGTCGAAAGGACTGGGATGCATCCTTTGACTCATTGAGGGTTGACATAACAGGGAAACTAAAATTTGTTGACCCAATACTAGGAAGCTGATTACCAGGCCCAGAAGATGTAAATGAAAGAGGCAAACCTAGGCCCATGGTATTAGGAAAAGGCACTTGACCTGCTGGCAGAATTGACAAATGTTGTCCTGGCCAAGCTGTCTGGTTCAAACCAGGATAAATGGTTGCGCGTCTAGAATACAGAGGAAGAGGGTTCAAGGCTGGGGATCCTGTCCCTGCTGGGGGTGTTCCAGCTACCCTTACTGCGAGTCTATGCCCCTCTACGTGGTATCCATTCAGGTGCATCACAGCTGTAGCTGCATCCATAGCATTGTCAAACTTCACAAAACCAAAGCCTTTACTTGTACCGGTGTTTTGATCCTTGACCACAATTGAGGAAGTGATCTTGCCAAAAGGAGAAAACATTTCCCGCAACCGACTGTCAGAAACAGTTAGGGGAAGATATCCAACATAAAGGTTGGACTCATCTATCTCCTTCTTGCGTTTGCTTTTAGTGCTAGGATTTGGACCAGAGTTGAGTGCATAACTGCATGGAGGCTTGCTAACCTGAGATGACACAGTCAAGGGGCAAGTAGATGTAGGATGGGAAGAGCTTCCACATGTATCACAGGAGATTATTGTCTTTAATGTGGATGGCGTATGAGGGCATGCATAAGTTTTGTGGCCTTCCTCCTTGCACACCTCGCAGAAATTCTCACCTCTATAAGTTCCTTTCAGTTTAGCAAGCTCTTGTAATTGAGCTAGTTTGTGATCATTCATTCGATCATCTTGTGGAACTAGAAGTTTCTCAACCATCACCACAGCTGCATCCAATGATTTTCGGTCACCTGCCTCAATGTACACATGCAAGTCTTCATCATCAGTTGGATCAGCTTTGTGCGGTGTTCTCCCAGAGCCTTTACCTCTCAATAGAATCTTTGCCCCGGTTTCCTTCTCCATACGCTTTTGTGTGTTTCCCCTTGGGCCAAGTATAAGACCAACAAAATTATATGTTGGATACTCTTTCACTGGTATATAAAGTTTCTTGAAAAGCTTTGTGGGCTTGTTCGCAGCAGGAGTTCCAAAAACATTATTCTTTTTAATCAATTTAGCAATAATACGTTGGCGTTCTTTTTTAAGTTTCTCACGGAACCTCACCTCACGAGTATTTACTCTTATGCCAAGGTTATTGTAGACAGGTTCAGGAGAAGGAGATCTTTCCCCCTCTGGCCTCTCATCCTGAACCTCAGATGAATTCAGTTTGCTGTTTATTTCTGCTAGCCTCACTTCCAGTCCCTGAACTACTGAATCTAACTTAGATTCAACAAAATCTTTCCTGAGCTGAAGTGGATTGGGTGTTTTCAACTGAGAATCATTATTATCCCACCTTGTTTTTCTCCTTTTACCATTTCCATTTCCATCACGGCATGAATCCGAATATGGTTGAGACTGTTGCTCCCATCTACTACGCCTTCGCTTTTCAGAATTTTTGAGATGATCTTTGTTCACAGATGCACCCATAGTATCGCCAACCGACTTAGACACTACAGATATTCCATGATTAACTTCAACAGCAGCCTCATGAGCCAATCCTGGTTTTGCATCCTCATACTTACTGGTTTTTGATTGATAAGCAAATTCTGTTGCACTGTGACCAGTTAGGTTGGTGTCATGCCTAGAAGATGGTTGTGAGACACACACTTCTAGTGGATCCTCATCTGGATCTTCTTCTGATGGATCCTCATCTGGATCTTCTTCTGACGGATCCTCATCTGGATCTTCTTCTGATGGATCCTCATTTGGATATTCCTCTGAGGGATCCCTGTTTGGGTCTTTCTCCGAAGGATCTTCATCTGAATCTTCCTCTGACGGATCCTCATCAGGATCTTCCTCGGAAGGATCATCATTCACATTTTCCTTTGGTTCTTCACTCAAATCTCCTTCAATTACCTCTTCTGGATCCTCTTCCAGCTCCAATTCTGAATCCTCTTCTGGGTCCTCTTCAGGTTCTTCTTCTAGATCCTCTTCCGGTTCATCGCGGTTGCTATTATAAGACTGTCCTCTATTCTTTGATAATTGCATAACTTTGAAGGGCCTCATTGTACCTGCAAAGGAAGGCAGGGAGAGTGTATGCAAATGATGCTTGTTAAATATTAAGTATTGATTGATAGCATAATTATAGGAGTGATTATATTGATAGCATTAATGTAGGAGAGTAATTATAGAAGATTTGATTGAGATTGAGATCAATCTTATCTTAGTTTCCTACAATAGGTAGCCTAGAAAGTGTATATATGTGCAACCCTTTACAAGCAATACACAAGGAATTCTTCCATCTTCTCT
Source organism: Codonopsis lanceolata (assembly GCA_013146195.2). Lineage (NCBI taxonomy): Eukaryota > Viridiplantae > Streptophyta > Magnoliopsida > Asterales > Campanulaceae > Codonopsis > Codonopsis lanceolata. Next base: position 141,819,995 of record CM028379.1, on the reverse strand, counting down.
CCAAATTACATTCAACAGGTATCAGAGCAGGTTTTGTAAGAAAAATTCCTCTCTTGCATCTGCTATGTTAGTAAGCAGTTCTCATACCTAGTTGCACAGTGTATCCATTCAACACACACAAACCTTAGCCGCCACCCCTTTGTGGCTTTACGCATCCAATACCTGATCATTACCAGAAACCAACCACACTGACTGGAATCAATTCTAGCTCTAGATTGGTGTGTCGCCTCCATCATGCTCTCTATGGACTTAGAGTCTCCACGAGGTTTAGTACGGTTGTTCAACAATTTGGAATGACCTAGAGCGAGGCCGATCATTCAGTATTTTACCTACATCTCTCCTTTGACTGGTCTATCTGGTTGTTTATGCGGATGACATTGTGATTACCGGGAATCACCAGGTGGGTATACAGAAACTCAAACAACATATATTCCATCATTTTCTGACAAAATTTGGGTAAACTCAAGTAATTTTTGGGAATAGAAGTTGCTAAACCCCAACATGGTGTCTTCGTCTCCCAGAGAAAATATGTCTTGGATATCATAGAAGAAACGGACATGTGCAACTACAAGCCCATAGAGACTCTGATGGATCCGAATGCTAAGCTTCTACCCTAATCAGGCGAACCCTTATTAGACCCGAGCAAATACAGGATACTCATTGGCAAACTTAACTACCTCACGGTAACACAACCTGATATTGCGTTTCCAATGAGTGTTCTGAGTCATTTTCTAAGAACTCCATGTGATAGTCATTCGGAGTCAGCCATTTGTATTCTAAAGTACATCAAGAAAGAGTAAGGCAAAGATCTATTATATAAAAACAAGGGTCTATTCATCCGATAGACGCTCAACCACTGGAAATTGCATTTTCGTTGGGGGAAATTTTGTGTCATGGAAAAGCAGGAAAAAATCAGTTGTCGCTGTCGCTCTATCCACTGCTGGAGCAGATTATTGAGCCATGGCTAAAACTACATGTGAGCTCATATGGTTGAAACAATTACTACAGTACCTAAGTTTATGAAGGTTCAACAAATGAAGTTAATATGCGATGATTAAGCACCTCTCCATATTGTATCTAATCATGTCTTTCATGAAAAGACGAGTATATAGAGATTTACTGTCACTTTATCAGAGAGAAAATTCTTTCAGGGGACATGGGGACATTGCTACTGGTTATGTTAGTTAAGTCAATTGACCAACTGGCACATATATTTACAAAGTCTCTCGCGGGTCCTCGAGTCAATTATATTTGTAACAAGCTGGGAACATACAATATGTACGCTCTAACTTGAGGAGTGTTAAATCATATGTATTGATTGATAGCATAATTATAGGAGAGTAATCATAGGAGATTTGACTGTGATTTTTTTTTGATAAGTAAAGTATGAGTATTATTAACAGGCGTCAAAAAAGGAGACGCTACCTTGACTGTGATTGAGATCAATCTTCTCTTAGTTTGTAGCCTAGAAAGTGTATAAATATGTACAGCCCTTTACAAGCTATACAAAAGGAATTCTTCCATCTTCTTCTCTCCAAATTACTTTCAACAATGCCCATGCCACACTAGAGGGCTGTGCAAACCATCTCTAGCCAACATAACATTATTATTGAATTCCTAATGAACATGAACCTAGAGCATGTGAAAGGGTGCATCTAAATTTGAGATGGAATAAATGATTATCACCTTCTTGAGATGGTAGAAGTAGCACCCACTTGCAAGACATTTCGAGAGAAACCAATTAATCTAGTTTTGACTCTTTTGACTTATGCAGCAGAAACCACAGTATACAGAAAAATTCAAAACGCAGACAAAAGAGTAAGAAGCACGTGATAAGCCATTAACAGTGTTGTTGCCAGTTGTTTAAATAGTAAGAAAAAATTAACTTGAAACCAGTTAGCATATAAAAATATCAGTAGCATGTGATTGATTTTACACGTCAGGCCCCTGACAGATAAAAGCAACGAAACATAGTGTTAACGATCCTTTAGAAAGATGGTACTCCCTCCGTCCATAAAAGAGTGTCATTTTTAAAGTTTTTCTTGTCCCTGAGTTTTTCTTGCATAAATGATTAGCGTCTAATGAGCTTAGGTACAGGAGGCATTTTAGCATATCTTCTATCTGTGATCGCTGTAACAATGGTTATGAGGACACCAATCACATTTTCAGGGAGTAAAGCCTCTAGAATTTGGAAGGTGTTCTTAAATGCTAATGATAGGACATTTGGACTGAAGCTCTTAACCAGAGCCTTGAGGCCTGGCTAAAGGAGGACTTGGGGAATCAAGGGGATATGATTGTTGATCACATACCTTGGAAGTACATGTTTGTGTCTATTCAAAATATTTGGAAACATTTCGAAAGACAGAAACAATGAAGTTTTCAACAATGAAATGACATCAATCATCTTTAGTTGAAGTGATAAACATAAAAGAGATATCAGCACACAGAACTACTTATCAACAAATAGTCCATGTAATAAAGCTTCATAAGGGAACCAGTCCCTATCTGAGAAGGGTGTGTTAAATGCACATTTAAAAATGAATGCAAAATAGAACAGAACATGGATATGGTAGAGCATAGGAGATACATTCCATTAACTGATTTGCGAATGCCAAAAACCTGATAGATAGAGTTTGCATGGCTCAATTTAACTCAACTCGGTCTTTGTTCATTTTGGGTTGGCTACATGAATCCGGTTTGTCACTTTATCTGTCCAAATGCAAAACTATCGGTCAAATCACTCTCACTCACATCATTCTTAACTGTTGTCATCCATGTTAAGTAAACGATATTAGTTGTGTCAGCAAGTGCTAAAAGTGCAGAATAATTTTGATTCAACAGTTGACCAGCCGGACAAACTATTTCCCAGATACATCTTAGAACACATCAACCCACTTGAAATCAAACACAAAGCCAATTGCAATAATAAAACAGGAGATTAGAGTTCAATGTTCAACGATCATCCAGTACAAGCTCTTGATTTTTTTTTTGATACTCATTGTTGGTTAATAACAGTGATAATTACATGGAGTCAACAATACAACGTCAATGGAGGGCTTCAACAATAAGCTTTTATTGGATAAACATAGCAGAAGAATCAAAGACATGTTTGCAATTATAGCCTCGTAAATTTCAACCCTATTTTTTGTTGGAGACCAGTAGTTATTGTAGAAATGAAATTGGGCATATAACATGATATGATATCGAAATCAAGAGCTTCAGAGACATCCATAGCTCAAACTCCATATAATGTTGCAAATATAGATTTGCAGACGGAACACAAAATCTACGGAGAAACGCGAAGAACAGCCATTTTAAATGCACGATGAAAGCGGTTAAGCTGGTAACATTGGGGACAGAGAATTGAATACATAATCACCTGACGGAGACTAAACAACAATCCGTTTCATCCGACAGCGAGAACTCCCGTCATTGTGCCCAGCTCTCAGTTTCTGCTCCAGAAGGTCGTAACAGGCTAATAGCCGGGACCGGCACCATATCAAAAGAGAAATGGGAGAGATTCGGTAACTCTTGCTTTTTAAAATCTTTCCCCGGGGGTGTTAGGTTTACAAACATTTTTTTTGTGTGTGAAATACTAGCCATTACTAGGACACGAAAAGTAAACAATATATAATTACTTATTTGATGAGTGTTCCAACTAAAATATTGGTAAAAAATACGGAGTACAACATTTTCTCTTTAAAAGTGTTTCAATATAGCATTTTAAAAATTTGAAGCATTTTAAAAATATTTTATGTTTATAATTACTTTTGTTTATGAAAATATCATTTTAAAATAATTTTTCAAAAGTGTTTGCAAGGAAAAAACCGTATTTTAAAAATACTGTGTTTTAAAAACACTACGTTTTAAAAATATTGTGTTTTAAAAACGTTGCGTTTTGAAAATGCTGCACCAAATAAGGCCCAAGTCTTTTTCTAGTGTTTGATTTCAAATTAACCAAGCTTTTTAGTACAACTCTAGTAAATACTCAATCCGTTCCGGGCAAAAAATCTTTGATTTTTTTTAAATGACACTTTTATGTTTTAATTTTTTAAAATAGATTCTTTAAATAAAACGTTCCAAAATAAAATAGTAGACTATTTACTCAGAACAGAGACAATAATATTTAATATTGACCGTGTATCAAAATAAAAATATTAATCTTCTGAAAATTATTTTACTCCCTTCAAGATAAGTGTCCTTTATTCCAATTAGGAATCCTACTTTATTTTTTTTTGACACCATTAAGGAATATTTTAATATTAAATTATTGTTTTTAACATAAGTCAATAACCTTCTCTATATCCGTGCAATTTTTTATTTTATTTTTTCATTTTGAAGGTAAGGTTTAACGCACATTATCACCTTGTGGTTTGTTCATCATCGAACTTGGGGTTTATGGTTTCTGATGATGCAAAAATCAGTTTTGATCGTTCGATTGATGCGTATGATATTTAAGCTTAATTGTACGAATTGAATCTCTTCACAATCTTTCTAAGAACACGAAAATACCTTAGTTGGAGTGCAAAACTTGGCATCACGAATCCAATCCGGCGTGAGAGTAAATATCGTGTGATAGTCAAAAAACAATTTGACAGAGGTTTGAAGATGTAAAGAGTGTGTGTCTCTTGTTTAGGGTTTATTGAGGGGTATTTATAGGCCCCCAATAACATAAAATTTTTGTGAGATTCAATTTCATAGTTACCTAGTAGATTTAAGAGGAAACTCCTAAATTATTAGCATGATAAGCAACTAGCCGCGATAATGTCAGAACAGAAATGACAAGTGCTCTACTCGAATAAGGAAACATTTGACCTGTTTTGGAGAACAAGTCTATGAGATTCCCTGCTCGATGCTTGCCGGGGCGAGCATGGCTCTGCCCGGCTGCATGGCATGAAGTTGGTGGTAATAAACATGATTCACGGGCATGGCAAGGCATGTGCTTGGCCAGGCTTAGACGGGATGTATCGTGATCTCTACCCGGGAACCTCGCTAGTTATGCCCGTTAGGCTCGTGGGTCCCCCTGCTTACGAGCTCGTAACTGGCACGTGATGATCGTTCGTACTTTGCTCGTGACCGGTTTTGGGCCGGGCACATCAGTGGCCCCTAACTCCTTGTATGGCGTGTATCTATGCTCGAAGCGGGGAGCACTTATGCTCGATGTTGTTGCTTTTGCATCGGGCTTTAACACTTGTGAATTTTCTGAGCTGACTCGATCTGGTTGAAAGACAGGATGTTGGAATATTCTGGAATGTTGGTGATCGGTTGTCAGCTGGAGCGTATATGAGAAGCTTTGCCGTTGGAGGGTATATGGGTGAGTAAGTATGTAGGCGCGTGAGCCGTTGTCTACTGTCTGGCACATAATGGGGCATGAATCATGAAGCGTTGCATTTAATGTGAGCGTGCAGCCCGTGACGTCAACTGTTGCAGAGACCGTTTGGTGCTTGTGTTTTCCCCCCCAAAAACTCGAAACTATTGCGCCTATATAAAGCCAACACCCTTTCTCTTTCGTTCTTTTACTAATTCCGAAATTTACAGAGAGAGAAAAATCGTACAAGCCTTGTTGCCGCTACTGCCGGAGATTTTCAAGTTTCAACTGCCCTGTTTCCAGATTCCGACTATGTCTATCGCGCTTGTCGCTTCCGTTTCCAGCTTTTAGAGTTTCTAATCGTTTTTGCTTGCAAGGAAATTCTTCAATCACTTTTTGACAGTAAGTATTTCGGTCTTTTCCTCTCCCTGGCTTGTTCTTGATTTCTGGGTTTCTTGTTCTTCATCCCTTGCATTTCCGAGTAGGATTCACAAATTAACCCCAGACTTTAGGTAGAGATCGAGGGAAAGACCAAGTGATCTTTCTCGTTAGGCGGGCATAGCCCATTGGTGTATCTAGACTTAGGTTTCTTCCTTTGTGCCTTGCCGGTGATCCGGGCAGAATTTGACTTTTCTTCCTCGGCCTCTTAGTAGAAATGTCTCACGACGACTGCTCGGACAATAAGAGGGAAGCATATAGCTACGACGGACAGAATGATCCGTTGAGTAGTAAGAAGACTCCTTCCACAAATGTCGAAGTGGAGGATGGTGATGAGTATACGGCTAGTGAGGTCATCGGTGGGCGTGCTCCTATACCAGTGGTGGAGATTAGAGGTTTTTCCGGCAGGCACGGCCTTTCCGGAGAGGAGAGCGTAGATGATGGAGAAGCGGCTGTCGGGCATGGCCCTGAAAAGCCAACTGAGGGAATGGAGCCCGTAGCTGAAGAAATGTGCTCCGAGCAAAGGGAAGCTGCTGAAGAGGCTTCCAAATTAGGTGAAGCAAGCTCTGACATCCCATTAGCACAAAGAAGAAAGAACTCTAGCCGATCACGAGATGAGGCCATTTCTTCAGCCAGCGAGCTAGATTGGATGAGAGCCCTTCCCTTGGAGCCTTTCTGTGTTGATTTTTTACTTGAGACCAAGGCAATGGCCTTGTGATTTGATGTTGAATACTGTCCGGGCGATAATGGCATACACCATGGCCTGCCACGTGCTTTGCTTTGAATCGGACATGTATCTCTTTCGGAAACTCTTCATTTTCAGCCCGAGCACTAGTGAGCGGATCGTGATTAGGTCCAACTCAAGTTTTTTGAGGATCTTGAGCGATGTTCTGAGCAAAGTTGAAGCCTGGGACAAGAGAGTTCTAATAATTGCTTCCCAGATTGGGTGGCCGTTAAAGCCCACGGCTAGCAACGATGTGAAGATCCCCAAGGCTTCCAAGCAGTATTTCAGCTCCGGAGACGGTGCGCGGTTGCGGGCACTAAAAGTTGCCCTTGGAGTTTGTGAAGAAAATGAGAATTTTACGCTCGATTGGGTAGGCTAAACAAGATTTTCGCCGATTGGAAAGAGGTAGCTAAACATAGCCCTCTTGATTCATGGTCTCGAAGCTATTCATTCGTACTAGGGTGACTGTCGCGGGCAGAAGTTTAAGGTCGACTGTTCCGAGTGCAAGTTGCTTGTTGCTGGTGCGAGTTATCGCCCTATTTTTTAAGACGGGAATGATTGTTTGTTTGCTTGCTTTAATCATTTTCTTTTGTCTCAATCATATCTGTTCTAAATATTTGTATTGGTCTTTTTATCTCTCTATTTCAGGAATGAAGTCCCTTGCACTAATCAACAAGAGGAGCACCCAAGCCGACCAACGAGTTGCTGATCTGAAGGCTAAAGAGCCTAAGAACTTGCTTAAGGTCCTCTTTGGCCTTCCGGCCAACAAAACCCCTGCACCGACCAAAGCCCTTAGCCCGGCTGGGAAAGACGTTGTCCCTACCCCTCCTGCATGTGCTTCAGTGGAGGCCGCTGATAAGGCCACTGAGGTTGTTGCTGCTGAGGTTGCCGTTACCAAGGCCGCCAAGGCAGCGAGTAAAAGGAGGAAGGATTCGCCTCCCTGCTCTGATCGACTTGTGCGCCATCGCGACACGGACTTCGAGCCTACATCTGTACTCCTCCACCTACCAAAGACGATGTTAAGTCGTGGAAACGTCCCGGCTTCGAGATGCCAACTACCATTAGTGCTGCACGGGCCCTTGTTCGTGAAATTAATGGTGATTCCACCATGCTCGGGGGGATCGACCTAAGTGCCCGTTGGAGTCCTGTCGGCTTGGTGGGTAAAGGCATTATCAAACGGGCTTTGTATGACGATGTCTTGAATGACAAGGATGCCGCCGATCATGTGATGCTTAGGCACGTTGGACTTAGCTTGAGTGAGCTATGCTGGATCCGTAGTTTTATGTCTGTTTTCGTTGTTATTATTGCTCGCCTTTATCCTGATCATACTTTATGCTTATTGTAGATTGCCTCCACTTGCACCAACCTCTGCAACAGATATAGCGAGGAGAAGGAAGCTCGCAAAAACCTTGAGTCTGATAGCGCTAATCTGGGAGGGCTTGCTGAAGAAGAAACTCAACCAAGTTCGATCAGCAAGGAGCAGGAGGCCGCAACCAAGAAGAAAGAGGCGGGCTAGCGCGAACCTTAAGCTGGTCGCTGAGAATGGGGAGCTGGCCTCCGAGAAGACTGTACTCGTGGATCAGCTCAAGAAGGAGCAGACTTCGGTGGAAGCGTTGTCACTGCAACGGTCATAGCTACAGAAGAGTGGGATGCCCTTAAAATGCAAGCTGTCAAGGATGGAACAACTGTGACCGAGCACTTGGAGAAGCTTACAGTGGCCAAGGAGACGGTGGTGAAAAATTTCAAGAGCTCCAAGGAATGTGAAGCCATGATGGATGAAGCGATTCTTCCATACAACGCCCATGACACAAATCATATTCTCCGGATGCTCGCTGATCACGGCGGGATGAGCATGGAGACCATGTTAAGTGGGTCGTGCTTAACCCGTTTGACGAGATAGCCCGCTTGTTCCATCACTTGGTCCCTTATACTGAGGAAGAGCTGGCCTCCCTTACCCGTGATGACGTGGCCGCGAAGCGGGAGCCTTGGGTTCCCCCGACGCCCATGGACATTAATGTATGCTCGATGATCGAAGCTTTGAAATCCCAACAAACAATCAATCATACCTACGAGCAGCTATTCAAAGATGCTGAGGCCAAGACAGCTGCGGATGAGGCTGCCCGCAAAGAGCTAAACGCTCAATATGAGGAGCAGTACAAGGCGACCACCGCGAGTCTTCCACCTCCTCCTAGAGCTGTCAAATAGGGCAAAAGCCCGCGGGCATGCCCGCCCCGCCACCTATTAGGGGCGGGTTGGGCTGGTGTATTCAATACCCGTTAAGATGCGGGCTTTTCGGGCTTTGCCCGCGCGGGCCGCGGGTAACCTGCATATTCTGGACTTGTATTATAATTTGTAAGTTACTAATTACTATTAGTCTATTACTAAGTTATAAGTTATAACTTAATAAGTACTGTAATAACTTATAACTTATATAAGATCAAGCGCCCATTTGGCCATTTCAATTTTCCATTTTCAATTTTTCATCCCAATCATCCGTTGAGTAGTTGACTGTTGAGGGCATGAGGTTCAGCCGTTCAAAAAATAAAGGGTAGGAATATGATATGTTGGGATAAACAGGAACACAAATCAAGTGAATAATTGGTTCTATAATTCAGTCATTGAATTATAAATTAAAAATGGAAAATAGAAATCATTCCTTGAACTACAAGTACAACAAAGATAATATTACAAAAATAAAGAAGAATGTATTCTGAAACTGAAAGTAATAACTTTATATAAATTTAAATATTGTTATGCCACTGCCAGAAGAGAACAATGGCATACACCTCCGAAACCCAATATGACCCATACAGTCATACGCATTATATATATATATATATATATATATATATATATATATATATATATATATATATATATATATATATATATATATATATATATATTAGTAGTAGTATATGACTGGAGTATGAATTTTTGCCTAATTGGTGTATATTGGTAAATAAACCCAAAAGCCCACGGACTTGCCCGTTTTGCCCGCGGCCCTACGCGGGGAGGTTTGGGCTAGGGGTTTTCAGGACTGTTATGTTCACGGGCTTTCCCACCTCGCCCCGTTTCACAACGATCTTTTCAGGCCCACGGGCAAACCCGCCCCGCAGGCCTGTTTTGACAGCTCTACCTCCTCCAGACAAAGCTTAGATTAAGAACTTTTCCTGTCCACCCATATTTTTGCTTCCTTAATGCAATCTTTCCCATTCTTAATGGAAAATTTGTTCTGATTAATGTGTTGTTTCTTTACTTGCATTTTCCTGTAATTGATTAGTACTAGCTTGCATGTGTATATGTGTTGTTTCAACGAGCATAACAAATGGAAAACTAACACAACAGATCGAGCATGCATACTTGTGCAAAATATAAGAACTTTAAAACCAGTAAGGCTAATTCAGCAATCAAACCATTTAAAAAGTTTGTTGCTCAGGAATGAGTAATTCTTCCCCGTGATGCTTGGATCTGGCCAAGGCTTTAGTGGACATATTTCTTAAGTTTGAGCGCTCAGGGAAATGCTCGTCCCCGGGCTAAGATCTTGGATCTGGCCAAGGCTTTGAGCGGACATGACTTCTATCGCCTTTGGCTAGTATCTGGATGATTGCCTAACGGGCAAAGCCCAACTCTGAGCAGCAACCAACTAACCGGGCTTGGCCCTGTCCGACGTTTGTACGTCGAAGCTGTTGCTAGTACATCAGCGATCGAGCATGCATACTTGTGCAAAATATAAGAATTTTAAAAACAGTAAGGCTAATTGAGCGATCAAACCATTTAAAAAGTTTGTTGTTCGGGAATGAATAGTTCTTCCCCAAACATGATGCTTGGATCTGGCCAAGGCTTTAGTGGGCATATTACTTGAGTTTGAGCGCTTAGGGAAATGCTCTTCCCCGAGCTAAGAGCTTGGATCTGGCCAAGGCTTTAAGCAGGTATGGCTTCTATCGCCTTTGGTGAGCATCTGGGTGATTGTCTAACGGGCAAAGCCCAACTTGTGAGCGGCGACCAGTTAACCGAGCTTGGCCCTGTTCGATGTTTGTATATCGAAACTGTTGCTAGTATATCACCTAGGTTTCGAGATAATCAACTAATGGTGTTGCTCGGTCACTATAGGAACCCGAGGTAGTTAGCCGCTATCTTGTGGGCATGGCCCCTACCGACTTACGGGCTTCTAAGTAAGTGGATCGGGCAAGGCCCTATCTTGCTCGTCTGGAGGACAAGATTTGTCCACTAATGCTTAGGTATAGTGGATAGTTGGCCGGGTATGACCCTGTCTACTCGGCTTGCGAGCAGAACTTGTCAAGCAATCCTAATGTGACTTATAAATGTAAAGATGAGAAACAAATATGTTGACAATTGTAATTTAAAAAAAAAACATGCATTTTTATTGATAAAATGGTAATGACCTTCAATAGGGCAGAGAGTCTTGCCCGTTTGTGCATTGAAAACTTGCTAAATGGTAATACTTTTTCAAATGGTCCGCGTGTCAGGCATGCTTTAAGTCATTGCCTTCCTATGTCCACATCGTGTATGTGCCCTCTCTTACAGTGATATGAAAAGGCCCTTCCCAGTTAGGTGAGAACTTTCCCTTTTTTGCTCGATGACCGGTAACTTCAATTTTTCTGAGTACCCAGTCGTTGATCATGAATGCTCTTCCTCGAACTCTTTTATTGTGGTGAGCCTTTGCTCACTGCTTGTAGTTGATCATCCTTATGAGCAAGCTCATTGTTTTGTTCACTGTAATGAGAAACCCTGTAACTTGGCAAGACCAACTCAACTCGGATCATGGCTTCGGAGCCATATATGAGCGCGAAAGGAGTTTCTCCAGTAGGACCCCAGATAGTTGTCTTGACCGCCCATAAGACTGACGGCAGCTCTTCTGTCCACTTTCCTGCTCGCCCTTCTAGGTTTCTCTTAAGCACGTGCGGGACTTGTTTGTTCCCGGCCTCTGGTTGGCCGTTGCCCTATGAGTAGGCTATCGATGATTTCCAGTGTTTAACACCCAATCACACACATTCAGCTGTGAACTTGTCCGAGAATTGGGTACCGTGGTCGGAGATGATTGCTCGCGGGAGCCCAAATCGACACCATACTTGATCGTGGAAGAACTTGATAATATTTGCCTCTGAAATTATAGACAATGGTTTTGCTTCGATCCACTTGGTGAACTAATCAATGGTGACTACTGTATACTTGTACTTGTATTGTGCTAGAAGGAATGAACCGATCAAATCGATTCCCTACATGTCGAAGGGCCAGGCAGCGACCACTAGAGTTTGCTTAATGGAAGGCAACCTCGGTATGTCCGCATATCTCTGACATTTGTCACATTCTCGGACATACTTCTTTGCATCTTTCCTGAGGGTGATCCAGTAGTATCCTACGCGCATGATTTTCTTTGCAAGGGCCCTGTTGCCCGGGTGACCGCCACACTCTCCTTCGTGGACCTCGTACAGAATGCCTTCGGTTAACTCTTGGGAACACAGCAAAGCATAGGTCCGACCTTAGATATCTTGTATATGATTCTCCCAACTACCGAGTATCGGCAAGCATGATTTCTGACCGTTGTAGCTTTGACCTTGTCAGCGGGCAGGATGCCTTGCTCGATACAATCTCTCTAATCGTTGATCCAGCTTTTGCTCGTTGGCTCGATGTCCATGATCACTGGTCAGTCAATGGGTGGACTGCAGTTTCAATGTGCTCGATTATGACTAACAGATTTAAGACTGCAAGGCTTCCTATTAGTCCCAAAGGGCACAATACTAGACTAGAAGGGGGGGGTTGAATAGCCTAGTTATACTTTAAAACTTTTCGTGAGAGTTCCTAAAACAAGTACTTACAACCTATTGAAAAGGTTGAAATAACGAAGACTTGTAAGGAAGATAGACTAAATCTGCTGGTGAAGTACTACCACTAGACTTGGCTGCTTATTAGTGCTGATGCTCAAAGGAATAGGTTAAGTAGTAGATAACAATATAAAACATTAAGTAAACGAACACCAAGAACACATTTATTTTGAGATGGTTCGTACTATAAAAAGTTCTACGTCCATCACCAAGGCAGTCAACATTGGATTTGAAAGTGCACTATGTTTCTATTACAGAAATCTCTAATGAATCGTGTACAAAATATTTTACTTGTGTTTGGGGGTAGGGAAGTGAATATATGGAAAACAGAATATTCACGGTGCAGAAGAATAGTAAATGAATACAACACAAAGAAGTAAATGAATAGCAGTTAATGTGTAGATCTTCTTGTTGTTGTTGAAGACTTTCTTGATCAGTTTATGATCTCTTGAATGCACTGAGTAAGATGACTTGATGTTGTTAAATAAATTCAAAGCATTGGTTTCTTCAGTCTTTAATGACAGTATTTATATCGGAGCATTCATGAGACCGTTAGAGAAGACGAAGTGAGTAACAACTCTATTAGGTTGAATGCATTAAATGCAAGGAGCTGTTTTGTTGACGTCATCTTCAACTGAGACTGATCGAGGTATGGAGAAGAGTAAGTACTGAAATTAGCATGTGGGAGACAAACAGAGTTGCAGACCTGCAATAGTTGGTACAGTCTGTTTGTGTCAAACTGTATAACCTGTTATGTCATGTTCAGGAGGCGAAAGTCTTCATTCTTTGAAAAAGCTGGGAAGGCGTGTTCCTTGAATTCAGGAGTCAATCAATTGACGGAATAATTCAAACTGATATTGTAAATATCTGAATTAATAATCCTCAAAATATTTGTTGAGCTAGACATCCTGCAACACATCATACTGCTGTTTTGAACGTAAACAAAGTCTGCTGGTGAAGGCTGCTGGCGAAGCCTTTGCCGAAGTCTTCTGGTGAGGACTTGTCGAAACCTATGAAGTCTAAAAACTATTCTAAAGGCAAAGTTCTATACACAGTTACCACGCTAACTGGTACGCAACTCATTTAGCCACTAAGTATAGAACATATAGTAATGAATGAACAAATGCAAATTAAGGTACACTTAGAAATAACACTTCCTTCGACAATCTTTGAAAGGTAATCTATTCACATGTTATCAGCTCGATCAATCTTGATGATTTCCCAGAACTTGAAATTTTTCAAAAGTTCTTTGATAAGCTTGCAGTATTTGACCAGAAAGGGGTGATGCACCACATATTCTCTCTGGACTTGGTTCGCAACTAGTTGTGAATCCGAGTACATCGTGACTGTCTCCACGCCCATGTCTGTTACGAGCTTGAGACCAGTGATCGTTGCTTCATATTCAACCACATTGTTGGAGGCTGGGAATTTGAATCGCAGAGCTAACTCAAATTCGGTTATTTGGTCGGGAGCTATGAGAAGGATGCCCGCTCAACTCCTGACTTTGCTCGCTGCCCCATCTACATAAAGTTCACAACAATAGGCTGGTCGAGGCGTTGGAAGCAACTCGTGCCCGAGCTCTTTTGGTTGTGGGGCTTCTGATTCCTTTAGTTCGGTGAAACTTGTCTCGACCAAGAAATCGACCAAAACTTGAGCTTTGATTGCTCACTTGGGTTGATAGTCGATATGGAACTCCGTAAGCTAGATCGACCAGTTGAGTAATCTGCTCGCTGAGTCTGGTCTACGCAGTGGTGCGTCCGTGTGAACAATGATTACATGTGCAGAAAAATAAGCCCTTAATTTGTGGGCAACTATAACAAGTGAATAAGCTAATTTTCTATATTAAAATAACGACCCTCAATATGATTGAGGGCCTTTGATACATAGTATACATGTTTTTGAAGACCTAACTCCTCCCTAGCAAGGACATCGGCTACAGCCTGGTCTGTGGCCGCTAGATATACAAATAGCTGTTATGGCCTTGTCTTACTCATTCATTTTAACCTGGTGATACCGTGAGTATGCGTCCAAGAAGTTTAGCATCTCGACCCCGACTATGGCGTCTACGAGCTCATCAATGCGCGGTAGCGGGTAGCAGTCCTTTGGGCAAGCTTTGTTGAGGCCCGTGAAATCGACGCACACTCGTCACTTGCCATTTGCCTTTTTTACCATAACCACATTGACGAGCTAAGATGGATATTAGATCTCCTCGATGATGTCTACTTTTAGGAGTTTTTCCACGCCCTCTTTTATCACTGTGCTTTTCTTCGATGAGAATTGTCTTGGTCGCTACTGAATTCAACGAAAGGTTGGGTCCACATTCAGGTCGTGGCGGGCAATGCTCTTTGACAGTCCATGTGAATACATCGAGGTTGCTTTTGAGTTGATCGATCAGCCTTGCTCAAGCTTATGCGGTCATAGCTTTCCTGATTTTGATTTCCCGATTGTGTACTTGCCAGTTGTTTACGAGGCAAGAGATTACCAGTGGTTGCTCGGAAGCTAGTGGGGTGCTCGCCAATTCGCTGCGAATGAAGAAGATGTTCTGCTCTCGTACTCGTTGAACTACTGGGGCGTTGATCGCCTTTGACAGAGAGTAGATGTGTCTACCGAGTTGAATGGACGAGATTTCTTCCAGATGACATTCACAACCCCTTGAATTTGAGGGGCATGGCCTCCTCTTCCTCGATTGGGTCTTGCCCGGCGATCATTCCCAGTATCATTGCCTGCTCCTTAGTTCTTCTTAAAACGATCAAGCTTGCCCGCGTTAATCAGCTTTTTAATTTCTCGTTCCAGCACGTTGCAGCTTTCTGTGTCATAACTGTGGTCTGATAATCATAGTACTTGGAGTTATCCCGGGTATGAGCGAACGCATGATCGAGCGAGTAAGGGACAGGCAGGGCATCGCCGACTTGGAGCATGATTTCTTCCTGAGTAGTATTCAGAGGGGTAAACTGTGACTCTTTGAATCTTTGTTCGGGAGTGGAGGTTCGATTTCTGTCTTTGCGCGAACAATTATTGCCCTCCTGGCTTTAGTCACCTGGCGTGGTCGAGTTGTCCTGAGTCTTATCTTTTCCCTTGGGCTTATCACCCTTGGTATTTTCCGTCGAGTAGAACAGGTGCGAGTTGGCCAACTATGCCCTTTTTTGGATTTTGGTGGCCGCATGGTCTTTGTTGAGCGAGATGCAACAATAGAATATCTTATCGTGGTGGGATAGTAGGTTGGATCATAGGAGGCTTCAACCGCTGGGTCGACTCGAGATCTGAGCCTTGGTCGATGCTCGTCTGCCTCGACATATTCACAAGCTCTATGGCGATAGTTCCCCTCTGCCCGGGCATGATTTTCATGCCTGTAATGACGATGGTGGGGCGAGATCTGACAGCTATTTCTGCTTTTCGCCTGCTGGTCGACCCTTCGTTAACAGGCATCCTGGTTTGATACTATGTGAACGACAAAAGGAAGTCGTCTGCTCGGAGCAGGTAGCTGTTGTGGGGCCTGCCACCACTATAGCAGGTAGCATGAGCTCAGCAATTGGCATCGAGGCCTGGCCCATAACGAGCAGTTGTTGATTGAGCGCAAACATCTTGTTGTAATAATCTGCCTAGACCTACAGGGCAGCGGCCTGTTTTTCAACAGTTAATCCGGGCTGCCTGCTAGCATGACCATTTTCTTGCTACCAATTAAGCTGGTTTCTCAGATCCCTGGCGTGAGCTTGCTGCTCGTTGATCACCTCACGGGCGTCCCGCTGACATGCCTGAGCGTGACTATCATGGTAGAAAGACTGGTCCTCCTCAACATATGGAACGTCGTCGCCATGAGCTGCACGCCAAACAGCTATCTTTTGATTCCTCGTTTGCACACCCTGAGGAGGTGCCTTCGGTGGAAGATCACATGGTGCAGTGGGCAGCGGCGATGGTTACTAGTGGCGACGTGATGCTTGCTACCCCTACTAGTCATTGTTGTGATATCGCTTGTCGGAAAATAACCGGAAAAACAGATGTGAAGGCTTTAGAGCTTCAATTTCCCAGCAACGGAACCAAACTGATGATGCAAAAATCAGTCTTGGACCGTCCAATTGATGCGCAGGATATTTGGGTTTGATTGTACGGATTGGATCTCTTCACAACCTGTCTAAGAACACGAAAACACCTTAGTTGGAGTGCATGACTTAGCCTCGCGAAACCACTCCGACATGAGAGTAAGTATCGTGTGAGTTTCAAAAAGCAATTTGATAGAGGTTTGAGGTTGTAAAAAGTATATGTACCTTGTTTAGGGTTTATGGAGGGATATTTATAGGCCCCCAATGATATAGAATCCTTGTGGAATTCAATTCCATAGATACCTAGTAGATTTAGGAGGAAACTCCTAAATTATTGACATGATAGACGACTGGCCGCGAGAATGTCGAAGCAAATATGGCAAGTGCTCTGCTCGGATAAAGAAACTTTTGAACTGCCTTGGAGAACAAGTCTCTAAAATTCCCTACTCGATACTTTCCCGGACGATTATGACTTTGCCCGACTGCATGGTATGAAGCTGGTGATGATAAGCATGATTCTCGGGTATGGCCGCCTAGCCGGGCAGGCAAAAGCCTATGCTCGACCGGGCTTGGACGAGATTTATCCATGATCTCTGCTCGAAAACCTCGCTAGCTCTGCCCATTAGGCTCATGGATGTCATATGACGACTTTCCATTCTAAAACTAACAAAAAATTATCTTTTTGCCTTCAATTACAACAAAATGCAATCATAAACCTTAATCTACAAAAATTGAAATTGCAATCCTAAGACAGAAAGGTAAGCAAACAACGGGGAGATAAAGTACTAAAGTGCAATTAACACTACGATAAACTAGAATGTGTGTGCTTTGTCCTTAAAAGAAAAAATTAAATATTCTCGCCGTCCCTAAATTATTGTCTGATGTTTATGGATTAAAGAAAAATAATTAACTCAATTATTAATAATTATATAAAACATAGTTTCTTTTAAACTCCATATATATATAAACTATTATTTAAGTAATAAGAAAAGATAAGGATAAAATAATAAAAGTATTTCTAAAAAAAAGTTAACAAAGAAAACAATCTTTTAGGGACAGACGAAAAAGAAAAACGGAACAATAATTTAGCCATTTGGTGTTTAGGAATTAGGGTGCGGCTGTTCGGGTAACATGGAGGCTCCGGGGGAAATTTAATTTAACCGACGAGCAAGTCTCAAACTAGAAAAGAATGTGCTTCACAATGGGCCTATGGTAACTTAAAAAGGATGGAAAATAAAAAAATAAATAAAATAAAAATAAAAAAGAGAAAGAGGAAGACAAGAACAACAAAAAATTGGAAACACATTTTCAGCTATGCATTCCATCATATGAAAAACTGGTTTCAAACTCACTTTCAGATAAAATACAACACCAACTATAGGTCCAGCAGCAAAATCGGGTCCTCGCTTGCCTTGATTCCACAGCTCCAAGGAAAACGGAAGCGCTTGATTCCACAGCTCTAAGGAAAACGGCATGGTGGTTGAACACCCATCGGCCATCGCCAATACAACCCACATAAAATAAACTATCTTTTAAGTCTGCAGCAAGCCACTACTTCCGTCCACACTCCGGGGTTTCCAGATCCATAACTGAAAGAGAACCAACATACAGGACAAAAGTGGACGAATTTAACAACAATCAACGAGGATGTAACAAACTTAGACAAGTATTTACTTAGGAAAAAAAAAAAAACCATAAATATTTTTAACCATCTTCATATGTACATTGTCATGACTATACACTTGTGGTCCTTGAAACATCAAGCATGCAAGACTTCTCATTTATCTGAAAAGCACAAGATCATGTTAATAAATTCATAAAATATAACACTGAAGCTAATAATGGAGACCGGTATGTCAAAAGTCAAAACCACCAAGTGTTATATCAAGTGGAAAAGTGAGTTTCCAATTGAACGAGGAGAGTGGTCAAGTATGTTTCATTACCCATTAAGTCCAATGCAAGACTTCTAACATGCATCAAAGATAGGAAGCTTTTTGCGGGGTTATCATCTTCTAAATAAGCCAAGTTAAGATTTGAAAACAATTCCGTGTAAGCATTAGTGAGTTCCTCCAAATCCATACTTCCTCCTGCACAGATGCTATCAAAGGGTCTCTTGGGGTTATCTTGTGCTAGAGCTTCATTATTTGGCCCTGTTTCTTCCAAACGCTTGTGCCCTAACCTATTCCTTGCTCTGTTGCTCACTGCAGTTTCCAACTTAGAAGCCATGACAACAGCTCGATTGATACAAGAAGAAGGTAGCTGCAATGCAACATATACATCCCAATTTCAAGGCAGACAAGCAGCTCAAATTCAAAGGCACATGCAATGATGTGATTAACAGTCGGAACAAATTACAATCAAAAAGCTTTTCTTTTAGCACTTTTTACCAGGATCAAATTTTGGCAAATCAACTTTGAGCCTGCAAAAGTCTAATCATATTTGTGTTTTGCCTGAAAAAATAGTAAATGAATCAATTTTCCCCAAGAGAAGAGAGGTCCACTAACCTGCGCAAGCTGAGCAACTTTAAATCCAAAGCTCCTCTCAGAAACTCCTGGAACAAGCTTATAAAGGTAAATGACATCTTCATAATCCATTTCCGCACTATTCTGGTCAGAATCTGTGTCCATTGTATGTGAATCTTGTTGTGATGTCAGATATGAAACATGGTAAGACCCAACGGAGCCGGGAAACTCATTTTTTATGTCAACTATTTCTGGGTAATGAGTGACAAACAAAGTCATGCATCTTTTCCGCTCTAGCAGATACTGCAATGTAGCATAAGCAATTGCTACACCGTCATGTGTGCTTGTGCCTCTCCCGAGCTCGTCGATGATTACCAACGATTGCGCTGAGCAACTAGAGAGTATGTGAGAAGCTTCACTCAGTTCTTCCAGAAAGGTGCTTCTTCCTTGCTGAATACTGTCAGAAGCTCCCATTCTCGTGTGAATCCCTTCAAGCACATGCAATTTCGCCGATGATGCTGGTACAAAGGAACCAACCTAGAGAGATCAGAAGGCAAGTAATGAAATTGTGGTGATGAGAGATCCTTTTTATAAAATCAAAAGCAATGAAGGGAAAATATTTTGCTTCAAGAAAATGCTTTCCCACTCTAAAAACTGGTTGGACGAGAGAGTGAACTGATGCCAGCTAAATCAGATTGACATAACAGTCTACATTCTTCATTCCTTATTAGTTTGGAAATAGTAAAGATGACTTGGATAAAATAAAGATGAAAGCACATTAAGAAAGGAAGGTTACAATTGGTAAAAATAAATCGGTGCCACTCTACCTGAGCCATGATTGCAATGAGAGCTACTTGGCGTATATAACAACTCTTTCCACCCATGTTTGGTCCGGTGATAATCTGACAGCACTCCCCATCTGCACGCAAACTCGTATCATTTGGAACGAAATTATCTTGCAATATAGCCTCCATAACCTGCCCAGCATCAAGTATGTAAGCAGTAAAAAATTAGTGTTTTTAACTTTTAAAAGAAGACTAGTGAGGTTTGAGAAAATGTAGTGCACGTTTATCTTATCAGCAGGCAGAGAGAGACAAACATTTCTCAAACTTGAATTCATTTAATTTGCATCAATACCAAAAAAGCAATCCACCATACTATTACTTTTAGACCTAGCCAAACCAAGCTGGAGAATCCACAAATTATCAAATATTATATTCTCTGGTATGGTCTTACATTAATAAAGCCTTTTTGTGTACGTACCGGATGACGACCAGAACTGATACAAATCTGAACAGGTTCACAATCATTAACAAAGGTAGGGCGAACATAATTCTGCAATGAATACGATGAAATGGTTATTTTCACCATCAACAATGCAAGATTAAGGGTCAAGTTATTGAACTATATAACAGCAAAACCTTATTTCTACAAAGGAGAGCAATTGAATGCAGGCAATCCAGTGCTGCTAGTGCTTGAACACAAGCATGGAACTCAGAATAGTATCTGCCAAATTCCTCCAGAAAACTATCCCATGCAGCTCGGCAAACAAGAGTGAGCTCCTCACTTGCCAGTGATAACTGGTCTAAAGCTGCCAGTACTTCCGGTGGATGATAACGTATTGTTTTTTTGGTACTGTTGACTTTCACCCAGTTAGAAGGAACCTTCACTTCTATTGGCAACTGCAGTTATGACTACATCAAGTTAGGCCCACGCATACGAGTTTCAAAAGAAGGATCATGAAACCAAAAGGAGCATATTACTAGTTTAACATACCTCTATCAAATGTGTGGTCCCAGACACGGATATGAACTCCAAATTGTGCATTCTGAGCAGCTTCCGATATAAACCAATCAATGAATCTAATTCATCAGTAACAAGCCTAACTTTTGTCCTGGCTGTTGCAACCTGCAAATAGAAAGATACTCAACAAAGAGCAGAGATGTATGAGTGATGGCTGATATATACAGAACAACTCAAAGTTTATAATGGTTTTCATTGCACCTCAGGAAATTGTCCTTCTGAAATGATAAATAGGTTGGAAAGATCCTTTTGATCAGCAGCTTCCTTGTTTAGGGCCGACAAAAGCTTTGCAGCACTACCGATTACACTGGATGAGGAAGCCGTCAAAATCAACTTTCTCAACAACAGAGAGTGCACAGTCTTCGCCTGCACATACTTGTTCTCTTCCTCAACATGAAGCTGCTGAAGCTGTTTCCCAGTAACCAATATAGCTTGAATGACTACAATAAACTGTATCATCCAATTAAATAGAGAGCCATCATCAAGCATGATCAAAATCATGGATATTAATAGGCTATCACTCATCACATAGCTGTGGTTACATTTAACTACAGTTGATTATAACAGGCTCCAAATACCACATTTTCTTCTATTTTCTAGTTTTTTGGTACTAAAATCTGTGTATGAATTAACCCGTCTTAGCCAATTGAAATGTGTGTGAGTAGCAAGAAAGAGAGAGCCATGCATTACCTCCGATGCTGTAGCTGTTCGATGGAAAATTCTTGTAATTCCACGTTGAACATCAGGTGACCGTCCTAAAGTAGTAAGAACTGAATCAAGCAAATGATAAAACTCAGGATGGAAGATACTGATATCCCCCTCATCATAGGCAGAACTTTTAGAAGCTTTACTCGAATTCATGGATTCAATAATCTCAGAAACAGCGTCAAGCCGTGCATTAATCATGTTTCTGTCACATAAAGGGTGAGCTACCTGCAACATGAGGAGAAACACATATCATCAACCATAAAGTACAAATAATAGAAGGAAAAACAAAAGAATAATATATCAAAGGAAAGTCTAACACGTACCCAATGCCTCAAAAGTCTTGAGCCAAAAATAGTAAGAGTGTTATTCATACACTGTAACAAGGAACCAGACTCTGACCCATCGGAATTGTTCTTCAAAACCTAGAGCATTTAACCTATTAGATCCCATGATAGATAGCGCAAAATCTTTCGTGAAGTTCAATAAATTTGCAATCCATTCTAGCTTTGAGCAGATGCATAGAATCATCAAATGAATTTCTGATACATGAATATATTTTAAAGAAGATTAAGTTTACCCTACATGCTCTACACCATCATGGCAACAAAAATCATGTACAGAACGTTATCACTCTGATAATACAGCAAAAAAACTTCAACCAGAATAGTGATACTAAAAGATGTCAAAATTGACACATACCTCTAATTGTTGTATTGCATTTGCCGACAGGGTCATCTCAATGTTGCTGGAGAAAGACCGAAATGAAGCTCCCAAGCACAAAATTCTCTCAAAACCAAATTGTTTTAGATGACGAACAGTCAAGGCTAATGCTTGGACAGCCAAATCAGGCATGGCCAAAATCCTCTTTTAATCAAAGAGTTGAAGCAAATGAAGAATAAAAAGATGGATAAGTAGTAAACCACAAGTTGATACTTATCAAAAAAAAAAAAGTAAACCACAAGTTGATAAATGAGGTGAATTTTATTTTATATTTATTAAGAAGAAAAAAATTGTTGGACATGCATCCACTATTTTCTAGGATTTTGTTTCATGAAGCATGTTCCTCAAAGATGTACAAAGAAACTGAGTAGCTTAAATATTCAAAAAAATGACAGCTGATTTTCCCCTGCATAAGTTGATTCCTGATACAGCTCAGGCTACATGGGATCAGGAAAATGTATAAATCTATCATCCTATACACTCACACACACACACATGCCACCCACACATGTATTTATGAACAGATGTAGCTTAACATTTTGCAATTATAATATGTAGGAAAAATCTAGTCTATCCACCTATATGCTTCCTTGCTCATGGATGATAGTTTAATATATGTGCATAGCTAGGATAGGAACAAGGTAGCTGAATTATGAACCTCTTGGCTTAGAGAAACACATAAGGAAAGCTGTTATTTGCTTCACAAATGCTATATACATACATATATGCATGTGTGTGTGTGCATGTATATTATATACTCCCTCCGTTCGAGGCAAAGAGTACACCATATTATTTTTGAGATATTTCACATAAGAGTCCACTTTCAAAAATTATGCATACAATTTCCATTATCTTTTGTCTTTACTCTCCACTTGTGTTGTAATCCTATTGGTTGTGCTTAAGTATTTTTGTAATTATGACCAACTCCAATGACATTAATATGTCATTAATATATCTCTTAATTATCTGACTTTTCAAGCGTTGACTCTTTGGGTGGAACGGAGGGAGTATATTTTAACAATGTGACCTAACCTAGATGAGCTCCAAAACTCCAATGAGAGTTTTGAATTATTTTTTTAAAAGATAAAAATCAATGACAAAATTTCATTGGTCCTAATTACAATTACTCTAACTCCATTAATATCATTTCTTTTAGTTTTCCTAATCTTCTTAATTTAGCACATCTACCATAATCATCTCATGTTAACATATTTCCTTTAAAAAAAATATATATTGTAATTATCTTATATTATAAAATCAGATTGTCTATTAAAATTAAAATTTTCAATTTATGTAGATAAATATATTATTTTTCACTCAAGATAATCATCTTATTTAGAAGGATGAAATTTTACCTCTTATTTAACTAATAAATTAAATAATACTCCCTCTGCCCAAAATTATTGTCTTGTTTGACTTTTTTTGGTCAAATCAGAAGTTTTTTCAAGTGCAAATTTGATGTATTTTTTTTAATCCTTTTCAATTATAAATGACATGTTTTATGATTTTAGGAAGAAAAAAAAACCGTCAAATTTGGGCTTGAAAAACATTCGATTTGACCCAAAAAAATCAAACATGACAATTATTTGGGACGGAGGGAGTAACAATATTGCCCTCAGTGGCCAGATTTAGAATTAAATTTCCGCAGGGTCACAAATTTTAACTAGTACATAAAAAAATTTAGAAATCACAATTGTCCCATTTTCATACGTGAGCCGGGTTCCTCCATGAAACAGCAGCGTTTTGTAAGGTAAATAAATTAGTTGAGTGTGGTCCCTTGCCCCCTAAGTGGTAGGCATAGGTCCGCCCCTGATTCCCCGTACGGGCATAACTCTTGTATATACATATAGATATTCATATATACATATAAACACACATATATATGTATTTGTATGTATGTATGTACATATCACTTTGCATACATGAACCGGTAATTGTGAGTTATGAGAACCAGGCATGCTGAAATTAAGACTGTCAGTCAAAGATCAGAAGGAACTAAAGTTTCATTAGTGCAGTAAACTACTTGCCTGAACAAGTACAAATCAGTCTGGCATAATATTTTATATCATACCTCAATTGCCAGTTTACTTTTTCCCTGTTCTTCCAATCCCCGGTCCTCCTCTAAATCACCAGTAACAGTGTTGTCCCTTATATTCTCATATGAAGACACCACTTCAGCAAGTGCACCACCACCACTGAAACAATCTCGTGAGGTACGCTCCACACGGACATTTGAGGCAGGTCCAGCATAGGCTAGTAGAAACTACAAATAAAAGTGCCCTTTCTTTCAGCCAAAACAGGACTAAAAGAAACAGCATAGTAATCATTTCTCATTAAAGAAACACATGACCATGTTTCTCTATGCCACTATAAATTGAGCCTTCGTTCCAACTACTTTGGAAGAGAAATGCTTCTCTTTTGTCACAAATTTCTGACCAAGGAAAGTCTTTTTTATTTATTAATAATGACTACAATTCCTTACAAGACGAATATCAAAGATTTGTTAAGAAATATCACCACGTTGATGGACTGGAAACACAAATTAAAAGAAAGGAAGGGTAGGCTGCTTCATATGAGCATCACTGCCAATAAATATCAAGACAAAATTGGTGGCAATGTCACTTCTCCTGATACCACCGTAACTTTTGTCTAAAAGAACACATGCTCCATAACATTACAAGGATGAAGATTTACTGAATAAAAAGATGCACCATAGCAAACAACAAATGAACCTTTAGAACACAATCAATTTTTGACAGAGTCAAGTTTGTAGTCATCGCCGCCATAGATGCATTTATCCAAGGATGCACTTGACATACAACAACCTGCACCCACTTAATTCTTACTAAGCTTTTTCCTAATCCATTTTTGTTTTCATTGTGCATAAAAGAGGGAATTTCCTGTTTCACTTTTCATCTTTGTTGATGTAAGAACCAAGCGTCTTGAATTTTTTCACAGTTACTGAGAATAACTTACAGGCCATCTTCAACTCATCAGACTGTTTTCCTCCACCAACTGAAGCCTGATAGATTTATTTTCTAAATTGAGGTTGTTCCAAGACAGATTGCCCTACTGATGAAGACACATTTACCCACTAGATCATTGGTAAGGTTGGTTAGTATACTATTTCATTGTAAGACTCGCAATGGATGCAGCCATACGAAAGAAAGGAGGGTTTTAAGAATTCCAGTAAAAGCTTCCACCTAATGTTCATAAGGGCAGGTTGAATTACAGAAAAGTCGATAGACAAGTCATTAGTATACCCATAATCATTCCAAGAAAAAAGTAGCGATAAAAATTTCTAATGTACATTAATTACGTCAACTTCAATCTGAATACTGTATTTACATTACAATTCCAGCATCTCAATAAATTTGCTTGAGCCAAACGCCTCTGACATGTGGCTTTTACCTTTTCCGATGATCCCGAGAAAATGGCTAATTATATCTCCTAAGAGGAACAAGATTCTTAGCACATTACGATAAACTCTAACTACTTTAAACCACTTCAGTTTCAGCAGGAATACTAAACATGCTGATCAACTGTGACTTGAGTAGATTGCCTATATCTTGAACCCTTGGTTTTATTTTATTTTTCTTTAATTTTTTCGGTATGATTGAATCCTGAATATTGACCACCATGGAAAGCTTATAATTACTAACATTCCAACAACCTCTTAGTAATATCCATGCTTTGAATGAGATGAATTGCTTGACAGATACCCTGAATCACTAAGAGAGACAGTATATTTGAACAAGCACCAATGTCCGCAAAGAGCCAAACTGAATAGAAGGTTGGTTATTATTCAAGCATACGGAAAATTTATACATTCAACATTGTCACCCATATATTGTTAAAACTTACTGAAAAATAAAACTGCCAAGTTAAACGGGGCAATATTCCCCCTATGCCCTCATTTCATAACCTAAATTTGTCTGTCATCTTAGTCTGCATGAGACCTCCCCAATAGCTCTAGATTGGTAAAACAGAAAACTTGTATGGTTTACTAAGAGAGGACCTCTCATCTACCTCCTATTGAAACCCACTAAACACACGTGGTATACGAAATTAAAACAAACTTTAAAAATGACTCGAAGCAAACGATCATGTATAATATATGGTATCTTGCTTATTTGCTACGTAACTTTGAATTGAAGTCTGAACTACAACATGCCAGTATTTATTACTCACTCCATTCCTAAGAAAGAGTCCATCTTTCACTTTTAGGGCAAGTGTAGACTTTCTAATCTTTCCTTCTTTGGAAGTGTTACCTTTACCATTTTACCCTTCATTTGATTCTCACTTTAATAAGGGCCCCACTCTCGCATAGGTATCCTTGAAAAATACACACTATCCATATATTTATAAATTACCTTTTCTAAATCTATGTGCCGGATCAAATGGGACACTCTTTTCAGAATGGAGAGAGCATCATATATAAATTTCCTTATCAGTAGAGGCAATGCAGTTTGTGACATAAAGTTGGCTATGTGGTGCGGTCATCTTACTAGAGAGATCTTCCCCACTGGCCACAAGATGATTAGATTCTTACTTTGTTATTTGATTATTCTCTCTACACCAATGGTAAGAATATGTCAGTGATACAGTCAGGAATTATTCTAGAGAAACTTGTTCTTTCACTTACTTCTGTTTGTCAAGACCATATATCAGTAAATGCCAACATCTTTTTTATGAGCTCAAAATTGCAAGTGGGAGTGTGCAGTCCACATGAGATAGGTACATGTTGTACACATTAATTTACCTAAGTGACAATTCAAATTTGATAACATGTACCCTTACCTTCTAAAAAGTAGCAACCTTCACAATTTCCAATAGTTTCTCTTTACAACTAAAGCTCAACGTATTCTAAGAAAGACACTAAGTAAGAGCTACCTTCTCTGTTTGCTTAGACAAGGGACCCCCAAGAAGCAATTCAACTGGAGACAAGCTCAATATCTTAGCCTCGAGTCCAGCCCTCATGAAATTATCATCAAACTCTCCATAAACAACCTCCCCAGTAGAGATTTCCACAGCCATAATCCCTATCCGTGCATCAATCCCACTCTCCATCCCAAACTCCAATTTTTCACCGCTAATCCCTTTCTCAACAACACACATCAAATAACTATTACATGATCCACACCCCTCCTCTCCACCACCAACATCCTCCGCCGCCTCTAATGTTGCCTTTGTGTACAATGCTGATAATCCGCGACAAAATGGACCAACCTTATTGGACCCATGAGCCTTGACCGCAGCGGTCTCGGTTTGTTTAACAACACCCACCTTGTAACCTGCACTTACCAGCCTCCTCACATGGACATTTAATCGAAAAGTTGGTATGCTAGCCGTCAAGAAATTGTGGTCCATGTGCGCATAAATCCCCAAAACCCTAGC
Source organism: Codonopsis lanceolata (assembly GCA_013146195.2). Lineage (NCBI taxonomy): Eukaryota > Viridiplantae > Streptophyta > Magnoliopsida > Asterales > Campanulaceae > Codonopsis > Codonopsis lanceolata. Next base: position 141,792,552 of record CM028379.1, on the reverse strand, counting down.
AGCATTCTCTGCATCCCCACCAAAAAACCTATACTTGTAACCAACTTCAACCATTAATAAAACATCCAGGTACTTGGCCTTGAGCTCCACTACTTGCTGCTCTAGTGGGGTATACTTCGGATTCGAAATCGAAGTCGAACAAGGTTCTAGAAGGTCGTGAGAAGGTTCCAGAAGCTTGTTTACGAATTTTTGGTGGAGGGTGGGATTGGGTAGAGGGGGTGAAGGGTTTTGGGTGTTGGAAGATTCGAACTTGGGGATTTTGGGGGGTTTATTGTTGGGGGAGGTGACTTGGGAGCTGCGGAGGCGTTTGGAAGGGGAGAAAGTGGCTGTGGTGGAGATTTTTGGGGGTGGGGTTAATTGCGAGAGTGGAGGTGGAGGTGGAGGTGGAGGTGGAGATGAAGATGAAGGGATTTTGGGTTTGGGAGCGAAGAAGCGGGAAATGACCTGTTGTTTCTGCTTTCCCATGGCGATTGTAGCACCCCGGGCAGTGAATTTGGCGGGATTTGAGTAAAGGGTTTATTTACAGGGTTTGATTCATTTGGCGCGCATTGTTCTTTCCTTCTCAACTCTTCAGCCTTGTTTGACTCAATGTCAGCAGTCAACTCACCACATTTATTCAAGAGGAAGAGATCAGTTTGATCGACTCCATTTAATTTTTACACTATTTATTTAAGAAATTAGATTTCGTGTCCGAGTCTATGGTACGGTATTATATAGAGATGATCGATATATGAGGTGAGCATGATAGAAATAAATTAATACATGTTTGAGATTTTAAAGAAATCGGATCAATGTACACTATACAAAAAAAGACGACGTCCTAAAAACTAAAAAAAAAACATATTTTATTAACCGTAAAATTTTATAACTCATCCAAAAAGAATATAATTAAACATCCAAAAACATTTTTTCTCACACACACCAACCCAACACCTGTTAATTGAAATAAACTTAAAAATGAAATATCTCAGACAAAAACCATAAAATAAATTGAATGAGACAAAATGAACTAACAAAAGACTTTTCGAAATTAAAATCACAAATATTTCAGGCCAATAAAGAAAAGTTAACACGATTTTTTAAGAAAGAAATTAAAAATACAAATATTTAAAATTATAAAAATTAATTACAAAACTTAGTTAGGGTACATGCTTTAATTACAACCGTGAAATCTCAATAGTTAATTAGTGAGCGAAATCATTTTAGGATAATTGCAGCTATAAAATCGCAGTAATTAACTGTTGTACACACGCTTGTAGAAATTGAGATTTAATCATGGCCAATAGTTATGTTTGATAAAAATGAATTCCAACAAGTAGTTAACTACTGAGCGAAATTATAATATAAATTGTCATAGAACGAAAAGACATAATAAGCGCCCCCCCCCAACCCCTTTTCTCCTCTCCCTCACGTCTCATTCTTTAGACCATCTCCAACTATGCCCTCTATTCTCCAATTAGGGGGTTCCGAGTACTTTAACCCAACCCCAAATTTCCCTTTCCCAAATTTGGGATCGTGAACAGTGCTTCCTCATATTTGGGGTTCTATCGTGTTCATACCCCAAATTTGGTATTGGGGGACCCTTGCTATAAATTCGTTTTTTAATGAATGATTAAATCTAAATATTATTTATAATATGATATTTTTAATTTAAATGTATTAAAAACTAATAAATATCTAATATTAGATAATATAAATAAATAATAATAATATTATGTATTTTAAATTATTGATCATTATTAATTCAATAATTTATAAATATTTTAATGTAGATGTTTTTAATCTATATTATAAAAAAGCTAGGTAATTGAGTAGGGCTATTCGGAGGTCAAGATTTAATTTTTTTTACTATCATCATACGGCTGTCATTTATTTGGATAACCTCCTCTTTTGGGTTTCCTTATACTAATAGAATTACCAAACACAATTACTGGTCAGGATTTAATCTCACAATCTTAACCGTTTTTATCACTTTTTTTCCAACCCTATTTTATCTCCACAATCATTTTATCTCTCACTCCTTCTCTTTCTCTTTCTCTCTCCTCCTCTCTGCCTATTCATCAGTTTCTATGAGATTCACTCTCTTACTGCGAAAATTAGATATTACAGTTTTACAGTTAATATTTTAAGGTTTTACAGTTTTATGGTTGCAAAAATTTGTATTTGTATTTTTTTCTTTTTAATTATTATCGTAATTAAATTAATCAATTTAATTTTTTTCTTAACCGTAATTTCGTATACAAATATTTAAAAAAAAATTGTAAGTTTTGTAATTTGAAATATTTATTTTTTTCTTTTTAATTATTATCGTAATTAACTTAATCAATTTAATTTTTGTTCGATCCGTTTTTCCGGCCCTCAATTTCGTATACAAATTATTAATTAATCCCTCCATTCCGGACAAAGAGGCCCCATTTGAAAGTCAATTTTTTAAAGAAAGTAATATTTTTAGTAGTTCATCAATAATAAAATGACCTTTACAGTTTTACAAATATTTAGTCGTAGTTTCTTAATTGATTGCTATCGTAATCAACTAAATCTCAATTAAATTTATGTCTGGCTTAGATTTATTTTTTTTATATAAAAAATTTGTTCGTAAATTTTGTAATTAATTTTTATAATTTTAAATATTTGTATTTTAATTTTTTTATAGTTATCGTAATTAACTGAATCGACTTAATTTTTGTCCGAAAAAAATTTGTTTCTAAGTTTGGTAATCAACTTTTTTTAATTTTGAATATTTGTATTTTAATTTCTTTATTTTCTTAAAAGTTGTGTTTAGTTTCCCTTATTGATCTGAAATCTTTGTGATTTCGATTTCAAAATAGTATTTTGTTAGTTCACTCTGTCTTATTCAATTTATTTTATGGTTTTTGTTTGCGGAGATTTTCATTTTTAAGTTTATTTCAATTAACAAGCGTTAGGTTGGTGTGTGCGAGTGAGAGAGAGAATGCTTTTTGATGCTTAATCATACTCTTTTAAGATAAGTTATAAATTTTCTTTTAAGATGAGTTATAAATTTTTACAACCAATAAAATATGTTATTTCTTTAATTTTCGTTTGTTGGGGCATATATATTGGTTTTTAATGATTTAATTGCCTTTTTTTTAGCTTTTAGGATTGATTAATTTTGATCAGAATGCATCTCCGTTTGCCTGTTAGATTTTATATGATAATATGTGGGAGGATTCGAGTTTTGCAGATAAAGTAGAAAATTTGGTTAAATGAATGTGTTTGAATTTTCTGTGTCATGTGTATGTAGAAATAATAGACAAAGTTATTGCATCTCATGTTTCCAAACCAACCATTGTTGTTAAGCAAGAACCCCCAGAAGAAGAAGACTGGGTTTTCGTTATTGAGAAGACAATAAAATTTTCTTTTCGTATTTTAACAGTAGTTACAATTAAAATATTTATTTATTGGTTAATTTTCTTATGAAATAATTATCGAAATAAAATGTTTTATTTTATTAGGTATTTGAGTTTTCTCCCCTTTTCATTGTGTAGTGTACATATATCCAACACATATAAATTATAAGTAAATATTAATTCATTTCCACAATATCTGCTTCATTTATTGATAAATTCTCAAACTGACGCCGTGGCATCGACACGGGCAAGAGTACTAGTTGTTTTATAATGATGTATGTGTGTTTATATATCAAGTGGTATGATTTTTGTTATATTTTGTATTGATTGTAATACTTTTTATGGTATTTTCAAGTGCTTGTATGCTTATTAAATTATATTTCTTCAATTTAGTTTAAAAACATTACTAATTTTAAAATATTATTTGTCGTAAATATTACTATAAACATAAAACTATTAAATATTCCAAAATTATTAATTTTGAAATCTTAATAACTATTATTTAAAAGATTAATAGTAAATTAACATGCATGTTGATAAATAAAGTAAAAAAAAATAAAAATAGAATATTCATTATCATATTCTATTTGGGAAGAGATTTAGGGTTGTGCGTTGGAGTTGGAATAGTGTTTGGTGCTGAAATGAAACAAATTTGGGGTAAAATCTAACTAAATTTCTAACCAAATTTGGGATATAGCGTTGGAGATTGTCTTACAAAACCAATTTCATATTCTTCTTCTTTTTTTCTTCATTTTTTCTCATTCTCCTCGCCTCTTCTGTATCCTCGATATGGCGTTTCACTTCTTCGATTCTTTCTATCTCGTGTTTCACTTTTATTCCTACTAAGTATTTGTGTCCGTGCCGATGGCACGGCGCGAGTAGGGGAGGATGTTAATATTGGAGGGTGTCAATATTTAAATAAATAAAAATATGTTTTAATCATGTTTCAAAAATAGTCTAAAATTTTTCTGTATGGTGACATACAGGTATTCCAGCCCAAAGTATTTATGAACATGTTCAACAAAGAAAATTCAAACTTACAAAATAACCAATTTAAAATTAACACATTTCGATAATCAATTAAAATAATATGATCATCCAATAGTAAAATAAAAAGTAAAAAATTACTTTTGTAAGCAAAATCAATCATCAAATATTGTTATTTAAGACAAAAAGAAAATTAACATGTAGAAATATATATTTTTTTCCAATAACTATGTACACATTCCCTCCAATCCATTCTTACAAAATTGTCATACTTTTTTTTATATTTGTCTTAACGTAATATTTTAATATCAACTATGCCTGGTGTTGATTCTATGGAATCACATAGTCTACCTTTTTCCTCTAAGGGCACCAATCAAAAGTGACTCAAAGAATTTACACTAAAGATAATAGACAAACTTGACTCAAGTTCTTACGATGAGATCAATGCCAGCCACACCTTTAAAGTTATAAAAAATTGACTTCAGAACAATTGGGATGAAGGAAACAGGCCAAAAAAGAGAGCTTGAATTGAACATTTCCAAAAACAGTCAATGAACCAACTCCTCGAATTCTGAGAAAGGAATGCCACCAAATGGGGATAAATTCCTAGATAATGCATTTTCAAAAATTCACTGAAAGGAACAGAAATTGAAACAAAAACAAACACTTCCAAGTAACCAATAGTACACCTAAAAGGCTAAAACCTTCTCAGAAATGAAAGGTAAATACAAAACAGTGAAATGGATTGGTTGTATTTGCCTCTTTTCAGTGGACAAAAGGGCACCAATGCTCTTAATATATTTAGATGGAAACGGCATGGTGAATCTTCTTTGTCAGCAAAATTGCTTAATGATGTGCCTCTTGAAATTTAGTTGTCTGATTACCATAGAGCACCAAGTCCTGGCAGCGAGAGCCCTTCTGGGCTTCTTAATGGCGAGAGCTTGAATGTGGATCCAATTCCTGATTTAGATCTCTTCTTTGTGAGAAAGGGCTCTGGACTTTTGAGCCTCGCTTTTACCATCTGTTATTTGTGAGAAAGGGCTCTGTTTTTCTTGTTTTTCAAGATAAGGGTGAGAGAGATGGCGAGGAGGAAGAAAATTAAATTAAAAAGAAATCATCATCCAAAACCATTGGAAGACGCCGGGAAGAATACGCAAAGAGAGGAGGAGAGAAAATAGGGAGGGTTTAGGAATATTGGGAAGAATACAGAGAGAGAGAGAGAGAGAGAGAGAGAGAGATGAAGATAAAGAAAGAGATAGAGAAAGAGAAAGAGAGAGAAAATAGGGAGGATAAAGAAAGAGATAGAGAAAGAGAGACAAAATAGGGAGGATTTCGTGGATATCAACTGTTACACACGTTTGAAATCTCTTAGGTTAATCTTGGGCATTGATTGTGTTTAAAAAAACAAATTCTGACCGATAAATAGCTTTGTTAAAACAAATCCTGGCCGGTAAATAGTTTTTATAACCGCCCTGATTTGTTTTATATAATAGATAGAAAAAAATTCTTAGTGGCGTGTTCGGCCCTAGTTGATCGAACACTATAGTGATATTCAGACGACAACAGTCCTCGGCTAACCACAACTAAAACACGATGCTGATAAATTTTTCCCATATAACTTCCCATACTGTTGTTTGTTCAGTTTGTGGGAGGTTATGTTCACGTTGAACAAAGGAAGAATGGGAGGGGATAAGTTATTTTTGGGTGTGTATTTATGGATGTGGATGCAGAAGGGTAAAGTAGGGATTATAGGGGGTGTTTAATAATAGGTTGGAGATAATTGCAAAAAAAAAAAACTCTGGCCTATTTTACGTTTTGCAAAATTAACCACATGTATTGATTTTCATCCTATTGAACCTCCACCTATTATCATTTTTGCAATTAAAACCTTTCGTCAAAGAGGTGTTAATTTTTTTAATGGAGAGCTTAGTTGGCTGCCAACAAGGCAGCTGACGTGGACACGAGTGGCAACCAAATTGTATCTCTCGTCATTTTTATTGCAAATTAAACCTTATACATTTTTTGTCTTTCACAATGAATCTCGGTCAAACCAGTTGTTATCTCCCGCCATTTTTATTGCAAATTAAACCTTTCAAAAAAAATAATAATCTCATTCTCTAACAATCCATTCCATTATATTTGTTATTTCACAATGAACACAGTTCGTTGTCATTATGGAAGAACGACTCTCATGGGAACATCATGGACCGATCAAAATCTAGGAAGAAGGTTGGTAATATTAGAAAGTGTGACACGACTTCTTTTAAATAAAAATAATTGAAATAATCAAAACATATAATATTTTGTAATAAAACATAAAATTTAAACTATATATATTTTATTCCAATTGTTGTAGGAAAATAAATATAAAAATATTAATAGTTAGGTTGTTAGAAGGTGTTTTAGAGTGGAACCATTGTGGATGTCCTTACTTGCTATATATATATATATATTGGCAGTTTTTCAGATTGTGGGTGTATTTAATAATGTGATTTAGTATTTTTGATTTGGCTTCTTATATGTTTTTATGATCATTTAAAATAAAGAGATACAACCTTCTTCTTGGATGATCGGTCCATGATGTTCGCATGACAGTCGTCCTTCCACGATGGCAACGAAGTGTGTTCATCGTGAAATAACAATATAATGGAATGGATTGTTAGAGAATGAGATGTGATGTATCTAAATTAGTCTGGTACACTGGGCTTGAATATTCAGATATCTGAATTTTAATTCTATCTGTGTCTTCGAAGGCCCAAACCTGTCAAATAAGCAAGAAAAATCGTGAACTTGGCAGGGGCATACCCTATAAATGCTCTCCGACGTGGAAATCAGCAAACACTCGATTGAGTAAGCAATTCGACACAGTTTCAGCCTGTGTATATGTGAATGTACCTTTCCCTCTCCATTGTGAGGGGTTTATATAGCCAGCCAAAAGAGCTAATAACTGCTCATTGAATGCCGGAGCGTGAAGATCGGGCACATTCATGGCCATGTTCGGAATGTGGGGGCGGGTTTCCTGGTAGTAACTGCCCACGTTTAACACACCCGTTACTTTGTTCTCGAGCAGGGCGAGAATGCTCGCCTTGACCCGTTTTCCTGCTCGCTGTGCCCTTGGCCCCCAGGCTTCAAGTAGAAGGATGCTCGCTCGTAATGTGTAAGCGGCCAAGAATTTATCTATGTGCGCTTATAACTTTGAGTTTGGATCTTGATGAATGCACATGATTTAGTCGTGACCACAAGGAAAGCGTGCTAGGCACGTGATTAGAGTTTGGGCCTTTTGGGACTGGCAGTTTAGTGGCCCCTTGCTTCTTGTCTAGGGAGCATACATGCTCAGTGCCGAGGAGCATAATAGCTTGATATCCTCCAAAAGATTGGTCGTTGCAAGACTTGTTCATTTTGATCATCTAGAAATGGTTGCCCCAAAGCCAGGTGTTATGGTAGTGGATGACAGCTTGGGGGTATAGTGGGCACTGAAGGGACGTGCCGTCACTTGCTGTCTCTAACCTTCACACGTACCCATCTCCCGAGGCATCATTTAATGCAACGCCTCGTTTCCTACACTGTAACCCCCTTCATCCGACTACAAAAACAGAGGAAACCCCCATAATTCACCTTTTCCTAAACTTCAAGAACTTCAAAGCGGTCTTTTAATTTCCCTCTGCAATCAATCGAAACAAGGGTTTCGAACATGAAACAACAACCATTCCTTAGACCTCACCTAGCTCAGTCTTCGAAATCACTAGGTAATTTCCCAACTAAAACCCTTTTTTTCTTTTCTGGACTGTAATCTTTACCCTTTCGATTCTCACCGCTAGAACCCTAATTTTGGGGTTCGATGATGCTGGCGGGTACATGATGACAAATTGGTTACGATCTGAAAACCATTCTAACGAAAAACTCGGGCGTCTAACACCCATTGAGAAATATAATAGTTCCTGTCATTTAATCTTGCTTTTTCAGCTTCATTTGACCGTCACAACCCTTGATCTTCTTGAAATTATGGGTCTATCTATTTCACGGATTTCACACACAAATACCCATATAGGTGGGAATCGAGGAATACCCAACTGGTACCCTGCTTACTGGTTTTGAAATGAACCATAACCGGGGTTTTGCTTGTCTGCTCTTGCTTGCTTTCACGAGCAGGAATTAATATGTATTCCTCAATTCCTGTAGGATGTCTTCCGGCGATGAGTGTTGTTTCTCATTTGTATATTGATTTACATCTGTTCATACATTACATTAGGTTCTATATTTAGTGGCTAATTGGGCTGCATATCAATTAGCGTGACAACTGTGTATAGAACTTTGCCATAGAATATTTTTTATAGGCTTCACAGGTTCAGCGGAAGACTTCAGCAAAGCTTCACCGGAAGACCTCATTCAGCATCCAGCGGCAGACCTTGTCTGCACTTGCTCAAGCATGACGTGTCCAGTCACCAAGCTTTTAGTGGATTAATTAAATTCAACCTTTATCAGTTTTAATTTGAATTAAACCAATCCTCTCTCAGCTCTTGACTTCTCAGACATGCCTGATCAGCTTTCCGAAAAGCAAGAAGACTTTCACCTCCTGAATAGTGACAGAGCAGGTGAACAGACTGACACTTCAGACTGTACCAACTATTACGGGTCTGCAACTCTGATTGCTCACCTACCAGTTGCTGCAACAACTCTGCATCATTCCCTTCTCAGCATCTGTGAAGACGAAATATACAAGTCAGCTCCATGCATTTAATTCATTCAACCTAATAGAGCTATTACTCTTCGTCTTCTCCAACATATCTCAAGAATGCCCCACCTATGAATACTGTCATTAAAGACCGAAGAAAACAATGCTCTGAAACTCTCCAACAACATAAAGTCTTTATACTCAGTGCATTCAAGAGATCGTAAACTGATCAACAAAGTCCTCAACAACAACAAGAAGATCTGCATCAACACTTTATCTTTTACTTCTTATTGTTGTTTCTTTAACTATTCTTCTGCACAATTGAATATTCTGTTTGTCCAGATATTCAATTCCCAACCCCCAAACACAAGTCAAATATTTTGTACACGATCTATTGGAACTCTTTGTAATTGAACTAGTGAAAACATAGTGCACATTTAAATCCAAGGTTGACTGCCTTGGTGGTGGACATAACACTCTTTATAGTGTGAACCATCTCAAAATTCTTGTGTTCTTTCATTACTACTGTTTACTGCTTTACTGTTTCATATCTCTTTACTTATTGCTTCAACTATAGACTTGAGTATTCAGCTAAGTCTACTGGTAGTGTTTCACCGGCAGACTTGAACTGTCTTCCTTACAAGACTTCCGCTACTTCAATCTCTTTAATAGATTGCAAGTGCTTGTTTTAGGAACTTATATGAAAAGTTTTTAAGTGTCTAATAAGCTATTCAACCCCCCCCCTTCTAGTTTATTATTGTGCCATTTGGGAATAACAATTGGTACCAGAGCTAAACTCTTCGAAAACTAGTTTTTCCAAGATTAAACTCTTGAGAGTCACGATCCAATGGCACAAACACACTACATGCTGCCTACATCAAATGCGAACCATGTCCCAATATTGGACGAAGGCCATTTCGATGTTTAGAAGGATAAGGTGATGTGTTTTATGAATTCTATTGACAACAGGTTATGGAAGTGCGTACTAGCAGGACGTCATGTACCTATGAAGGCAAATCTACTGGCATCCATCACTGGAAATCCTGCTGAGGTATCCAAAGAAGAATCTTAATGGACAGAGGACGATAGAAAACTAGTAGAGCTAGACAGCAAAGCCATCAACATCATAACTAGCTCACTAGACACCAACACTTACCAACAAGTGATCCGGTGTACCAATGTGAAAGAGATGTGGGAAGCTCTTGTCGAATACTTGGAAGGAGACCAAGACACAAGAGACAACAGAAAGTATACCTTCATCCAGCAGTTTGACTCCTTCAAAAAGGAACCCAAGGAGACCTTGAGACAAGCATACGATCGCTTCAGTGAGGTAATTAATAGTTGCTTTTCTCTTGGTAAAACTTATGACAAAAAGGAAATGAATATGAGATTTATAGACTCTCTAGGTAGTCTGTGGCATGTTAAGACCACTGCCATGAAAGAATCTAAAAACTCAAATGAAATGACTCTCTGTAGTCTTTACGCAAGTTTAAAGGTTTATGACCTCGAAGTGAATCAAGCTCTAGAGCAGGACAAACAGTTCAGAACTGTGTCCTTGCCTGCCATGGTACAAGAAGAAACCACAGTTGAAAACAAACCTTCCACTTCCTCCAGTGAAAACGACTTTCTTTCTGATGAACAATTTGTTATGTTTGTAAAACGTTTCAAAAAGTTTGCAAAATATGGAAGGAAGGACACATACCAGCAGTCTTTTAGAAAAAACTGCTGAAAGCTCATCTAACGAAGAGCTTGTGTGTTATAACTGTAGAAAACCTGGTCACTTCGCCTCTAAATGTCCAAAGCCAAAATTCGAAGCATACCGAAAGCCTCCATATAAGAAATTTCAAAAACATAAAGGTATGCTGGCTGAAGACATTGAAGAAAAACAAGTTGCTACATGGTTTGAGACTGATTCAGAAGAGGAAGAGGACGATTGTGAGCAAGCTAACATATGCTTAATAGCTCATGATTCAGGCCCTACCTATGACTCTGAACATGAAGTCGAAATCTCACCTAGTCCCTTTGACAAAAGTGAGATCAACTGTGAGAACTTCAGTAAGGAAGAACTGCTCAAAGATAATCAAGAAATGCTTGAAGAGTTCAATTCCTTTAGAGTAGCCTATGTAAAACTCGCTAAGAACTATGAGAAGCTTGCTGCTGAGAAATCTCTGTTGGCAGCTGAGATTCAAACTCTCAATAGTTGTCAACAGGAAAGTATCAAGCTAAAAGGAGAAAACAAATTCCTTTGTGACAAAGTTGATTGTCTATCTGAGCACATCAAAGGACTTGACCTCGAGAAGATTGCCTTGCAAAAGACAATTGACTCCTGGAACAGCTCCAAGGAAACCTTTGAAGGAATCCTTTCAAGCCAAAAGCCTAATGGAAATAAATCTGGCTTAGGCTATAATGATGAGCCCAGTTCGGCATACTCTTCTGTCATGGAGAAAGATGAAACCTCGAGACTACTTATGATACTTCCTTCTCCAAACAGACTTTCGGAAACAAGGGTAAACAGGGACTTGGTTATACAAGTGTACCATATGTTTACCCCAAGGCTCAGAAAGGTAAAGCCAAAGAAACTGCTTCTAAAGAGAAGTTTGAGAAAGGAACGATAGAGAAATCAAAGTCTACCGGCAACAGCTCTGCCAAGGCAAAGTCTGCTGGCAGTAGACCTACGAAATCTCTGCTGGTACCTGTTAAGTTTGTCTATGAAATGGCTAAGGCACCAAAGCTAGTTGACAATAAACTTAAAGGTATTCTACCAAATCCTCCTAAAAAGGTTAACAACAGATCAGCCAAGGCTAAGTCTGCTCGTAACAAATCAAGGAAGGTTGAACAGAAACCAATTAAGTCTACCGTCAACAAGCCAGTTGAACCCAAGACTGCTGTTAAGAACAAGGAAAGTCACAAGCACTCTACAGCTATAGCTGATCACAGTCCTCCATGGAACTTTCATCTTTGTCATTCTTGCAATTGTTTAGGCCATCTGGCCCCAGAATGTCTGCTAAGGTTCACACCAAAATCTGAGAGACCTAGTTCTCTCAAGGTTAGGCAGGTATGTGTTCCAAAAGGTTGCTAATCCTTAGGACCCAAAAGAAAATAAAGGGGACGTTGTTTCTTTGATCTTTTTCAGGTCTGCTTCATGGCTATAGATTCAGAAGATAAGGACATCTGGTACCTTGATAGTGGCTGTTCAAGACGCATGACAGGGAACAGAAGTCTACTCTCAGATATAGCTGAAGTCAAAGGTCCTATGGTGATTTTCAGCGACAATGCAAGAGGGAAAACAATTGGGTATGGCTCAATCACTAGAGGAAGTCTCTCCATCAACAAAGCTTCTTTAGTGAATGGCTTAAAGCATAATCTAATGAGCATATCTCAATTCTGCGACAAAGGACTCATCTGCCAATTCTCTTCTAACCAATGTCTCATCAAAGATCGTGAATCCTGCTCAACGTTACTGACCGGCAATAGACAAGGAAACGTCTATGTCGTAGACTTAAATCTTCTAGGAAGATCCTACAGCCTTTGCCTAGTTGCTAACAACATTCGCGACAACAGTTGGCTTTGGCACAAGCGTCTCAGTCACCTCAACTTCAAGTACATCTCCAAGCTCTCCAAAGACGGGCTTGTCAAAGGTCTACCTACGGTGTCTGCCGACCACGACAGAAATTGCAAAGCCTGCCAATTAGGAAAACTTTCCAAGTCTTCCGTCAAAAGAAAGTCTGTCATGTCAACGACCAGACCTCTTCAACTTCTACACATGGATCTCTTTGGACCAATCACTACAGTTAGTATCTCTGGAGACAAGTATACACTTGTAGTAGTTGATTACTACTCAAGGTTCACCTGGATCGAAATAATGACTTCAAAAGATGAGACATATGATCTGGTCACCGCTCTTTTTAGAAGACTTCAAACCCAAAAGCTTGAAGACATTAGTGACATCAGATCAGACAAGAACACCGAATTCAAGAACGACGGTGTTGAAAGATATTGTGATGACCACGGGATCGACCACAACTTCTCTGCTACCAGAACTCCTCAACAAAATGGTGTAGCTGAACGGAAGAACAAAACACTCATTGAAGCAGCAAGAACTATACTGGCAGAAGCAAGACTTCCGAAGTACTTCTGGGTAGAAGTTGTCAACTCTACATGTTTTACCCAGAATAGATCCTTGGTAAACAAGTTTCATAACAAAACCCCATATGAAATATGGAGAGGAAGAGCCCCAAACATAGGATTTTTCAAAATCTTCGACTGTAAATGTTTTATTCTATATAATGGAAAAGAATATAGAGGAAAATTTGATTCAAAATCAGACGAATGAATTTTTCTGGGCTATTCCAAACATTCAAAAGCATTTTGCATATTTAACAAAACTTCTTTGAAAATCTTAGAATTTGTGCATGTTACTTTTGAAGAATATGATTTATTAGAGCCTCGAAAGGCTCCGAACATTGCTAATGATTCTGATGATGATGAGACAGGTACAAATAAAGCTTCTACTTCACCTCAGAATCCTCCAACTGCAGACCCTTCCATTTCTACTAACCCTGCACCGGCAAACTTCAACTCTGTTGGTGCCAGCTCCAACTCTTCTGTTGACCTTGAACCCATCTCTTCTGTTCTACCCCAAACACCTTAGCAGATCACTCATCCTTCTTGTTCACCAGAAAATGTAGGTCCGGAAGATCCTACCTCTTCAGAACCTGATTTTGGTGAATCTTCTTCTCTACCTTCTCCAGGTTCGTTAAGGGAAGAACTCACTGTGGGTTCCCGGGATTAGTGCTCCCGCGCCCCGCGTGCCCTTGGATAGGGGTGCGCGTACGTGCGGATGCGGTGACATCCACTGCTCCCGTTCCACCCTCCCTTGTCTAGGGGAGGACGAAATCAAAAGTGCGGGAAGAGTCTTTGTCGAATAAGCGCGTTGGAATGCGCCTCGGTTGCCTTTAGTGGATTTTTGATCCAATATGGGAGCTATGGGTTTCCCGCATCAAGTTATCCCTTTTTTAGGGGATACCAGGATATGGGAAGGCATCACCCTTCTATTCCCATTTTCCCTTTTTTAGGGGAAAACGTGAAAGTGCAAGGAAGGAATGTTGCAGCGCCCCCACTATGGATTTTATGAAAATAGCCTTATGGCCTATCTCGGATCGCTATGGGTGCTTTGGGTTTTCTACGTCAAGTTATCCCTTGTTTAGGGGATACCAGGACATAGGAATACATCACCTTTCCATTCTCATTCTCCCTTTTTAGGGAGAAGCATTGAAAGTGCAAAGAAAGATGTTGCGAGGCCCCACTGGATCCAAAATGTTTTAGAGTCGTCATCTTTATTTTAAGGCAAAAATAAAGCAAAACCTAGAAAATTAGAAAACCAGAGATGAAGAAAACGGGTTCGGAGGCTAAGTTACGAATTGAGAAGGTGCTAGGCACCCAACTCGCCCTTTCGGTCTCAAAACGGTTTTTGGCTAAAGTATGCTTTTTGTTATATTTATTAAACATATAAATAAAGCATTAACTGTCTACAAATACATCCGTTACATATATATTATTTACGGACTTACAACAATCTCTTTTACAAACAATTACAAATATACTTGAAAATATTTGGCCATAGTAACGGCTACATTTAGTATTATTTCCTAACAAAATCCGGGCACCATAACTGCTTATATATTTACATTGGACCGGATTGGAAATAATACTATTACAAATAAAGACTTTAATGAATAAATAAAGCAAATAATTACAAATCTATCTAAAAACATTTTGCCATAATAACGGCTACATTTAGTACTATTTCCTAATTAAATCCGGGCAGCATAACTGCTTATATGGCTACATTGGGCCGGACTGGAAATAATACTATTACATGGAAATGAAAGACTTTAAAAGTAAAACTTACAGACAACGAAAGGGTGTGCTCGCTCTGTCCCTCGGGGAGAGAGAGTCTTTTTTATTTTTGTTGAAGTTGTGTGTTGTGTGTTGTGTGAATTTGGGGCGTGGCGCTCCGAAAGTTACACCGGCCTCGGGATCGAGGCGGGATAAGCTGTTTGTTTTTGGTTGTTTGTTTGGTGGAAGTAATTTGAAATCGGGCGAGTAACGGCTTCTTCTTGGTGATTTGGTCTTTTAAATCGGGCAGAGCAACTGCTCTTTCCACGATTTTTGGACCGGGGAAAAAGGGTGGATACCTAGCTGGGGGGCTAAGGTACACTTCTATCGGTTAGATTTGTGTTTGGAGGAAGTTTGGCAGGGTTTCGAGGCTTTGGAGGTGATCTCTCACTATCTCACACCGCTCTCTAATTCTCCAGCGTAACGTTAACGCGGAGAAGCTTTGCGAAGGAATGTTGTGTGAAATGAGGAACCGAGCACTGCTATTTATAGGTGGAAGCTGGGACATCGGTGGAATAACAATTCCTTCTCTGCGCTTCGTTTGATTATACAATGCGTTAAGTAAGTTGCATTTTACGGCAAAACTTTGATGAACAGTGCACATAGAAGTGGGAATTGGGTGCCATCCTCATCATATTTGGGCGCCATGCCCAAATCCTTTGGTAGCCACGCCCATTTTCTTCTTTATGCATCAAACGAGTGTACACTGTGCTGCGAGAGTTGTGTTTTACGGCAAATCTTTGATGAACAGTGCACAGAGAGTGGGAATTGGGCGCCACCCCCTCTTGATTTGGGCGCCATGCCCATTTATCATGGGAGCCACGCCCAAATTTCAAAGTTGGCCCTTTTTGAACATCCAGGTCCCTGCAATTTGTCCTTTTGCGCATCCTGCTTTGTCCTTTTGCACTTTTGACCCTGTAACTTGACATTTGTTAATGTTTTAACAGGTCTTGATATTTTATGTCATGTCACCTACCAAGGGTACAAAATTGGGGTGTCTACACTCACCAGAAGTAATCTTCCTCCGGTTATCATTGAAACAAGAGATCACCCCATCTCTCAAATCATTGGTGATCTCGGTCAGAGTTCGCATGCGAAGATTGCTAAAGCTAGAAGATTTTGGATTGAAATGCAAAGTGACGGTTTGAAAGATGCAAAGTGTGGAGCTTAGTTCGGCAGCAAAAGATTGGCCATCAATTATCGGCACCAAATGGGTATTCGAAACAAGAGAGATGAAGATGGAAGCGTCACGGAAACAAAGCTAGATTGGTTGCTCAAGGCTGCGGCGGGGAAGAAGGAATTGACTTCGATGAAACATTTGCTCATGTTGCTAGATTAGAGGCAATCGGACTCTTTCTAGCCTATGCTTCATTCATGGACTTCAAAGTTTATTAGATGGATGTGAAAAGTGCCTTTCTCAATGGTGATCTTTAAGAAACGGTATATGTTGAACAACCTCTAGGTTTTGTCATCCAAGACAAACAGGATCATGTGTACCGACTCAAGAAACCACTCTACGACCTGAAACAAGCTCCCAGAGCTTGGTATGAAACTCTATCCAAGTTTTTAATTGAACAAGGATTCGTGAGAGGAAGAATAGACACAACACTGTTTATCCTCAAGCACAAAGGTCATTCTCTTCTGGTACAAATCTACGTGGAAGACATTATCTTTGGATCTACCAATCAAAGCCTGTGCAAAAGATTCGAGAAGCTAATGCAAAACAAGTTCGAGATGAACATGATGGGAGAACTCACCTACTTTTTAGGACTTCAAATTCAATAGATTTCCGACGGGATCTTCATCAACCAAACCAAATATGCAAAGGAACTCATCAAGAAATTTGGTCTTGATTCAGCAAAAGGATTCGAGACTCCAATGTCTACCGACTGCCATCTTGACAACGATGAAAAGGGAAAGCAAGAGAACGTGACCAAGTATCGAGGAATCATAGGTTCACTTCTTTACCTTACTGCCAGTAGACCTGATATAATGTTTGTTGTTTGTGTTTGTGTTATATTTCAGGCATATCCAAAGGAATCACATTTGCTTGCTGCCAAACGTATCATCAGATATGCTTCAGTGCCTAGCACCTTCCCAACTCGTACCTTAGTCTCCGAACCCGTTTTTGCATTCTTTTGTTTAATTTTTGGTTTTTTCTTTATTTTCTCCTTAAAATAAAGATGGTGACTCTGTCAAAACATTTTGGATCGCAGTGAGGCCTCGCAACATCCTTGCTTATTATTTTTCATTTTCCCCTAGAAAGAGGAGAATGAGAATGAAAGGGTGATGTATTCCTATATCCCGGTATCCCCTAAAAAAGGGATAACTTGATATAGAAAACCCAAAGCACTCATAGCAATCCAAAATAGGCCTTAAGGCAATTTTTATAAAGTTTGTAGTGGGGCCCGCAACATCCTTTCTTGCACTTTCCATTTTCCCGTACACAAGGGAAGATGCGAATGAAAGGGTGATGTATTCCTGCATCCTGTTATCCCCTAAAAAGGGGATAACCTGATACAGAAAACTCATAGCTCCCATAACAGACCAAAAATCACTGAAGTGACCGAGGCGTATTCAACGCGCTTTTTGATAGCACCGTTTTCGTATTTTTAATTTCATCCTCCCCTAGACAAGGGATGGTGGAATGGAAAGCGTGGTGTTCGCACCGCACGCCGCATTCCCCTAACCAAGGGAGCGCGGGGCGCGGGCGCGATTCGGGGCACCCACAGGGGCATACTAGTTTCATCTCACATGTTTTGTTCCTTTTGTTGCCTGGGATTTTCATTCAAAATCTATTGTGATTTCCTTGTCCTAATTCTCTACTCTCTCTCCCAAAATTGTTTATCTTTTGAAAGTTTAAAGTCCACAAAGGAAAGAGCTACCTTTAAAAATCAAGGGTTGTAGCAATTTATCTTGGTACTATGGAACTTAGGTTCTCATAGGTTGATCTTAAGAAAATTGGATACCCTTGAAAGAAAAAGTGTGAAAGCTACCTAACGGAAAAGAGCTACTTGTGAACAAGGTTTGTGGCAACTTTCTTTTAGGAATATGAATCCTTGGATTTCATGGGTTGATCAAAAGCAAAGTGTCTTCCCTTGGTAAATAGTGTGAAAGGTTCCTAGTGGCATATTGTGAATATGCTTGAAATAAAGTAGAGCTATTCTCCTAGGGAAATAAAGTACCTATGGAATTCATGGGAGATGAGTATTGCTATAATGATAAAAAAAAAGAGAAAGTGTACATAAAATCACAATTTTGGCGAATGCATCTCCCAATGCAGCTACATTGGGAACTACATTCAGATGATCTAGGCATTTTTCACTTGTGTGTGACTGCATTAGACTAGATTCTGTCTGATCTGATTTCCTCATCTGTTAGGCATAATTTTTAGGACATATTCTGTTATTTAAAATATCAGCCTATTGAAATTTTGTCCTTATCTCAAAAATTGCAAAATAATTACCAAAGTATTCCATGTTGAAAAATATTATGTGGGAGTCTAATCTTTATTGAGTATTAAGAGTTTTTGTATCATGGATATGGGCTGCTATATTGAATGTTTGGGACCGTACAATATTGGGGATATACTTTATTGTGTTTGTTATAAATCCTTGCCATTGTTTGAGATTTAAAATTCAAGTTTGTGAAATGATAATTGTTATCCATATCCAATACTCTCATGGTTATCTCTCACTAATTGCAAGTCAAAAATCAGATTTCTTGCATTTTTTTGTAGCTATTGTTGGTCAACCTTGATTTTATTCAAAAATCAAAAACTGTTTGGGCTTATCAGTAAACGCCCCATCACATTCCCTGATTTCCTTCTCCTAACGGCTAAACCATTTATTGTGAAGTGTTTAAGTATTTCTGCCAGGTTGAAGGAATTCCCACTTCCACTCTCATAATTTCTCTTGCTCAAGCTCATTACCAAATTGCTGAAAGAAGTGTGCTAACAAATTTCTTCTCTTCATCTCTTCTCTGAAAAACCCTAACATTCCTCATGGCTTCTACTCCTTTCAGCTCTACAGAATCCCTGAAACAGCATCCCTCTGCCGATGTAGCTTCTAGTGCTACTTCCCCCAATGCTACATCGCTAGCAACCTTATCTCCAAAACATCTAGGTAGTACAACTGTGCTTGCTAACCCCCTTCCTGAGCCCCTCTCCTGCATATTTCCTGGGGAACGAGGAAATGCCATTGTCGTTGAGAACCCTGGAGATTTGTCTGGTTTCCCCCAAATTGGAAACCTTAGCATATGCAAGTCCAAGCGACTAAGGGGGATTCCAAGTAATTTCGATAATCCAAGTGGTGCTGAGGTAGAAAAGGCCAAGAAATTCAAGGTCACACCAGGTCAATTTGAATAAGCTGTTCCAATTGCAAGTGACAGCGATGATGATGATTTTTTTGGACCTGATGATGGGGATAAATTTGTTGCTGAACCCCGTCCATCTGCTCACACCATTGATAGCAGCTCCTCTATTCCTACTCCCTTAGAAGCTGCAGATGGAGATTACCCTATTTCCTCTCCGAAAGTAGTATTCCAACAAGAATCTCCTACTCAAAATGAGGACTCTACTGCTCCCTCTGCTAACCCTGAAGTGAATCTCTCTGATATGAGCTACTTAGGTGAACAAAGAACTCTTGCTGACTATTTGGTGCAATTGAAGAATGCATCTCCAAATCTCTCTCGATCTCCTACTGTTAGCCCTGCCAAGTCCTCAAGCTCCTCTGAGTTTGATGACAGTTCTGACCAAGACTTTACTGCAAAAGAAGTTTCTCTAGAAGAAAGTGAAGAGGTCCCCTTGAGGTTCACCAGAAGAAGAGCTGCCACCACAACCAATGCAGCTTCAAATGTAGCTCCTGATGTTGCAACTAGAGAAGCTACATTCTCTTCTGCACCTGCTGGTGATGGGTTAGGTAACCTTTTCTCTGAAATTTTTATTTCCTCTGCTGCTTCTTTTTTTAATAGAAATAAGGCAACTACCGCTTTTAAAATTAAAAATTTAACAGGTTCTCACAATAACCTGAGACTCAACATTGTATTAGTAGATAGTTGGGTCGCCACCGTCTGTTCAGCACCCAGTTCTGAGACCACGAGCCGGACAACAGGGAGA
Source organism: Codonopsis lanceolata (assembly GCA_013146195.2). Taxonomy (NCBI): domain Eukaryota; kingdom Viridiplantae; phylum Streptophyta; class Magnoliopsida; order Asterales; family Campanulaceae; genus Codonopsis; species Codonopsis lanceolata. The sequence continues at coordinate 141,772,511 of CM028379.1, read as the reverse complement.
ACAAAAAATGCAAACCATTTAATAGTAGTTCAATAAAAGAAACAAAGTCCTCAGGATGAATATAGTAGTAACAGCCTCCAATGAATGAAGGTTGATGAACCTGCACGGTTCACTTGCCAGTTTTCTTGGCAGCTGCTTCTTTAAGTTACAACACTGCTAGAAAGTTTGTGGATGAAAAAATTATTCCCAAGGATGATCTGATTGCCCAAAATCTAGTCCAGTTCTTTTCTGATAGAGGTCTTCTTAAAACCTTGTCTTCTGTTGCACCATACATTAGGGAGGTAGTTTTTGAATTCTATGCAAATCTAGAAAAGAAAAGCATGTCTGTCAGTCATCCTTTGTTTGGTAAGGTGTTTGTTAGGAATAAGATGATAGACTTCTCTCCCTCTCTTATAAATAGGCAGTTTGGCTCTCCTGATATTGGTGTAGTGAGTCTGATCTCTGACTTGAACCTATGTGTCAAGGAATTAACTGGTAGGCTGGTTTCCAAGTGGCTAGGAAAAGGGGCCAAGGTTAGTACCTCCAAGCTAACCTCATTATATGTTGTTATGCACAAGGTATGTTGTGCAAATTGGGCTCCTACCTCAAACTCAAATGTTGTTACAGAAGAACATGCTAGAATTTTGTGTCAGATAGGTCTAGGGCTTCCATTTAACTTTGGGGACTTTGTCTTTAGAAAGGTTGTGTCCCTTGCTGAGTCTGAAGGTGACAAAAGAGCTCTGCCCTATCCCTCTCTTATCTATAACATTTTAGTAGCCCAAGGCATAGTTCCCAAAGATTATGAGAGATTGACCCTCATTCTGGAACCTCTTCATATTTCCATAAAACTCTTGAAGGGTGACAGGGTGTTGAATCTGCCCTTGGTATATCCATATCCTCCATCTCCTGGTTTCTCATTTGCTATGATTGCTCCTGCTCCTAATGCACCTTCTGATCCACAGCCTGCAATTTCTGCTCTTGCTTCAACTTTGGGCAATGTAGCTTCCAATGCAGCTACATCTGGTCCTACATCTGTCCCTGCTCCTTTTTCTGTTGGAACTACTGCCCCAATGTCCCTGTCTTTCATTTCAGGACAGCTTGTTCACATACAGAACCAGATTGCTCTGCTTTAGTCTTTAGAGGCTCAATATATTGCTTGGCTTGCCATGCATTCTGGTCAAAGAGGGGGAGAAAACCCAAGTGTTGATACTGCTGCTACTGCTCCAGGAAATGCTGATGAAGGTGGGTGAAGATTGGAAGTTGCAGAAACAACAGATCAGAACCTGAGTGTTTCTGTGTGAATCTGATTGTTTCTCCTTGAAGTTTGTAATTGATATTTGATACTCTGAATATTTGGTTTGCACTCCTGTTGGTTTGTAATAATCTTGCCTTATGATTGGTTTGGATTTGGCATGGTTGAAAGTTTATTACATAACTGTTTCATAATTCTTATATGCTTGCCTAATTCAGAGGGAGTTATACTAACAAATACATGTAGTGAAGAAACTAGTTTGTGATGAATAATTGGCACTTGGCATATTATTTGACCAGAAAGGCTCAACAAAGGGGGAGATTGTAAGGGCAAAATAGGCATGACCTATTTTGGTCTTGTTCTCACCTTTCTTGGTTCTTAAGTTTAGGCATTTTTGGAAACAAAATATTCCTAAGATTTTTGGTTTCTTGATCCTAAAGTTTAGGAGATATTATGGAAACAATATCTTGGTAATATATCTTGGTAATACTCTTTCTTTAAAAACATGTCCTAGAGTCCTTGGTTTATTTGGTAATAAAATCTAGTGAATGTAGGAAGTTTATTTGATTACCAATTCTATCTCCTAATCCTTTAGTGTATTGGAGTTTGTTTCTTCTTTATGTGTAGGTCTCCTTCATGATATAATTAGAGGACATGGCTGGAGGCTTGAACGTGCAGACAGAGAGAGCATAGAGCATAGAAGAGCAGCATATTCAGTTCATAGAGAGTTTTCAGAATTCCAGTTTGTGCTGAAAGTGAATGCAGTTCCGGATGCAGCAATTATAGAAGCTACATCAGGAACTGCATTGAGTTGCTGGAACAGTTTGTCTTCCTAGGGTTGCTAGGAAGTTGATTTTTTAATCCCACGTTTTCTCTACCCTTTGTTTCTGTGATTTTTGCTCTCCAAGACTTGTTGTCTTGTGAGAGTGTTTGTTTTGGTGATTTCACATAATTTTTGTAAAACAATTCATTTGTTTAGTGAAATCTTTTTGGCCATGAGACTAGATCTACAAGCATAGGCTTGTAGATTGTTTGGTAAAGATTTGTGTTTAATTCATGCTTTAGAATTAAAAGTCTTCCGCTGTTATTAATTCTCTGACCAATGCACCTTCCAGTGTAGCTTCTACACAAGCTACATTGGGAACAACATTGACAGTTTGGTGAATCCTAGCTATTATTGATCTTACACCCCTTATTTATAGTCTAAAACTTGTGTATCAAGCCAAGATTGGTTGTTGTATCAGGAGACAAATCTGTGTTGGTCGGCTTAGTTGGCTGTCAACCATTGGTCCGTACTCTTGTCAGATGTACTTGGCGTATCAGGAAGTTGGTCAGCATGGAGGAGTACGGCCAACGCAGAGCACGTTGGTGCTTTTCCAATAGAAAGACGCCACCTAGTATATATATATATATAGTACAATGATGACGTTTCAGTGTTTGACTTTGGTGAGCTTGTGTGTCGACCATGGGAGTCTTCTAGTCGGGTGGTCGTCCGTGCTCGGTCATTCTAGGAATCCTTTTTATCATTGAGAATCCTTGGTTGACCTACCTTTGGTCGCTTATCTGGTAGGTGGTTGTCCTCGACGTTGGGATGTAGGTTACCCCCGGCCACGTGGGAGGCATCAGGTCGAGTTCCTTCAATTATGAAAAAAAGTTCATGAAATTAAAGACAAGTTTTTTTTTTGTTTTGGATGCGACGGATGATGCAGCACATAAAAAACTATTTAAAAAAATTCTTCAAAGGTTCACCATATCGCTATGGAAGGAAGAAATAGAGTTGAATGGAAGAGCAGGTGGGTTACACGGAAAACCCTTATGAGATAAAGCCTTTGCAGCTTCTATATCAGATAGAGGAGTGAAAAAAGACGAGTTTGCGCGTCAGTAATTGCAGTGGCCGTTCGTGATTCTTCCCTTGGATAGTTGCCTTGCCTTCCCCGAGACCGAAGGCTAAAGTTGTCGTTGACTCTGGCAATGTTGAATCCAACTCTATTCACTTCAACGTCATGAATATGAAAACGAACACCAAAACTATATTTTAAATATAAACTTATTGGCAACATAATTGGACAATTATATATATTCCAGATAGAGAGTTTATTATTTTATTTTGAGATATTTCACTTAAAGAGTCCATTTTTAAAAATTAAGATATAAAAATATCATTTTATTACTATTAAACTAACAACTAAAAGTTTCATTTTCTTAAAAAATTTGACTTTCAAACGAAAACTCTTTGCTCGATATTAACCATCCCTGTGGATGTGCACATAGTGACATTGCTACGAGCGGTTTTATCCAGGGAGACAATAACTGAATAGCGTCTCTCTAGTCTCTCCACATTGTCAGATCTCAGTTTTTATTTTAAAATTTTTATGCAACCTATTTTTCCATGTTTATTTGGTGTGTAAATTGCTTTTGAATAAAAATCTAGAGAAGCCAAATTTCTATTGTACAAACAGAAGCCAGATTTTTTTAACAGTTACTTAAAAATCAAATTGTTAAAACCACATTGTTTACTACGAAAAAGTAATTCTAATACTTCCACCGTTCCAGGTAAAAAATTATTAGTATTCATTTTTTTGATGTTTCATTTAAAGAGCTCACTTTAATAAATAAGATATAAAAATGTTATTTTCTCACAAATGAGCTAAGAAGAATGTCATTTTCTTAAAAAGTTTGATTTTCAAACGAAGACTGTTTACCCAAAACAGAGTGAGTACTTCTTAAGTCAAACTTGGAGTCATACCTACTGGCTAGCGGATTTAGTAAACAAATTTGCCACGATCTAATCTTATCATTTCAAAAGTCAAAATCGTACTGGGAGACTTCCTTTATATCTATTAGATTTACGAATTCGTCATAAAATTATTGTCCTATCGGACTGTAAATGTGTTGTTTAATAACTTAAACTTTCAAACAAGATAATTTTTTTAGAACAGAAGAATAAAAAAAGGTATGACAATAAGTTTAGGACGGAGTGAGTACAACACTAAAAATTAAATAAATCTTGAAAATGACTTTCCCATAAGGCCATAAGAGATTTGGGCTTCCTATCTCCTGTGGTATCCTCTTGTCCACCCAAAATTCGCTTCTTGGCTACATTAGAGTATCACCAATACAATCGTGAATTTGATCCTACGTAGCTGTGGGTAATTCACACCCTTAATCATGTGTTATTTTTTCTATCTCCATTCACATTCAATCTGTTGAAGATATATTTGGCCTTCAAGGCCCATTTAGATTGTGTATTGTTTATTAGCCCATTTGGGCCCATTTACTTTGCCTTAGAATATAAGTGTTTGATGTATTAGTGTTTAGATAAAGAGTGATGTATTAGTAATTCACTAGATTCTGTGCCCGTGCCTATGGCACGGTGCCAGTATGGGACGATGTCAGTATAGGACGGTGTTAGTATTCAAATAAATCAATATAATAAATAAATATATATATATATATATATATATATATATATATATATATATATATATAAAGTTAGAATATAACTATTTCATCAAAATATATTTAATAGCCCATTTTACATTAAGGAAAAAAGAAGAAAGGAGTACAAAGTTTAAAAAGAGAACAAAAAAAAAACTAAGCCTGAAAAGGATGGAAGAAAGCCGATTGAAATAAAAACGTAGGAAGAAAAACGTGAATATGAAACGGTTAGATTAGGTTGAGATAAAAACAGTTTAGATGAGATTTATATATGAGATAAAAAAACAGTTTAGATTATATTAGGAATCTTCTTGACAGTCCTGATTCAGGGGGACACATGTGCCAGATGGAATAAATTACAGCCGTTTGATATAAGTAAAAATAATCAATCTCAGCCGCTCTTTATCCCACTGAGCTTTATTGTATAGTAGATTAATTCATTAATCAAAAATACAGTTTCTCTTCTTTCTATTGCCTTCTACTGTGTATTCTATTCCTTTCTCTCTCACCTCCGGTCACCACCGTCAATGGTGGTGGTCCGGCTACCCCCAACACATCTAACCCAAATACGAATTTTAACATGGAATCAGAGCCTCGATTATGATTAAATCTTCTTCCGTTAAATCTACGTGATTGTTGTGAAAACCTATTTTCATACAATTCGAAATCGATCTCGAATCTACTACTTCCACGGCGTTCCAACCTATTTGTGAAAATCAAGAAGGGCAAGAGAGAGAGAGAGAGAGAGAGGTGAAGGTGGGTTTCGCCGGAGAATCAAGACTGACGTCGTACGCCTCTCACGATCTCCACGACTCGTCCTTCTCTCTGACAACACTATTCGAGCCGATCTTGACTAACCTTGGATACCCAAGAAACAGAATCGTCTGCGAACATTGTTAATGTTCATCAATCCTGCCAGAAGTACTGCCAATGAGTTTTGTTGCGGTAATGGACTTCTGTTGAAATTTCATCGATTCTATCAAAATTTGTATGAATCTTCTTTCCCTTTCTTGAAGTTGTCTTTGTATCTCTTTAACTTTCCATTGATGCGCGAGTGACGCGGACGCTGTTTTCTTGCCCGTTCATTTCTGGATTGAAAACTGATCTAGCCAAGGGTTTTGCAAATTTTTACTGGATGAAGACGCTGGTGAGTGCCATAAAGGATTCACGTGTTCTTGCACATATTATTGTTTTTACTCTAGTGCTTTACCCCCCCCCCTCGGCACATATTCCTTTCAAATTGGGTTTCTATTTGACCTTATTAATTCTTAATTGAATTGGGTTTTCCATTTCATATTGTATCTTGATTTCTTGGAGGGAGAGAATTGGGGACTTCTCTCTTGGACATATATCGTTAATCAAATTGGAGAGAATATCCATGTTAGATTTTTTTTTAATTACTCTCTTCACTGTCAGTTGATTGGATGTTAGTTTTTTATTGGAAGTTGTATTTGAAATATTTTATTTGATTGTTGTCTCCGCGAGCCAGAATTACGGTGATGCATCTTACAAGAAACTAGAAAAGAACAAGGCGAAGACAAAGGGTATAATTGCGCTTTTACGCGTTTGCATTTGAGTGTTGCAGAGGTCTATCCATGGTTGAGTAATTAAGGACGTTGATAGCTATACCGCCATTAAAGACCACACATACATAGTTCATAAACTCTCGTTCTTCTTGATGAACTCCTTTGATTACAAAAGCTGAACAATGATTTGGTTGATATATCTCTTTGTGGACGATATTCGATCCATATTTTTTGATTAATGATGTAATCTTACGGACATAAAAGTTCGATTTGGGATACTCATTCATCTTCTAATCGCCATCGATCGAGTAAGCTTTTCGGGGATTGGCTCATGTTTGAGCTTCTCAACATCTACTACAAATGTTTTGGGTGATCCATTTGTGGGCTCCGATCAACTTGCTCAACATCTTCTACAAGTGTTCGAGGTGATCTGTTTGTGGGTTCCGCTTAACTTGCTTGACATCTTGATAAAGATTTTTACTATTTGGCCCGAGAGGCTCCACCCAATTAAGGCATATTTGATTTACGCCCATAGAGACCCATTTTCCGTAAAGGCTCATTTGATTTGTATTGGTGCAAGAGGACCATCCCATTGAGGCTCATTTGTTTGCACCTCTCCAACTCGCACATTTCATAATAGTTGCATGTTCGAGTTGAGGGGAAGTGTTGAAGATATATTTGGCCTTCAATGCCCATTTAGATTGTGCATTTTTTGTTAGCCCATTTGGGCCCATTTACTTTGCCTTGGAATATAAGTATTTGATGTATTTGTCTTTAGATAAAGAGTGATGCATTAGTAATTCATTAATTCATTAATCAAAAATACAGTTTCTCTTCTTTCTATTGCCTTCTACTGCGTATTCTATTCCTCTCTCTCTCTCACCTCCAGCCACCACCGTCAATGGTGGTGGTCCGGCTACCCTCAACACATCTAACCCAAATACGAATTTTAACACAATAAAAATAGATCTTTCCAATACAAATGTGGATTTAATATTATGTGGCATGCATCCCACCACTAAAATAATATTTGACAAAGAAATAAAATGGAAGAGAAAAGAGAATAACCAATAGAAAGAGTTTTAAAACGAATAATAATGGATATTATGTATCCACACCCTCAAGTAGAATATGAATGATTCACATTGTTATCCACAATATGGAAAAATTTGGTTGTCACATCATATCCACACTCATCATCCACATTTGCATTGAAGAGGTTTTTTCTTTCAAAAAGTGTGTAAATCCTAAGTGTTGGAAATTGGTTTTCCAAATAATTGGTTTAACCAATATTTGACCAAGTTTCCAAGCACGTTTCGTTTATTAAAAATGGAAATAAGTTGCAAAAATGAAATCTAAATTTCGAGTAAATTAAGTAGATGTATTTATTATCTCAAAACCAATTTCGGGTGAATGAGATATTAATACTCAAAGTAAGCAACTTAACTTTGTTAATTGAAGAGTAAAGTGGGTATGGAAAGTCATATCCCACATTGACAAAATAAAGAGTTTTAAGGCACTTTATTAATAGGCCCACCTTGGGAAGGAGCATCAAGCATTCCACAAGGTACAACCAAGTGGTGTCACACGTGTGAGTTAGCTTCAGCTAACCCAAGCCGCCGCTCGAGGATGGTTCGCACCATCCGAGCCAAAGCCGCGCAAAGTATACATTGGGTGCTTTAGAGGCGCACTTTGCACTTCATACGTCGCTAGGAGCCTTTCATTTTGTCAAGCTCACGAAGTTTGGTGGGTTCAACTAGTTAGCTCAACTCGGTTGGCAGGCGGCGATTACACCCGAAAGGGTGCTGGCGGGAGACTAGGTCAAGCGTCTAGGTGCAATGAACCTAGTCTAGCCGAACAGGTTCATGGGAGGCGGCTCAGTGTCTCCTTGATCAGGCGCCGGCGGTTATAGGGCGGTTGGACCCCGAAAGGGTGCATGGATTCGGCTATGAACTTGTTCGTTGAACCTGGTCGTGAGAATTTGAAATCATAACATTCTGTTAGAATAGTTCATATTGCAGCATTATCTTGTTCAAAGTCTTGGAAATTCTGAATCGCCAAAGTTCGACGTGATCTTGTATTGAAGTGCTACTTATGAAGATTGGAAAAGTCGTTGCATTTTAGAGACAATTGTCGAGAAACCGTGAAGCACAAGTACGGGGCAATTTCCTCTTGCGGAGATCGTATCCAATACAAGCCTCGACTTCAAAATTGATGTTATAAATTAAAGTTCTCTTCATCTCCTTTTCTATTTAAAACACTGCCCTTTGTTATTTCAAGGAAACTGCACCAAAATAAACTACACCAGGTGGTATTTAAATACTTTCACATCCTCATTAGCATTAGAGATGTTCTTAAATGATTTTCCAACCGATGTGCAAGTCGGTCTTGGGCTATGGCCAAAAGGCCAACCGCCCTGGGCCCTCGTAATTTTGGAGCCCAAATTTGTACAGTACAACTACATATTATATACTCCATCCGTTTTCAAATTATCGTCTTCCCTTCCTCTTTCGTCCGTCCTAAAATATTGTCTTATTTCAAAACTTTTCTTTTTAGGAAAATATTTTTATCACTTTACCCTTATTTTTTCTATCTACTCTAATTATAACCACATGTTCAAGGGCATTATAGAAAACCACACATTTCATCAATATTTATAATAAAATAAATTACTTTTTCTTAAGCAGTATGCCAGATCAAAGTGGACAATAATTTGAAAACGAGTGGAGTACTTTTTTCGTTCCAGGCAAAGAGTCCATTAATACTATATTTATTTTGAAATGTTTCACCTTTTTAATCTCACTTTTAAAAATTATGCTTACAATTCTTATAACATTTCATGTTTATCATCCACTTGTGTTGTAAAGACATTGTTTGTGCTTAAGTATTTTAGTAATTATGACTAGCTCCAATGACATTAATATATCTCTTTAATAATTAGACTTTTCAAATTGAGACTTTTTAGGTAGAAAGGAGGGGGAAATATATATATATATATATATATATATATATATATATATATATATATATATATATATATATATATATATATATATATATATAGTTCTTTCTATAAAAAAATGTTAGTATTTGGGCTTGTGGCCCGATTAATTACTTCCGCCCACATGGAATATATTTATATTATTATTGGTTAATTAGTTTCCTAATCCGAAGGGGTTCGAGATTGACCTAACTTAACCTATGAAAAATAGGGTTTCTTATACAATAATATAAATAGAGCAACTAAAGGGATAAAACCCTACACATTGGATTACACGCCTAAGAAGAAAAGCTTCTTGGCCGCCCCTATATTCTATCTCACCAAATACTCCCTCTAGCCTAACCATCAAGATGCTTGGATTTGCGGTGTGAACTAATATTGATATTCATGCTACGTGATATCAATACGACAATAGAGACTTGCAGGATTCTTGATCGTGACATACGAAGATCGTAGCTCAAGCAGAAAGTCTTCTGATTCGCTCAAAGTTCAAGTTCGTACGAGGTAACTCATGATTACTTGTTGATAACGAACTTGTATGATATATGTATATATATATATATATATATATATATCCTTCATTGGTATCAGAGCCTATATGCTTGATTGTTCGTATCGTTATGCCATGAATTGCATGCTTTTGTTTTTAGGCTTTGCTTAAAAGTTTTACCCGATAACGAACCAAGTGAGTTTTATTATTTTATGTGTAAAACGTTTTTATTTTCGAGAAATTTTATATGTCTGAATTCCCTATGAAGAGGCAAACGACATACTAAATTCTCGTTGAAATCCATTGGGTATTTTTCAAAATATCGCAAACCCAAGTTTTGTTGAAAATTGATTTTTTTCCAAAACTTTGCATGTTGTTTTGACTTGTTTATTTTCTCTAAAACCGTGGTTTTATGGTCTGTAATTGTAGTACTCCACGAGGGCTTTCCAACGACATATTATATGCTTAATTTGGACTTAAAATGAACACTTTACGGTCTCGCGAAGTTGGCTCACGGATCACGTTCGCGAATCGATTTTTAGGGTTGAAAAATAGGCGTCCTACAACCCCCACTCTCGGCCTCGATGTACATGCCTTTTGTGGCACTCCTTTCGATGTAAAAAGTATATGACTAGAAAGTACTCGACGATATGAATCCAACGCCATCGTCCACGACTTCATCAGAGCACGGGAAGGCGGCACGTGGACTGCACGCTCCGGTTAGGCACGTGAACTGCTACGTGGAAGACCAGTCAACTATTGACTAGTCAACAGTCAAATAGTTGACTAATGACATGTTCTCCACGTCACCTGCCACCTCAGCAAGTGGGACCCACTCCAGTGACACCCTATTTGGTGACGTCAGCCCTGACACGTCATCAGTGACGTCAGACGTCAGCCCTGCCCAGTCAGCTGCCACATCATTAGTGACGTCAGCGTGGCATCATCCCTGCCCGGTCAGCTGCCACGTCACCAGGGACGTCAGCCCTATGTCTTGTCAGCCTGTCCTAGGAAGCCCACACGCGCAGGCGGCGTGTGCGGCGTTTCTAGACCTCCGTTTTTGTAACGGCCAGTGCGTCTGGACTAATTTTGGCCTTCTGAGTCCAATGGTGGCCTCTGTTTTGAACAATTCAGCCTGGAAATATTTGTTTTTGTTTTTTCATTGTATAAAAACTAGTTTTTTTTATTTATAAAAAATTCAAAAATAATTTCTAGGGGCTGTTTTGTCATTCTGTGACTGTTTAGTGCTATTTGGGACTGTTCCGAATTTTTTTTAAATTCTTTGTGAATTTTAAACTATTTTTAAGTCATTTTTCGCATATTTAATTACCGTTTTGGGCTCTAAAATTGCGATTGGGACTATACAAGACCCAATAATTTTATTTCCAATAGTAAAAATATTTATGTACATGATATGTGCTTGATAGATTTGTTCTATCTTATTTCTTTTGTTTAAATTATCAATTTATGAATATTATCACGTTGTGCATACTTTGGTTGTGATTACGAGCCTCGCGAATTTTCCCTCCTTACGTGTATGATGTGATTATATTTAGTAATTGATTTTTTAGAACAAAAGTGAATCGATATATATATATATATATATATATATATATATATATATATATATATATATATATATATATATATATATGCTAATGTCTTATTTTTTGCAATAAATTGTAGTGAAATGACTTCTAAGAATGTAATCGCTGACCTTAACAAGGGTGAGAAATTATATGGCACCAACTATAGTGTTTGGCAAAGAAAAATCACGTATTTGCTAAATGAGCAAGAGGTTCTTAACAACCTAGATACTGTGATGGTAGAACCAGAGATGGGTAATTTGACCATCACCCAGCATCGCCAGAAAATGCAGGAATTCCTTAAATGGAAAAAGAAAGATCGATGTGCACGCTTTACTATGTTGAGTAGCTTGCATAATGATCTTATTTGTGAGTTTGAGGATTGCCTGACTGCAAAACAAATGTGGGACGACATTAAGCACATTTATGGGAATCCTTCTGCTACAAAGTTGAGGACTTTGACTTACAAGTTTGAAAGTTATAAGAATGACCAGAAACATAACATTCATGAACAACTACGCGAAATGTCCGGAATGATTCGTGATCTTAAGGCTTCAAGCGGTGATTCGTTCACTGCCTGACTCTTGGAGTAGTTTGAGGCGTATCTTGACTCATACAGACTCCATTCAGACTTTTGCAGATGTATCTCGCCATGTTGAGCTCGAGGCTGAGTGTCATGAAGCGAATCGTGCGATAAGTGATGCGACTCGTGATCTTGCTCTTGTTTCCCTTGAGGGTCCGCGCAAGTCACATGGGAAACGCAAGAAACAAATTAAAGGCAAGAATACTCATAATTTGGGCCCCAAAAGTGACAAGATTACTAAACGCCGAAGAGGCAAAAAAAAAATTGCTAAGCAGAAGTGCTACAACTGTGGTGCCTTGGGTCATTTTGCTAGGACTTGTCCTGAGCCCAATAAGGTATCCCTTAATCCTATCTCCATGCAAAGTTATGTTTGCTCTCATGTTTTATTAGCTGACTCTCTCTCTGTGTGGATTGTAGACTCAGGCTCAACCAAACATGTGACGAGGGATCGAGGAGGATTTGTAGATTATCGAAAAGTTCCTGCGGGTACAAGAAGAATTTTCATGGGAAACAGTTCGTCTGTTGAAGTCAAAGGAGTTAGCTCATACCAACTTCAATTGCGGAATGGACGCACATTGACTCTTCATGAAGTTCTTTATGCACCTGAATTCGACATAATCTATTATTAGTAGTACAATTGCTAGGACATGGATATTCTTTTAATTTTGGTGATGAGATTTTGGGACATGGTTTTATGTCAGATAATTTCTTTAAATTAGATTTGTTGGATTCCCATAATTCTTCTGTTAATTCTTCTTCTTGTATGATTTATGATGATACTAATTCCGAGTTATGGCATGCTAGACTTGGACATATAGGAAAAGATAAGATGACTAGATAATTGGCTAGAGAAGGCCTAGATTGGGGTCTCTCACCAAAGTCAACCTTGTAGGCCTGAATCTTGTTTGGCGAAAAGCTTGCCGAAAGCCTTTTGGTAAGACAAAAAGAGCCACACATCCATTAGAGTTAGTCCAGCTTTTGGTCGGACATTTGCGGACCAATGACATGTTGCGGACCAGGCATGTCATGTTAAGGCTTCCTATTTTCTCATGTCATTTGGATCGCTTCCTATTTTCTCACATGGTTATCGTTTACCTTATTTCTCATCGCGACGCGTGGTTATGTTTACCTTATTTCTTAAGTGTTTTGAGCGATATCTCGCAGAGGTTGAGAATCAAAAGGATAAAAGCTTAAAATCTTTTGAGCGTGAATATTTATCTCGATCAATTTAAAGAATTGTGTGAGAAAAAGGGAATAGAATCAAAAGGATAAAAGCTTAAAATCTTTTAGAACCGACGGGCCGTGAATATTTATCCGATCGCAACAATTTAAAGAATTGTTGAGCAGAAGAATCGAACATTGTTGAACTCGAAATGGTTAGGTCGATGATGGAATCGAACATTGTTGCCAACCTCCCAATGGTTAGGTCGCTAATGACCGCCGCCTACATACTTAACCAAGTGCCTTCTAAGTCGGCTCCCACAACCTCTTATGAACTTTGGAAAGGTAAGAAGCCTAAATTGGAAAGGTGCATCTTCATCCTTGGGTTGTGTTATGTCCATAGCACCTCCAATAAGTTTGGAAAACTAGGCCCTAGTTTTCATAGGAGATTCATGTGTGTTTTCAAAGGGTTATGTTATGTATTCGGTGGAAAACCTCAAAGGGTTATGTTATGTACGGTGGAAAACTTGACGTAAGAATGACCGAATCAGAGTCGCGCAATGTTGATTTCATTGAGAATGAATTCCCACACATAGGTGAAATTAGGAAAGACTTTGAACTTTTTGAGATGGAAGAAGAACATATGACATCTTTTGGAGAAGGTAGGGAATTGCCCCAACCTAATCCTATGGTACAACATGAGGTTGAGCCTATGGAAGTCGCCAATGAGAGTCAAGGTGATCTTCATCCGAGTGGGAGTACGGATTCTAGTGGGAGACCGATACTAGAGCGAAGAAGTAAACGTGGGAATATACCTCGTCGTCGATTCACGATCGAAGAGGAATCTTTCCTAACTACTTCTTACAATTCTAGTGAGCCTACATCGTTCAAAGAAGCTCTTTCTTTACCTACAAACAGCGAATGGATGACTTTAATGGAAGATGAAATTTCCTCTATGAAAAAGAATCAGGTTTGAGAGTTAGTTGATCTTCCGCAAGGTCGCAAGACTATTGGAAACAAATGGGTTTTCAAAGTCAAGCGAAAGGCAGATGGATCAATCGATAAATATAAGGCACGTCTTGTGGCGAAAGGCTTTACCCAAAGAGAGGGTTTAGACTATGAGGAGACATTCTCCCCTGTGGTGAGATTTTCCTCTGTTCGCCTAATCCTAACGATAGTAGCGCACATGAATCTAGAACTTTATCAGATGGATGTTAAAACTGCTTTTCTCAATGGAGAACTAGATGAAGAGATTTATATGACTCAACCAGAGGGTTTTGAAGTCAAAGGACAAGAGCGCAAAGTGTGCCGACTCAAACGTTCCATCTATGGTCTTAAACAATCATCTAGACAGTGGTACATTCGCTTTCATCAAGCGATAACCTCAATTGACTTTGTGTTGATTGAGGGAGACCATTGTGTGTATGTTAAACGATCCAAGAAAAAAATCTTGATTATGTCATTATATGTTGATGACATCCTAATAGCTGGGAATGATATGGAGATGATAAATGCCACTAAAGAGTGGTCGCCGCCGATATGACAGACTTGGGTGAAGCAAGCTATGTGCTTGGAGTAAAAGTCATTAGGGATCGTTCGAAAAGATTTCTCGGTTTGTCTCAAAAGACTTACATTAAGAAATTTATCGAACGATTTGGCATGGCTAACTCAAAACTCGTTGTCACTCCAATGAAAAAAGGATGTGTCCTTAGTACAAACCAATGCTCTAAGAATGAAGAAGATAAGAAGAGGATGTCTACGACTCTATATGCGAATGCGATAGGAAGCTTGATGTATGCTATGGTGTGTACTCGGCCTGTCCTATGCTTTGCAGTTGGGATGTTGAGTCAATTCCAAAGTAATCCTGAACCTCAACACTGGATGGCAGTGAAGAGGGTTCTGCGTTACTTGGTGGGAACCACAAATTTAACCTTATGTTACCAAGGTGGGGATTTGAGCTTGAAAGGTTTCGCTGATGCAAATTGGGCTAGAGATGTAGATGGTTATAAATCTACTTCGAGCTACGCTTTCCTCCTTAGTGGTGGAGTTATCTCTTGGAGTAGCAAGCGACAGACTAGCACCGCCTTATCTACGATAGAGTCAGAATACATGGCTTGCTCAGCTACGGTTCAAGAAGTTGTGTGGTTGAGGAGTTTTCTTCAACATCTTAATGTTACGACGCATGTGGATCGCCTTGTAGTCATTGCTTGTGATAGCATGGCTGCTTTAGGTTACATTAAAGATCCCAAGTATCATGGGAAGATGAAACACATTAACATCAAGTATCATTTCACTAGAGACATGGCTGCAGGAAAAAAAAAGTTGTTCTAGAATATATTCCTACTAGAAGCATGTTGGCTGACCATATGACTAAGCCTCTAGCTAAAGAGATCTTTCAGGATCATATGTTGGGTCTAGGGCTTCGTAGAATTTGACATTTATTCTGAGAGCACTTTTATTGACATTTCATTATTATTTTCATTATCGTTTGAATAAATTGCAGTTTCATTTTATTCATTTTATATGTTAATTGGATGTTTCAATATGAAATTGTGTAGCATATATATTTTGATTAAAAAATATGTCGTGGATATTGAATTGACCCTCTCACACGGGTAATTCACCTTGTCGCTAGGTGGGCGAGCAAGTTGAGATAGTAAAAGTCTTTGGCACCTACGAAGGGGGGTACACTTACATTTATCACCTTGGCATACGTCCAAGATGAGACCTTTTATAAAGGTCGACTTTTTATCCCAAGGAAAAGTCCGAATGTGAGATCTTAAAAAAGACACTAGAAGAGTGACTGCTTTTAAGTACTCAGGTTAAACGCCAGAAGGGTGGCTAGATTAAGGTTCGTATGACGTTTGAGCATGACATGCCTACTTCGTGTGGGAGTTTTGTCATAGCATACACTTCATACTGTATGTGACTATAATGCGACTTAAGAAAGTGATTGAATGATCACTGCTTCATCACTGTGTGAGTTCTAGTGATCAAATCCAGGTCACGATTATACCCTATGTGACTTAGAACTATATCATGAACTTGGACGTTGATGATGCTACTTTGGCATGCCGACCAACGGGATATGCACATACAGCCCTACGAAACATTGCTGGGAAAGTAGTTAATCAAGAGTGATTGATATGAGTGTCTAAGGAAGATAGTATGATATGCATCTCTATTTTTGTGTTTCAATGTCATGGTTATCATATTGAACATACGGTTCAAGAGATTGATCTTGATACACAAACATATTGAGTTTTAAGCACCGCTCTTGAGGGATTGATGATGCTTAAATTGATGTATATATACGATCTGGGGTATAGAAGAGTTTTGTTTTCTAACGAGGACGTTCTATGCTGGTCAGATGGTGATTTGGTATAGCGCTCCACCCTTTATCTTTCTCGTCATGTCACACGCTTCACTTCCAGTATGAAGAGGGAGTGTTTAACGGGTTTCGATGATACGATGTGGTTAGAGAGGTGAGTCCATGTGTACGAGTGGGAGATGTTAGTAATTGGGCTAGTGGCCCGATTAATTACTTCCGCCCACATGGAATATATTTATATTATTATTGGTTAATTAGTTTCATAATTCGAAGGGGTTTGGGATTGACCTAACTTAACCTACAAGAAATAGTGTTTCTTGTACAATAATATAAATAGCGCAACTAAAGGGATAAAACCCTACACATTGGATTACACGCCTAAGAATAAAAGCTTCTTGGCCGCCCCTCTCTCTCCCTCCTATATTCTATCTCACCAAATATTCCCTCTAGCCTAACCATCAAGAGGCTTGGATTTGCAATGTAAACCAGTATTGATATTCGTGCTACGTGATATCAATCCGACGAGAGAGACTTGCAGGATTCTTGATCATGACATACGAAGATCGTAGCTCAAGTAGAAAGTCTTCCGCTTCGCTCAAAGTTCAAGTTCACACGAGGTAACAGATGATTACTTGTTGATAACGAACTTGTATGATATATGAATATATATATATCCTTCAAAAGACATTTTCCGATACTGGAGATAGAGTGCGAGTTTGGGAAGAGACGTGCGAAGGGAGAGAGATCGACTCTTCTGCCTCCTTGAGTGATGACATTAAGATGAAAGAGTTGGATGGCAAAATCGACCACGTTTGTTTACTTCACAACTCACAACGCTATCTGATTCTATCTCAACTCTTTCCCTTCGTATCAAGACTCTCAACATCTTCAATTTATATGATTCCTTCGATTAAGGTACTACATACTTTAATCTTCATTTTCCAGTATTAATTTTTTTAAACCATTCAACTTGAGGATTCATGAATATTATTTGTATTTGGTTGACTATTTTGTTGTAATTTTTAACCATTCAATTTGAGGATTTTATATGAATATTATCAGCTTAATTAGTTGATAATTGATTACGGACTTACAATGGTAAATAGAAATCGGAATGGTTTGAAATCTGAATGGAACTATGGAAGTAGTATATCTGTATATGAGTAAATCTACTAAAGACTTTTTTCAAACTTAAGCAGCAAAGTGTTCTGCTTATTCAATTTCTAATTTGGTTAGCTTTATTAGATTTTTTATGTTTTTAAAATTCTTGGAACTCAACATCAACATTTGACTTTTTTGTCACTCATGGAATTAAGTATTTTATTAGTCACTTGTAGCGAACAAGATAATTTCAAGGTGATCGATTACTTTGCAAGTGGATTAAAATTTTGAAATGAAATATGATGTATTTGTTGAGATTTGTAAAAAAAAAACGATAATTATTGTTAAATGTAATAAAACATATATTTTGAAGTATAAGACATTCACATTTACGTATTATTAATTTATTGGAAGCCTTATTTATTTACTCGCCCCAAACCTATAAAATATCAAGAACGGCTAATGTGCAGTAGAAGTACTAGACTACTGGAAGTACTAGACTACTGGAAGTACGTAATTTTTCTCTCTTAGAAAAAAGCAGTAACTGCCAAGCCGAACACAAACTTCAACAATTAGTGAAATGCAAGAATTATGTGTATCTCGATTCTCGAGAGATTATAAAAGCGTATTAAGGCCTCATCTGGTGCAGCGTTTTAAAAACACAGTTTTTTTCTAAACGCAACGGTTTTAAAACGCAGCATTTTCAAAACATAATATATTTTTTCTTGTAAGCATGTTTGGAAAACTATTTCAAAACACTATTTTTATAAACAAAATAGTTATAAACGTAACACATTTTTAAAACACTGCATTAAAATAATTTAAAAAAAACTGTAATTTTTACCAATATTTTTATCAAAACACTTTACCAAACAAGTACCAAAAGACATAATATTTCTTTCATGCTCCTATTTGATAACTAACGAAAAGGAGAAAAGCTACATTCTCTCTCTGGTACAATTCTAATTCTACTGTCACCACTACTAAACCAACTTTGTACAACCTCCAAAATTACCCAATACACCCACCCCTACCCAAATGACCATCTATCCTTTAACCTTTAACCTTCAACTTTTAACCAAAGCAACTTTCTTTTTTCTTTTAATTGTTTAAACGTTAAAACCAAATAATTAAGGATTTTCTTAAAAAGTTAGTTTGGAAAGGAAAAAAACTTTTTTTTTTATTTTCTTTCTAAAAACGTATTTAAACCCAAAAAAAAATGGATTTTTCCAAAAGTTTGTTATAAAGAAAAAAACATCTTTTTAAAAAACACTAGTGTTGTCGGGAATCAATGTTTTTTTTTTTTTGAAAAACACTAGTGTTGCAACACTATGAGCCAACACAACTAGTCTAAACACAAGTGCTTTTCAAACAAAAAAAATCTGTTTTTTTTTTCAAAAACCAATTTCTTTAAAACACTAGTTTCGCCTAAAATTAGAGTTGGCCCCTATAACATTAATGTTTTTTAAAAAAAATCAAGACAACTTCTAATTTGAAAAATTGTTTTAAAGAAAAAACGAATTTAAAAAACACTAGTGTCACCTCCATGAGGCAACACTAATTAAGTAGTGTTTCCCACACTAGTGTATTTAAAAAAATTAAAACTTTTTTTTTTCTTTTCAACCCTACTTTAAAAAAAAAATGTAAGTTTTTTTGTTGGTTTTATTTAAGCAGTTTAAAGAAAACAAAAGGTTTTACTTGGTTGATGAAAGGGCAGAATGGTTATTTGAGAAGTTGTGTGGTTGTATAAGTATTGGGTAAATTAGGGTAGTTGTACAACCAGTCAACCACTCTTTGTACTTTCAGTTCTCCTAGATGCTATGGTGGGCATGCCTCGAGGGCCTTGACGTTTAACGTGGACAGCCTATCATTAGACTTTCTACTTTGAGTAAATAGAGTTGGAATGGAGTGAACAAGATTTTTTAAGTGGAAAACAAATTTGTATTTATATAACGAGAAAAAAGTAATTTAATATGGAAGCACAAAATCAAGCTATTATGCCAAGAAGGAGAAGGAGAAGGAAAAACGTAAACTACAAATATTGGAATTTGGTTAATTAATAGGAATTAAATGACTCCATCCATTTTAAGAAAATAGTTTATCTTTCTTCTTTAGTCTGTTGAAAACAAAAACGGTCTCATTTTTAAAAGTAGTACTGCACTAATTTTGGTGAAATTTGAAAAAAATACAATTCAAAAGATTTAACTAGTCAAATGAAACAATTTACTTGGGAACGCGGACTATATATCTTGTAAGTTGAGGCCACTTTGTAGTGGATTCCATATTTGGATGGATTAGCATACCATGTTTAAAGAATGCCCGATAATTGTTAAACTTATGTTACTTTTGGATGATTCACTTTAAAAGTTTATTTTTTAAAATTATGTTTATAATTTTAATAATATTTCAAATTTACCTTTTATATTTGATATTGAGATATTGATCGATTAGTTATTTAATTTGGGTATAATTTAGGGGTATATGGTAAGGTGGGTGAGGTGCATCATGCATGGAACACCTATGCTTGACTCAAATATTAATTTTAAAATTTAAATAAACCAACCCTTCTATATCTAATCAGTACTCCTTAATACTCCACTATGATGCTTATACATAAGTTTGGAGGGACTTTTAGTTTAATATTGATCCACTTTCTTTCTCTAATTTTCTTTCTTCTCTATTTTCTTTTTTCTTTTCCATCCTTTGTGTAGTTATTATTAATTTAATAAGTTTTATTTGGTGCTAAAATTTAAAAAAAAAATCATTTCTTCAGTAGGAGTTAAGTTTAGATAATAATAAAAAAATATTTTAAACATAAATTTTCTTTTAAATTGACATTTATTTTGAGATAAAAGCAATTTTAAAAATTATTAAAACATATATTCCTTCCGTTTTTAAATAATCGTCCTCTTTGACCCGACACACCCTTTAAAAAAATTAATTGGTTGTATTACAAATATTGGTGTAATGTGTGGTTTCTTTTAATTATACTACATTTGTCTTCTTAAATTTTCCTACCATTGCAAGCTACCGATATACATATATTCTTTTTTTACATTATTATCGTATTACATTATTATCGTAAACTTAATCGATTGATCAAATTGAAAGATGCTTATTTTTTTTTATGTGAAATGTGTGTATTAATTGCGAATTCTTTTCAACCAAAGGAAATAATTTGTTTCGTGTTCGTAATCTATGAGAGGATAAAATAATAATTATTATTATTATTATAAACATAAATTGACCCTTAAAATGACATATATTTTTAGATTAAAGTAATAAAAATAATTTAAAAAATAAAATATTTTTTTCCATAGAAAATATAATATAAAATATAAATATTTTAATTCAATTGTGTTGGAAAAATAGAAATAAAAAATATGAAAAATATGATGGTAGTTAGGTTTTTAAAAAATTGTATAGATGGTGATTATTGAAGTGAAAATTTTCTTAAAATATTAAAAAAAGTGTAAAAAAAACAAAAAACGAGAAGCTACAATATCATTTGGAGATGCTCCGACACGGAAGGGAAAGGGTACGTACTAAGGAAAAGGATGAGTGAGGGAGACACCTCACATCAGTCGGGTTGGCGCACAAGAAGCCACATATTTTGCTACAAGCCGGATCTGCTACCATCAACAGGTGAAAAACTCACCTCTTGCTTGAGCCGTTGTGCAAATGCCGCGTCACTCATGCTACCAAAAATCTCCAATTACCTGTCCGGCTGTCCCCTTTCCTTTGCGATAGACGATAGTACTACTTTTCTTTCTTTCTTTCTTTCTTTTCTTTTTATAGCTTTTTTTTCTTTCTTTCTCATTATTTCCATATTTTATCTGTCTAACTCCCTAAATTATTGTCCTGTTATATTTTTTGGTTAAATTATATGTTTTTCAAATACAAATTTAATGTGTATTTTTTATGAATTTAAACAAAATAATAATTTAAAGATTGGATTATTTTTTTATTCAATGATTACAAAATTATAAAAATTTATAAGATAAAACTTTAAATTAAAATAATAATGAGCCCAAACAGGCCAACATATCCTTTAGTTAAATTACTCTAGAGTAAACTCATCAAGAAAATCTTTAAAAAGTTTTAATGAATGACAATCCTTGGTCCTAAATTGAGTTTTTTTTTTTGTATATTTATTTTGTTTCAAAATGAGTATATATTTTTTGTAAATATACTAATTTCACCTTTAACATTTGTCATCTTCTAGCTGTGAGAACCCCGTTTCGAACTCCGTCTCGCTACTAAAAAACGAGTGGTTTCAAAACTTTGAGCACGTGCAATATGCTCGGACTCGTTGTGGACTCAAAAAATGTATTTGTAGAGTTGTCACCTCTATTTTACAGATAAACAAAGAAAAACCAAAAATTCCAGAAAATATGGATTCGGAGGCTAATATATGAGTTAGGAAAGGACTTAGTCACCCAACTCTCCCTTTAAGTATCAAAATGAGTTTTTGACTAAAAATGTTCTTTATATATATATATCTATATATATATATATATATATATATATATATATATATATATATATATATATATATATATATATATATAAACTAAATTAAACATGATAAAGAAAATAACTTTGATACTTACCTTTTGAAGCGTGAGGGTTTATACCAGGTATACCTAGGTTTAGGCGGACTTTTGAGTGTGTTCGCTCTGTCCTCTTCACGAGAGAAAGTCTTTTGTTTGTTGTTTGTTGAAATTTGGGCAGCATGACTGCTTGCTTTTGTTGTTTTTCACGTCGAAATTTTGGGCGGCGTAATTGCTTGTTTTTGCTAAAAATGTTGTCTGTCGTGTTTGAATTTTGGCGGCATAAATGCTATATTTATGGCTTTTTGTAACTGAATTTAGGGAGAAAACATAATTAGGTTAATTAGGTTTTTATTTGGACAGAGGTTTAGTGGGATTAGGGAGGATTTCTTCGGCCTATCTTTGTTTGGGTTATTCAAAATATACATGTTTTTTATACTAGTTTGACGTCGAGCTCAATTTAATGTTTTGATAATGTGTAATATATTTTTTGTTGTTGAGCTTGTTGTGTTGATATTTCGTTTATATGTTGTTTAGTGTGGTTTGACATTTGAATTCTATATGTTACGACATGTCTTAGTTATTAGAGGTATCAAAACTCAAATATATATATATATATATATATATATATATATATATATATATATATATATATATATATATATATAAAGTTGGTGGGTAATATTATGATTGTGTCACCTCATTCACTTTTGTTAAACCTTAATTGTGAAGACATGACTCTTTAATTCATGGTGACTCTTTGTTTTGTAACAATTAACTAACAATAATACTTAATAATAATTACTATAATAAGGGGTATTAGAATACATATATATATATATATTAGGAGAAGTGTTTTAACTAAAGGACTTTTTCACAACAACATTTGAAAAAAACTTTAGCTAATGGGTATGGAGGAAAATGACTTGGGTAGGTCAAAAGGTTTTCTCTCACTATCAAAGATCAAATATCTCGGCTCTCTCTCCATCTTTCACAAGCATTTTATGCAACAAGATAGAAATAGAGCCTCCAAAACGTCTATCCTCACTGTTGGGGTTTTATCTCGCTTTCTCCCCCTCTCTCGCTTTGTATTTAGAGAGATAACTTCGACAAGTCTATCTCTCCCCCAATCCTTTCTCGCCGCCGATAACTTTCATCAATTCCTTCTTTTGAAGAGTTTCATTCTTTTGGACTTCACTAGAGAATTATTCCTTCTCGCCTTGCTCCTCATTTTATTACGATTAGACTTTTCATTTTCTTGATTAAATTTTTTATTATAATTATGCTTTTGATTTTTAGATTTTAGTTTTTGTATTTTCTTTCTGGATGATAATATATTGATAACAACTTATTGGAATTTTTTAAAAAATTTGACAATGATTTTAGTTTTAGTTTTAATTTTTTTGTAAGTTTTTATCTTAGTTTTGGTTTTTGTTTAGACAATTATTTTAGTTTTTATTTATGGTTATTTCTTAGAAAGCGAAACGAAAAGAAGCATTTTATTCCCTTACTACTACAGAACTATCTACGATAATTTAGGCGATTTCGGTGATTGACTTTTGATTTTGATCGATAATAATTAAAAATTTGCTTTAATTTTGTTTTTTTTTCAATTTTTAGATAATACTATGATTTTTAATGATCTATTGGCGTTGGCCCTCAATTTGTTTTACTTTTTAATTTTGTTCATTCGATTATTTCCTTATTAATTTGATTTGTTATTTATTTTGGATTTTAAATATAATTTATGTTTTTGATCACACAATTTTCGTGGTGACCTTATCTTGTTGTCCACGTATGAAACAGAAGTGGCACGATCTTGTTCATTCGTCCTTGTCCGGTTACCTGCACGAGACAAATAACAAAACACCGTTAAGGAGTCGGGGTTGCCCGACTAGAACCCTCCGGCGTGAGAGTAAGGTATCCGGAGGAATGGGTAATAAATGTGTCGTAATAGTAAATGGTCCGATAAGAGGGTTTGATAAGAGGATTTGGATATCTGAAAAATGACTTGTCCTTTACAATAAGGAATGTCCCCTATTTATACCTGATTTTCCTGGTGACGTAGCCGTTTCTTATTGGGGATTAGGTTGTGGCGGACATTAAATGCGCTGAAGACTTTATCAGAAATAAGTGGACTGATCGATGTCAGAGAGTTGGTGGTTGCGTGCGGCGGTTTCACTGGGTCTTGGGAAGCTTCTTGTCATGCTCGGTGATTATTGACCGTTTGCCGAGGTCGAGTGCTCCGAGCGTAGTGAACTCTCGTTGTCGAGGCCGAGCCCATCGAAAACCCCGGGTCTAGTTTGCTCCTTACTCTAATTGTTTTATGAGGTGTCTTCGACGAGCTTGCACTAGCTCGGCTGCCTGACTGAATCTGCTAACGGTTTCCACTGTGGGACCCGTAATTATGCTGATGATGATTTCCACGGTTTCATCCTTTCAGTTTTATTGTTGTTATTGATTCCTAGATTTGTTTTATGTTTCAATTTTGGTTTATGGTTCTTGATTAACAGTTTTGTTTCAATTTGAGCTTTTGCTTCTATTTTGATTTTAAAAAAAAGGTGATTTTGACTGATTATGATTTTTTTTTTGTTTTGGCATCGATTTTAGTTTTAGTTTAGATTTTTGTTTGAGTTTTTATATTGGTTTTGATCTTAATTGTTACTTTTTTTAACTGTTATTTTATTTTTACTAATGTTTTATTTTTTAGCTATGATTTTATTTGTGTTAATTTCTTCAATTTAGTATTGATTTCAAATTTCAAATTTGATAATTGCTACTCGGTATAAATTAGTTTTTTTTATTTTGCTCTTGATTTTAGTATTTGATTGTTTTAGTTTTTTATTTAAATTTTAATTTTGGTATAAATTTTTTAGTTTGATTTATTATGTTTTAACCATATAAATACTTTAAATAAATTAAATTCTCTACATATATGTTTAAATACTATTGCTTACAAGCATTACTACCAAATTTGTGTATTTTATGTATTTACCTTACTTTCTTTTTAATTATTACAAAAAAAAAACTGAAAGCAAACACAACCATTTCACAAGTATGAAAATGTTTATTGATCATGTTGAGATCGATAGAGTAGTTGACTTGGAATGACTTGCAAAAAAATTATGAATCATACGAAAATAGAAATGCAAAAAGTCTTTAGATAGAGGAGGAGTGGTGAAAGAGAAATAATAATTTGGTTCTAATTATGTTATTAATGAGACATTAAAATGACAACCAATTTCATTCACTTTTATTTATTAAGATATTGAATATGTACCATTTAAGTGAATTTTAAGAGGAAACTTTAAAAATTATACTAACTCATGTAACCTTAAGAATTTTATATATTAAACATTTATTTTTTATTTGAGTAGCAATCATAATAATAAAGTGAATATGATCCATTGTTTTTTTTAATTGACCAACCTTTTAAACTTCATTTTATAAATTTGTAAGTTTTTAATAATTTAATTTATTATTCAATGACATTGGAATATCATATCATATTTTAATCAATATATTTATATCATATAACATATCTTATAAAATGAGTATGTACTATATTTAATAAATTTAATAAGAAAAAAATTAAAAAATTATCCCGTGCAAAGCACGGGTGTCACACTAGTATGTTAGATTTTTGAAGGCTGTCTTGATCATAGATTTACCATTGTTTGTAAAATATTATGTTGAATTAGCTTTCGATGGCTAGTTGCCTTTGTTGGTAGCAAAATAAGAATAATCATACTCCCTCCGTCCCTAAATAATTGTTCTAGTTGACCCAATGCATGGTTTAAGAAAAAATAATTGACTTGACTCGACACATAATTTAAGAAAAAACAATTGACTTGACTCGACACATAATTTAAGAAAAAACAATTGACTTGATTATTTATATTGGTTTAATGTGTAGTTTTCTTTAAAGCTCATGTGTATGTGGCTCATAATTAAAGTAGAGTGAAAAAATAAGAGTAAAATGGTAAAAGTGATGTTCTAACAAGATAAGTTTCAAACAGGACAATTATTTTATAACGAACGAAAAAAAAAGAAGAACGATAATTTAGGGACGAAGGGAGTAATAAATAAAATAATAAAATAATAAAATAAAATATAAAATATATATTTACATCTAAAAAGCAAATATGAAAATAATGTATATATCATTATATTTATATTTTACTCAATTTCAAAATAAGTATTCATCATTGATATTTGATAGTATACATTAATTTTTTTAAAAATAGTTGGCTTAGTGTACCTTTTTAATACTCTCAAAGTACTTGGTGATGTTAAATAGGGGTGATAAATCGGTCGTGTTGGGCTGTTATCGAGCGGACACGATAACAGCACGACACGATAAGCACGAACACGAACACGACACGATAAGTTTATCGTGCCTAATATTAAAACCCGAACACGACACGATAAAAACACGAAAAGCACAACACGACACGATAGACACGATAAGCAAAAAATACGATTTATTTAGTCAGACCCGTTAAGCATGTTAAGCTTCAATAAACATTATAAAATATATAATTTTGATTTTTTAATACATATTTTGAAAATTTATTAATATAAATAGTCAAGTTGTTTAAAAGTCATAAATTTTCAAATGATACAACTATGAAATAATCATGAAAATAGTTCGAAAGAAGTGAATAATCTCTAGTACATTTTTAAAAAAATATTTTTAAAACATATATATTTTAGTTAGGGAATATAACCTTTTTGACAACCGTACAAATTGAGGAAATCTAATTTATTCAACGATTTACAAAGAATACCAAATTAACCAACCAATATCAAGCCAAGAAATTATTATAGAAGGAAGATATTGACAGAAGTTGATTGGTTAATTTGGTCTTTATGAAACGGCGAGGACGACATTGCAACCAAATTAAAAGTTAGTTGGTTAATTTGGTCGTTATGAAACGTCATTGATTAAATTGGATTTTCCCAATTTGTACGGTGGTCAAAAAGGTGGTATTCCCTTTTAGTTATCGTGTCTAATCGTGCCTTACCATGCTTATCAAGTCATCCCGATAACAAACCATTTTTTATCGTGCCTTATCGTGTCCCGAACCCGATAAACCCCAACCCAAACCCTATAATTTTGTGTCGTATTCGTGTCGATCAATTGTGTCGTGCCTCAAATTACTACCCCTAATGTTAAATCAATGGATTCACATTCTTATTTAATCTTACAGTTAATAAGGGTACAATAGATAATTTATGAAATAATATTTTAAAAAATAAAAAATTAACATTTATTTTGAAACATCTCAAACTAAAAATGGGACACGTATTTTCAATTGGAAGAATAACTATCCCAATTAAAGAAGTATATTTTGATATTTTACGCAAATTGCAAAAAAAAAAAAAAAAAAGGAATGAAGTATCACTAAGCACTAACTTATCAAAATATGTGAGCCTATTGAAACTTGATTTGACATAAGAATTCTCTCATCCGCTGACCCACGGATACGGATGTAGTGTAATAAAGTGGAAAAGAGTCTAAAAAAGAAAATCTTATTTAAAGATTGGAAAATATTAAGTTTATCATCATCAGAATTACTACTCTGGTGATAACTTTGTCTTGAAAGTAAAGTGCATGCGAGGTGTATGTACATCTTCTAAATATAGTTGTCATTATAGTAGTAATCCTGATGATAAACATAACAAAGTTGTTAAAAGTAAGAGCGTCCTCTTTGTTGGGTTGATTCTTCTTACAAAAAAAGGAATCACAACAATGGAAGAACTCTTCTTTATTCACCCACCTAGAAGAACGAGTGTACAAATTTCTTAATTAAGAAGAAATGCGGGCGGGAAGAAGAAGACATGCAAGAGGGGGCGATGTGGTGCACTGTTGTCTTAGACATGTCGCGTGCACCACATGCGCTGTGGGGGGAGTTCGCCTGGGGGGGGGGGGTTCAACAGTTGGGTTTTATTTTTTAAAACTTTTTTTATTTTTCTTTTCTTCATTTTTCCCTATAAATATACCACCTCAATCTTCTTTTTTTTTCTCCATAGCTTCTTCATTATCTCTTTTAAAAAATCAATTTATCTACATACTTATCTTCCAAATTGATCCAAGAGATAATAATTTTTCAAAATTTACTGAATTCTTCAGATTTTGAAGAAATTCAAAATATTCAAAACTCTCGGGTTCCAGAGAATGTTCAAATTCTCAAATTTCATCTAATCCCTAATACCCGCGCCTAATTTTTCCAACAATCTAAATATTCTCAATTTTCCAAATTTCTACATGCCTCCAAATTTTTTACATTTTCAAAATTTTCAGGTTCATCAAACTATTGAGAATTTATCTAGTAACGTTATTTTTCCTCCGAATTATTGGCAAACTACGAGAAACCAATTTTTCATGTCGCAAGGTCCGCCTCGTGTATTTTCTCCATTTTACATATCTTCGAATGACTCACATCGAACAAGTGTATATGCATTCGTCCGATAATTTGTCGGCAACGCCATCATCGATTCCGAGACACAAATCAATTTAGAAACATTTGATTTGGACGACGAAGCTGAACCGGTATCGAGAAAACACAAGTCTAAACGTGCAAAATTGACCAAGGATAGAGATTTTACGCTTATGGAAGCTATGCAGATTATTGGTCAATGTCCACTAGTTGGTTATAATAAAAAAAATGTGCAATATTGGAAGCGTATAGCTGATTATTACAACGAACATTGCCCAAGTAAATCGATGTCGAGAGATATCGCGAAGTTGACACCACGTTGATCAACTAGAATCGCTCCATCAGTGAGAAGCTTCAACGAAATCTACAATAGGCTTCTCAATGCTAAACACAATGGTTGGAGCGATGATATTCTAATTAAAAATGCAATAAAGTTATACCATCAAAAAAATATCAACATTTTTTTGATCGGGCTTGAGATGTATTAAAAAATTATTTTGAATCATTTTCTCCAGAAACATATATGTTTCACACCAATAAAAAGTCTAAAACGTCTGAATGCGAGGGCGGTTCTTCTAAGACTAGTGTGGATGTTGAAGATGTGAAAGAAATCAATTAACATACTCGTCTGATTGGACAAAAGGTGGCAAAAAGGAATAATAAAGCTAAAGGAAAAGTTGAAACATCTTCGGATGTAGATGAGTTGCATACACTTTCTTCTGGGATAGTGTTGTCGTTAGATAAATACTCGAAAATAAAAATCAATAATTTGAAATGAAAAGTAAAGAATTTGAAAATGTAACGTAAAGAATTTGAAATAAAAAAAATTGAAACGGAAGCTAAACGATCAAGAGAAGAAGAAAATGAGCGCAAAAGGCTCGTGAAAAATATTGTTTTTCTTACTCAAGATACCTCCCACATGAGTCCGACATAGTTTGTCATGTATCAACACGGATGTGAGCAAGTAAATGTGTAATTTAGAAAGAAAGAGTATGAATTTTAGTGCCACTTGTTAATGTAACTCTACTTTTAATATTAAAATGTTTTTATGTAACTTTCATTATTAATGTTTTTTTGTAAATTTCATAATGAATGTTTTTATGTAATTTTCATTATTAATGCTTTTATGTAACTTTCAATATTAAAATGTTTTTATGTAATTTTCAATATTATAATGTTTTTATGTAACTTTCAATATCATTAATGTTTTTAACGTAACTAGTCGTTGTAAACTAGATGTTGTAAACTAACCGTTATAAACTAGTCGTTGTAAATCTGAAGGTGGAAATATTGTTTTGCAGATGATTGAATTATAACAATAGATGATTGAAATAGAAAGAGCCAACATCAGGAGGCGTCGTCAAAGAAAAAAGAGAAGATATATAAATCGAAATCGTGTAGCGGGAAATACTTAACTTGTCAATGATTACTTCTCATCTCAGCCATTATATCTCGATCATATATTTCGGTGACGCCTCCGAATGCATATAATTTTTTTATCAGATAGTTAATGTATCGGAGAATCGTTCAAGTTATTTTCGACAGAGGCTTAATGCATACGGAAAAGTAGGTCTCTCACCACTTCAAAAATGCACAAAAGCTATCCGTCAATTGGTTTAGAGAGTTCCAGTCGATCATCTCGACGAGTACATCTGATTAGGAGAAACAACTGCTATCAACTGTATGTTCAACTTCTGTCAATGTATTATTGATTTGTTTTGAGGTCAATACTTGAGAAGACCAAATGCTAATGATATACAACGTCTGCTTCAAATGCACGAACAAAGACACGGATTTTCAAGTATGTTAGGAAGTCTTAATTGTATGCATTAAGAATGGAAAAATTATCCAGTCGCTTGACAATTTCAATATGTAAGAGGTCATGCGAAGCCAACAATTGTGTTCGAAACAGTTGCGTCTACATATTTATGGATATGACATGCATTTTTTGGGGTCGTGGGTTCTTGTAATGATCTGAATTTGTTATATGAATCATCTTTGTTTAATAACGTACTCGAAGAAAATGCATCGTCATGCAATTTTAAAGTGAATGACACACAATATACAAAAGGATATTACCTATATAACTGATGAAATTTATCTGGATCAAGTTACTTTTGTGAAGAATTTTTCATGCCTGTCGGATGCTAAGCGAAAAAAATTCAAAAAGATGCAAGAGGATGCAAGAAAAGATGTCGAATGAGCATTTGGAGTGCTTCAATCAAGATTGGACAATTATCAAATGTCCTAGCAAATTTTGGTATGGAGATAACTTGAAAAAAATAATGCTCACATGCATTATTCTACACAATATGATTATGGAGACTGGGGATGATCACGTTACGAACTGGGCTGATAATGTCATTTATTACTCTCCACAAGTGAATCATGGGTCAACACAAACATTTCAAGAATATGGCTTTGTTTGTTTCACGAAAAATGACTTCCGGAAAACGTTTTCTCATTTTTCGGTGTTTGGTAACATTAGAAAAATGCAGTCAACGGAAAATGAAGGCTTCTTTTCCGAAAAATGACTTACGGATTCATTTTCCGTATGTCATTTTCTAAATGTTCGGACACCCTCCGCCCCCTTTCACAATTGCACACATTTACTTACACACACAATATTTCACTCAACAAATAAATTGTTTAGAAATATAAATAAAGTTTATGCACACTATTTATAAATTATAATTTTAATAAATGATAACTACGTTCTAAAATTAGTGTCAACTATATTATTTAGGGATATCCTAACCATTGTCAATTTTCTATTTTAAAACGTTTTTTGCATATCAATTATCAATTTTTTTTATTTGTAATTGTAAGATTGAAAAAAGATAGATATTGATTTGACACCACTAATGATAAATTGAGGGTTACTAAAGAAAAATTACTTTAAGTTCAACACTATTTTATATTCAATATGTGCAATAATATTAGAATTTTTTTTGTATTTATTCATATATAAGTTTTCCGTAACATTTTCTAAGGGCATCTTAAACATTGTCTATTTTCTATTTTAAAACGTTTTTTTTTCCATATCAATTATCAAAAAAGTTATTTGTAATTGTGAGATTAAAAAAAAGATGGACCTTATTAAAAAAAATGGTCCTTATTGATTTTCTAGGGACATCCTAAACATTGTTCATTTTATATTTTTATTTTTGTATTTATTCATATATTGTTTTCTGTAACATTTTTCGTGTGTTTGCCAAACACCCGTAAATGTTTTCTGACATATTTTCAAAAGATTTACCAAACACCTGAAAATGTAATCTTTTGATTTTCCGGAAATCAATTTTCAAAAATCATTTTCTGGAAATGATTTTCCGAAACAAACGGAGCATATATGCAGCGAAATTCAGAAGTACGTGATAGAAGCACACATCATGATCTTTTATCAAACTAGGTTGAGCATATATGACGTCTTTACGGTGACAACTAGTGATAGAGTTTAATTATTGACGTTTTTATATAATTATAATTATTGAATTGTTTTGATGTAAATTTTAAGTATTTATGTTTTATGCAATTCATTTTATGTAATTTTTTCAATTTTAACGTTTTTATATAATTTTCTATTTATGTTATTTTAGGAGTTATATATAATATGTGTTTTATAGATAATTTATTAATTAAAATTTAAAATTTAAAATTTAAAATTTAATTATTATTTTAAAATTAATTTATGTCTTAATTTATAAATTAATTTATTTATACGGAATATTTAAATATAAAATTAAATAAAGTTAAATAAATTTATTTGTTAAAAAGTATAAAAATAAGATTGAAATGTAAAGTTAAGGAGGTGGTATTGGGACCAAACTAAGAAGAAGTATAATAAAATTATATAATAATAAAATATATTTTTAAATGTGTTAGAAGAGAAAAATATATAGATGACAGTGAATATGCTAAGAACATGTATAAAAAGAAGGGGGGATTTCAAGTTGGTACAATTTTGAAAACATGTTTTCATCTAGGACCATTAATTTTTTACACATTTCATAAAACTACAAATTGTTTGCCAAATGACAAAAATGCCATTAATGAAAACTCTGATGCCAAGCCAAAAATCAACCTGATGCCAAAAATCAGAAATCAACCTGATGTCAAAAATCAACATGATGTCAAAAATTAACCTAATGTCAGGCATCAGAAATCAACATGATGCCAAAAATCAACATGATGCCAGGCATCAGAAATCAACCTGATGCCAAAAATTAACCTGATGCCTGGCATCAGAACCTTCAAAATTTAAAATCAAAATACACCTCTGATTTGGATTCCACTAAGTTAATCTGAATAATTCCAAATGATGGATAAGTCTTGTCAGGGTGGTCTCATTTTAGCTCCTCAACCCCTATGCCTATCCCAAACCTGAACTAACCTTTCCAAGCATCCACAACAATTAACTAATAAAAACCACGCGGTCAAGGCGATTTGCGAACTTTTCATCATCTACGTCTCCATGCAAGATTTGGCACAAGACGACTTTAAAGATGCATCGACATCCGTCGATGGACGGGAGGCTAACCTTCCGGTATCGACCAAAGGCAATCTTAACCGATCAACCTCGAACCTCTTCCGTTTATTCAACACAACGACTTCGTCTTCGCCGTCTTCCTTGTCTTCTTCTCTCCTCCCGATTTTCTCGAATGTTCAAGCGGCCTTCAAGCGCCATCGCCCTCTCGGTAATGTCTCAATGGGATCCCTCCACGTGCCTTTTCAATGAGCAAATATCATGTGGCGACCACGGTTAGATAAGGATAGCGCCACTCGTCTTCGACTTCCGAACCGACCGAGAGGCAACCATGGCCACAAAACCACTTCTCAAGCTTCCTCCTCCTTTGGCGTGGGTGTGACTAATGGTTTGGTTGAAGAGACAGAGACTACTTGGAGAGAGAGTGAGGAATTGCAAAAAAGTCTTCGGTATTGAGTCTCAAAGGGAGGAATTGAAATGAAAACGGGAATGGTGTTAATGAATGTATCAAAAATGTATCTAAAAATATGGATTGATTTGAAAACATATTTTAAAAAATGTACCGATTTTTAATTATTTCTAAAAAGAATTAATATGAGATGCTCGACGAGGTTGGAGGACACAAAAGGCCTGGATTGGAACACGTAACAGACTGGGCTGACAACAGCCTGTAACGACCAGCGCCAATACTCCAGTTGAGGTACATGGCTATCCAGCATGCTCTTTTGTCTCTCCACCACGTGCACTTACAAATGGTGAAATACTAGTATTACCTTAAATAAATGCATAATTATATACTTCCTCATCCCTCTCCCCTCCCTCTCCCCCCCCCCCAAAAAAAAAAACAATTTAAAGTAAGCAGTTTAATCTGTCATTAATTTTTTATTTATATGAAACTTTTATGAAGTGCTATATATTCCCTCCATCTTAAAATTATTATTTTATTATTATTTTTTCATTTATCTCAAAATAATTATTTTGTTTTAATTTTTTTAAAATAAGATTTTTATTATTTTATCTTTATTTTTTCATCATACTTTAATTATGAGTCACATAAACATATGTTTTAAATTAACTATATATCATATATTAATAATTCAGTCAAATGTGTTTTCTTAAACCGTACGTCAAATTAACTCATACGATAATTTTGAAATGGAGAGAATATATATATATATTTTTTCTTTTTTTAAATAAAATTATTTTCTTGAGACTATCTTTTTTTAGATAGAATGAGTGTATATATATATATATATATATATATATATATATATATATATATATATATATATATATATATATATATATAGGCTATAGCCTTTTTTGTTGAAGAAATATATAGGTGATAGCTAAGTTTGTTCTTTATAAGCCAATTATCATTCGTAATTCTATCCCATGTAAATGAGAACTTTATAAGCCTACTACCATCATTTTTATTTATATTTTTTTCATTTTTGTCCCATTTTCACAATTCGAACCACTCTCTTGGTTCACAATATAGTGTACCTAAAATACCAAAAATTAAGTCTCTCAATGGATCGTATTTTGATTCGAATTTGATACGGGCCTGATAATATTTTTATGATATGGATTGAGTTTTTCAATCTGATTACTCGATTGTGATCTGATAATCCGAAAGTTTAACAAATCAAATTTGAATTAAGGTGTTCTGATCCATTAACAATTCAATTGGATACGATTTAAAAAAAACATATTAATATTATATATAAGTTACTTAGGAGAGCTTTTAATTATTAGTCATGAATATTTCTACTAAATATAAATTATTCGGCTTATTATAATATCTTTTTAATATTGTTATTTATTTCATGTAAGCTTAAAACAAGAATATTTCATGTTTATTCGACCTTTGATAAAAAAAATATCTCAATATTAATTTTATTCAATAGTTTAAGGGTAAGGGTTGAAAAAAAATCTGAATGCGAAAATATAAGATATGTATCAAGTTTGAAATATTTGTAAGATAATCCGATCCAATATAATTTTTTAACGAATCGAATATAAATTTCACTGATTCAATGTGAATTCGTTTCATTGAAAAACTGACCTAAAATGTAACTTATTTTAATTTTTGTTTGTATTCTAGGAAGAGTCTTATTTTCATGTAAGTAAGCACAATAGCAATATAAGAAAGGATAATGCTTGAGCCACTCAAATTTTATATTAAAAAATTGGTACTCAATCACTTTGACCACTTTGATTGGTCAAAATGTTAGCGCCCATAAAATATTTTTGGTATAAAATTTGAAAGGTAATGATTTGGTCACTCTTATTTTGTATCAAAATATGAGTATTTTGTGATGTGGCATAATCTCATTGGCTGGAGTGCTGGGACCCACAAAATGTCTAATCAATAAGAGTATGTCACATCATAAAGTATTTATATTTTAGTGTAAAATGAGAGTGGCCCTAAGATTGCTCAAATTTGTGTGACCATTGCCGGATAAGAAAACCAATTAATTTGCATGTTTATCCACATATATATGCCTTGTCATAAGAGTGAAAAACAAAAGAATCTTGGACACTGGCCTGAGGCTTCCTCTCATTGGACCACGCCCCAAAAAAACCTCCAAGAACAACAACCATCAGGTCTATCACCCGAATTAAACTAACCAAACAGTTCTTATGAATGGGAAATGAACAATTTCTCACCCCAACCCCAACCCCAGCCCTACCCCCCTCCCCAAGATAATCGCCCAGATCAAGAAAACGAACCCAGATGTGATTGGAACTTCAACCTCTCCGCTGTTGTTTCTTCCACCTCCGTCGGAGCCGTCTCCGACACCCTCGGTGTCATTGAATTCAACCCCACCAACACCCTCTTCGCCACCGGCGGAATTGCTAGAAAAATTAGATTGTACAGCTTACGGTCGTTGCTTTTACCCGATCGAGAAACCGTTTCTTTGTTGGATCATGCCAATGCATGCGACTATTATCTTTGTACTCCGGCGAAGCTCAGTAGTCTTAAGTGGAAGCCTGGGTATGATGGTCGGGTTATTGGGTCGGCTGACTACGACGGGGTTGTGATGGAATATGATTTAGAGAGACGGATGCCGGTTTTTGAGCGTGACGAGCATAGTGGAAGGCGGGTTTGGAGCATGGATTATTCGCATTGGGACCCAGTTATAGGTGCTTCCGGGTCGGATGATGGGACCATGCAAATGTGGGATCCCCGGCGTGATGGTGGGGATTGTGTGGCAACTGTGCAGCCTAGTGTTTCTCGCAGCCCCGTTTGCTGCGTCGAGTTTAATCCGTTTGGTGGCGCGATGATAGCCGTCGGATGCGCTGACCGGAAAGCCTACGCTTACGATGTGAGGAGAATGGTTGACCCGGTTTTAGTGTTGGACGGGCATCAGAAAACGGTGACGTACGCTAGATTTCTCGACCATCACACAATCGTTACGTCGGGAACAGATGGGTGTTTAATGATGTGGGACACAGATGATCAGCGCCTAATTCGCACGTACAGAGGGCACGCAAATAGAAGGAGATTCGTTGGTTTATCCGTGTGGAGGAATGGGGGTCTGTTTGGGTGCGGGTCTGAAAGCAACCAGGTTTTTGTGTATGACAAGAGGTGGGGTGAGCCAATTTGGGTGCATGGGTTGGAGCCAGTGACGCCATCCGGGTGTGAAAGCGGGTTCGTGAGTAGCGTTTGTTGGAGACAACAGGAGGAAGATGAATGCACACTAGTGGCTGGGGGATCTGATGGGGTTTTGCAGGTTTTTGTGGGAAGAAGAAAGTCATTGATTACTTAATTAAGGTGACACATTTCTTGATATCATACCTGGACAAAAAGAGTACTAAGAAAATACTTGTTATATACTAACAACTTCTGATTGTTGAATAGAACAATAGATTTAGTATCAAATTGAAGTTAGAAAAGGTTTGAATGATTGGTGTCATTGCGTGACTTTTCAGACTCATGTCTCGATCGAAGGAGCATTGGAACCAATTTAGGTTCTACTATGTATATGCAATGGCTACCTAAGATCTCAGTCCATTACTTCTTTCTTCTTACTCCAATTTTGTTTACTACTTCTCACAGCCAAAAAAAAGTGTATTGACATGCAAAATGTGTACCTATCTAATCCTCGGAGATCATTTCAAGGATTAAGTTGGTCTTAAATCTTGGTTTAGGATCAAGAAATGAAAATAAATCAACTATGTTTTTATTTAATGAGGATGTCGTGTGCCTTTGCGTATTGCATATATATTTATATTTTGAAGTGAGAGCTCTCTTTAGTCTTCACTACGAGCAGAATGGTAAACTGTTTCAAACAAAAATATACTAGAAACACAAAATTTAAATTTCGGCATGCAAAACATAATGATCATGCATCGGGCTATCAACCGATGGAGGATGTGCAATGTACACATTTCTTATTGATGATGCAAAAATTAGACTTGGATCGTCCGATTGATGAATAGGATATGTTGACCTGATTGTATGGATTGGATCTCTTTCCAACCTGTCTAAGAACACGAAAAACACCTTAGTTGGAGTGCAAGACTTAGCCTCGCGAAACCATTCCGATGTGAGAGTCAAAAAGCAATTTGAAAGAGGTTTGAGGCTGTAAAGAGTGTGCGTACCTTATTTAAGGTTTATGGAGGGATATTTATAAGCCCCCAATGGCGTAAAATCTTTGTGAGGTTCAATTCCATATATAATAACTAGTAGGTTTATGAGGAAACTCCTAGATTATAGGTTTAATAGGCGGTTGGCCACAAGAATACCGGAAGATATATGACAAGTGTTCTGCTCGAATAAAGAAACATTTGATCTGTCTTAGAGAGTAAGTCTCTTAGATTCTGCTCGATACTTGTCGGGACGAGCAAGGCTCTGTCTGGCTGCATGATGTAGATCTAATGGTGGTAAGTATAAGTCCCGGGCATGACCTCTGGTCGGGCAAGCAAGACCCGTGCTCAACCAGGCTTAGACGGGATATATCGGGTTCTCTGCTCGGGTACCTTGCTAGCTTCTGCCCGCTAGGGTGGTGTTTCTCATGCTAATCGAGCCCGCGACTTGCACGTGGTGATCACTCGTGCTTTGTTCGTGACCGGATCTGGACCAGACACATCACTTATCAAAATGCTCTATTAACACGTTTATAATGTCTTTTTTTTCTTTCTTCTTTAAACCAATTATATTTAAGTTTCTTGTTAACCATTAGTAGCCTACACTATTTATTTTAGGGGTCTAAATGAATCGAATTGTAGTAAATATCAGAATATTCATAAAATTATCCGAATATTTGACTTTTTTTATTATTCAAATATTAAAATTAATTTGTCTATGATTCTAAATTAATATTTAAATTATTCGATGATATTCGATTCAAAATTTTATTTTCTCTTTATTTGAGATATAACTCGATTCCCTTTTCAAGACGCTAAACCTTCTTGGAAGCCTAGAGGCTAGAGGGCATAAGCTTGCTTTGGTAATTGGCATTCGGGTCAGCCTTGGGTGCATCTGCCTACTATATTTTGCACAGCGATACTACTATTGTTGCTTTTTTAAATTTATTATCATGGAGACCCACATGGTAAACCCAATTCCTCTTTTTCAAAATTTCCCTTACGGTGTAAACTTTAGCAAAACCCAAAATATAAACGGATAATTCTGTGGTGATTTGAAACCAAAAAATGAAAAACCACCCATGAATAGAGCCGTCAAAATTGGCCAAATCCGTTGGGTTGGTCCACCCCACCATATTAAAAAAGTGGATTGGGTTTTAAAAATATGATCCTGCTAAAAAACGGGCTTTTTGGGTTAAACCCAAACGGAGCACGGGTTGGGCGGGACGGGTTGGTCCGCCTTTTTTTACCTACTATAATATACATATGTATATATATATATACATACACATATATATATATATATATATATATATATATATATATATATATTTACAAACATAATTCATTGAACTATTTTGAAAGTTGGCCAGATAATCCACAGGTAAAATAATGGTTGATCAACAACATTCCTCTCAGAGGTATGACGCATGACCAGCCACCAATTTCCCCAAATAGTCTAAGTACAGTACTAATCCACTAAATTGTGTAAATAAAACCAAGCTAGTGCAAAATATTGAGAGACTATTTCTTCAAAAGACAGTAACACTGACAAATGATGCGGCCTAAGAGGCAGATCGTTATTTTTCACAGTCAATTTGTTCAAATGGCGGGTTGGTCCGTCCGTCCTGCAACCCAAGGTGGGTTGGGTTGGGTTATTGTTTTTTCAGTTTGTCAAATTTTTGGGTTGGTCCGTCCCGCCGGTCCGTTTTGACGGCTCTACCCATGAAGAGAATGTAAGACGAGATAATACAGTATTTGATTAAGACGGATTTTTTTTTTGAAAGATTACAAATTAAGCAGAGTAAATCTCTTGTAATACCGGCTTATGATCTTAATTTGTAAGACTAAGTTTCATTCTCTTACATCTCAACCCACTAATATATGATGGATCAGATAAATATTATCCGTCTTATAAAAATTATCTTAAGATCGCCTTACACAAGTTTTTGTTAATAAAAAATAGGAATCGGACATTGGTAAACCTTTTGTAAGTAACGTGGTCGTGAGAATATTGAAGAGGGGGCGGCGGCAGTGGCGTTGGAATTGGAAGCGACAGTGGCGTTGGAATTGGAAGCGGCAGTGGTGATGAGACTGAAGGGATGAAGCTTGAAAGAAAAGTTTAGACGAGAGGAGACTGGAGAGTCGCTCGAAATATGTGGTGAAGGGTTTAGTACTTTAACAGGGATTCATCTATAAATAAGTATTTATATTTACTTTATATTATATATATATATATATATATATATATATATATATATATATACATCTATAAATAAGTATTTATATTTACTTTATATTATATATATATATATATATATATTATATATATATACACACACATTATTTATTCGAATATTCACAAATATCAAATCAAATGCGAGCTCACTCTTATTCATATTCTAAAACTTATTGAATCAAAACAAAAATTATACTTCCTTTATCCTTAAATTATAGTCTTATTGGATTTGATGTACGGTTTAAGAAAATAATACATTCGACTGAATTATTAATATTAGTTTGAGGTATAGTTTACTTTAAAAATTATGTGTATGTGACTCATATAATTAAAGTACATAACCTCTAAATGTTATACCAAAAAACACTAAATACCAAACTACTTATGATGTCCAATTATCAAATTATCCTCCTATGAATTTAAATAAAAAAATATTTTGTCAAGTTACCAAACTGCCTTCCTTCGAATTGAAAAGAAAAAAAAATATTTTTCATTTTGGGGAAAATCTATTTTTCAAATTTCAATTTAAAAAAATAGTTGTGAAAAAAGAAAAAAATAGCCAAGAAATATCATATTTTTCCAAATAGAATCGCAAAAGATATCACAATTTTTAAAAAGCAATCGCCATACTCTCTTATAGCAAAAAAAGACACAATCGTTAAGATAAAAAAATTGACAACAAAGTCGTAAGGTATTTTGGCTTTTTGACAATACCGTCGTCAGATATTTTGGTCTTTTAACAAAATAGTCGCCAAATGTTTTCTTTTTAACAAAACAGTCACCAGGTATTTTGAATTTTTAACAAAACAGTCGCCAAATATTTTGGATTTTTTAATAATACAGTCGTCAGGTATTTTGGCCTTTTAACAATACATTTGTCAGATATTTTGGTTTTTTAACAAAATAGTCGCCAGATTTTTTGGTTTTTTAACGAAACAATCACCATGTATTTTGGCTTTTTAACAAAACAGTTACCAGTTTTTTTTGTTTTCTAACAAAAAAGTCGCAAGATTTTTTGGCTTTTTAACGAAAAATAATCGCTTAAGCCTCTTTTTGAAATTGTTTTTGACGCAAAATTGTTTTTTTTTAATTTCAACTTTGATTTTTTTTAATATAGAAAAAATATATATATAACATATATTAAGTATAACGTAGGTAAGAACTTACCGTAAAAAAAGAATCAACATGAAATGCTGTTATTCATATCAGAATTCATTGAAAATTTGTTAGAAATAGAATAAAAGTTTATGGTTAATTGTAACGAATGGTTTGAGGTATATCAGTATTCAAAGTTGATATAACTTTATTTTATAAGAGCAAAAATTAGTATTTAGAGTTTATGGTCAGTTATAATTGTTTTTTATAAGAAGGTTAATTCGTAATTAGTCCCTTAAGTGGATGATGCATTTAGTGTTTTTTGTGTTGTATTTAGGGCACTCTTTATAAAATGATTAATTAGTAATTAAACTTTTAAGTGAACGTGGTATTTAGTATTTTTTGTGTTGTATTTAGGGTCATTTTTAAAGTAAGATGAAAAGTAAGGGTAAAGTGGTAAAAATATTATTTAAAATAAAATTTTAAATAAGACAATTATTTTAAAACAGACAAAAATAAAAAGCAAGACAATAATTTGGGGACTGAGGGAGTATTCGAATATACCGAATCCAATCAATATTATTTAATCTGTCTACGTTCCTAATTTATTTAGAACGTTAAGCGTTCGCGAATTGCATCTTCCTCTTCTCTTTTCATTTATAATCGTTAATATCATTGAGTGGATGGTTGACTTTGCATCTTCCTATCTTATTTTCATACAAATCGTTCATTTCATTGAGTGCGTGGATGCTTGTATAAGTGAATGAAGAGATTGTGTTGGAATCGTGTGCAGATGTATTTACATTTGGTTAATATATAGTGTACAGATAGGACAGTCCAAGTATGAGAGAGCTACTGCTGCACTTGGATATCTATGAGAGTACAAAGAGGAGTTGGTTTACAACTTAAATACATATATAAGATCACGTGTTAATACGCCCCCCCAAGACGGTTGAACCATTGGTGATGTCGATCTTGGTCCGAGCTACAAGAAATGGCTGACGACCAAGAGCTTTAGTGAAAGTGTCGGCTAGCTGATCTTTTGTGCTAATGTGACAAACTTGAAGGACTTTATTTGCGATTTGCTCACGAACAAAGTGATAATCTATGGCAATGTGTTTCATGCAACTGTGAAATATTGGATTAGCGTATAGATAGGTGGCCTCGATGTTATCACAATACAGTGAGGGAGGTTGAAAGATGATAACGCCAAGTTCCATAAGTAAATGCTTGATCCAGACGACCTCTGATGTGGTGTGAGCAACAACCTTGTATTACGCCTCGAGAGCGAGGCAATTCGACGGGATGACTTCCATGAGATGGGATTGGAGCCCAGATAGATTATATAGCCAGATGTAGACCGGCCATTCTCGGAGACACCACCCCAATCAGAATCACTGAAGGCGCGAAGATCAAGTGGCTGGTTGCGACGAAAAAGCAGCCCATAATGAATTGTGCCTTTGAGATAACGGAGCAACCGTTTGAAAGCCTGCCATTGTGTCTCGGAGGGATTGTGCATATATTGGGACAAAACATTAGTAGCATGGGCAATATCGGGACGAGTAATGACGAGATACTGTAACGCACCAATAATTTTTCGATAGGGAGTGGGACCAACCTTGGGAGAGTTATCAATAAGAGAGGTGGACTGCATCGGAGTAGGCATTTCCTTAGGCCCGTCCATATGGTTTTGCGTGAGGATGTCACGTATGTGAGCATGCTGAGATAAAAATAGCCCATCTGATGTTGATATTACTTCTACCCCAAGAAAATGATGTAAGCTACCAAGGTCTTTGAGAGCAAATTTGTCATGAAGTTGAGAGACAAACTGATTAACCATGGACTGATTGTTGCCGGTTATGAGAATGTCGTCAACATAGACAACAAGGTAGAGGATGGTCCCAGCTGAGTTGTAGACAAACAACGATGCATCAGAGACAGTATTTTTGAAACCAAAGGTAAGAAGGAATTTCTTGAGAGCAAGATACCACGCCCGTGGGGCTTGTTTAAGACCATAGATGGCTTTGCGAAGGCGACAGATGTGATCTGGAAATTGAGGATTGACAAAGCCCGGAGGTTGGAGCATGTAGACTTCCTCTTGAAGAGTGCCATTTAAAAATGCGTTGTTGATGTCAAGTTGTCGAACTGTCCAATTTCTAGCAAGGGTGATGCACAGAAGCGTACGAATAGTGACTGGTTTGGTGACAGGGCTAGAAGTATCAGAATAATCCAACCCAAGACGCTGGTGATAGCCTTTCTCAACGAGCCGAGCCTTGAACCTGTGAACACTACCATCGGAATTTCGTTTGATGCGAAATATCCAGCGACAACCCAGAGTGTTATGTGCGGAGTCAGCAGGGACCAAATCCCAGGTTTGATTGTGGAGGAGGGCATTAAATTCATTAGACATGGCCTGACGCCATTCTGGAAACTGAAGTGCCTGCGAGGAACAAGTTAGTTCAAGCTGGGATGGTAAAGGATGAGTAGTGGTGAGGTTGACCATATTTGGATTGAAGTACTTGGGGTTTGGCTTTCTTTGGCGAGGGAATGGTGGGGGAGGAGGGGGAGTGGGTAGGTGAGGAGAATGGACAGAGAAAGTTTCTGGCGAAGCAGGTTATGAAGTTGGAGGGACGGAGAGGTGGTGGGTTGGGAGAATTGGAGAGCAAGGTAGTAGAAGGGACATATGTAATAGATGTGGGAGGCAGAGGACGAGGATGGATTTCTTGTAGGGCAGGGGCAGGTGTGACGACGGAAGTGGTGAGCGGGGGTGTGACCCGAGGTGAAGTATTAAGCCGAAGGGCATCAGACCACGAAGAGAGATCACAATGAGAACCCACAATCTGTTTAATAGGAAAGTTAGTCTCAACAAATGTTACATGACGCGAAATAAATAGTTTTTTTGAAACCGAATCATAACACTTGTAAGCGGATTGAGATGTGGAGTAGCCAACAAAGATGCACGGGATAGATTTTGGTTGAAGTTTAGATGTGTTGTAGGGACGAGTCCAAGGGTAATATAAACAACCAAAGATTTTCAAACGTGTGTAGTTGGGGTGTCTGTGACATATGATTTCTAAGGGACATTTGTTGGCTAAGGTGGGAGAGGGAAGACGGTTTATGAGATACGCTGTGACCTGTACATCATAAGACCAGAAGGAGAGCGGGAGGGATGTTTGGTGAAGGAAGGTGAGGGCTGTCTCAATGAGATGACGATGTTTGCGTTCCGAAAGACCATTGTGTTCATGGGTATACGGAGGTGTGGTGAGATGAGATATACCATGTGAGTTGAGTATAGTATGTAAGGATTCATATTCGCCCCCATTGTCAGAATACACGGTAAGAATGGATGTGTTGAACTGTTTTTCCACTAGTCGTTTAAACTGGTCAAAAATGAGAACAACATCATTTTTTTTTGATTGGGTAAAGCCATATGTAACGGGAGTAGTGATCAATAAAGATTACATAATATCGAAACTTGTCGATAGATAATTCAGCAGGGCCCCAAACAGTAGTATATATCGGTTGTAACGGTTTATTGCTAGTGAGAGAAGTAGAAGCAAATGGGAGCTTATGACTTTTATTGCAATGGCAGGAATTACAATGGAGATTATCTAGTCTAGCGGAGGAACTAAGGCTTGAACCACGAAGAGCTTGTTTCAGAATACTAGAGG
The DNA here is from genome assembly GCA_013146195.2 of Codonopsis lanceolata. Taxonomy (NCBI): domain Eukaryota; kingdom Viridiplantae; phylum Streptophyta; class Magnoliopsida; order Asterales; family Campanulaceae; genus Codonopsis; species Codonopsis lanceolata. The sequence goes on along the minus strand of CM028379.1, from coordinate 141,727,980 downwards.
AAGGGTGACCTAGGCGAGAGTGCCATTTATTGACTGATTTAGCGACTGTAACATTTAAGAGAGCAACATTCTGTGATGACAGACTATAGAGATCATTCTGATTTTCCCCTCGCAGAAGATGCGCCCTCGTGCGAAGATCCTTCACCAAAAAAGAAGATGGAAAAAATTCCACCGACACAACATTAGTCTTGCAGAACTTAGCAACTGAGATTAAATTCTTTTGTAATGAGGGAGCAAAATAGGCATTATTTAAAAGAAAATTGCGATTATTGAAGAAAACAGATGCATGACCAGTTTGTGTAATAGGAAGACATGTACCATCACCAAGAACAATTTCTTCCGGACCACCATATTATGAAAAGGTTTGGAGATTTTGTGGACTAGCTGTGACATGATGAGAGGCTCCGGTGTCTAGGAGCCACGAAGCTGTTGTATGATGAGCTTGAGGTTGAATTTCATTGTCGCGGAGAAACCGGGCGAGTTTGCGACAGTCCTTGGTGTGATGTCCAGCGATGGAGCAGTAATTGCAGTACGCAGAGGAGTCATAACTGTATCGGGAATGAAATTGCTGAGGTTGCTGAGATTGCCATACACTACGGTTGCGATTGTTATGTTGCGGAGTGGCAGATGATTTGGATTGAGAGCTGCTCCGAAAATTAGTGGAGTTGTGTGAGGATTTGTCATTGAACTTGCGGGAAGTATTTCGATCACGACTTTGTGTATAGTTGGCAGATGGAAGAATGATTTGATCATCCTTATTGGCCTTGTGCAACTGGGTGTCAAAGTCAATCAGCTTGTCGTGAAGGTCATCGAAGGAAATGGGTGACTCACGAGCACGGATGGCAGCTGTGATTTCCTTGAATTCATCACCCAAGTTGGATAGAGTGTGAAGAACAAGGTCATCATCATCAATGGGGCTATTAGCAAGAGCTAAATCGTATCAATTTGTCTCATATCCTGCAGAAAATCAAGCATACTGCGCATACCTTTTGGATTTTTGATGAGATGATGTTTGAGGGAGATGACTCGGGTGCGCGACTTGTTGGCATATAGTGAGTTGAGTCGTTGCCACACTTCTTGTGCAGTGGCAACTGATGAGATGTGAGGTTGATTGACGACTGAACAACTCCCTAGCATGGCACTGATTATGATTTGATCTTGCCGAAACCATGAAGTATAATCTGGGTTTAGTTTCTTCTTCTCAACATCAAGGTACTCAGCAGGTTTGGGAATGGTACCATTGATGAAACCAAGTAGATCATAACCAATGAGGGTGGAGGTTAATTGACGACGCCAAACAACAAAATTATTTTGGGTGAGTTGAATTGGTAAATTGGTTGGGGCATTGAGATGGATGATAGCAGTGGTTCCACTGGAGTTTGCCATTGCCGGATCACAGATCACGTTCAAAACAGAACGATAGGCTCTGATACCACATAAGTGAATGAAGAGATTGTGTTGGAATCGTGTGCAGATGTATTTACATTTGGTAAATATATAGTGTACAGATAGGACAGTCCAAGTAGGAGAGAGCTACTACTGCACTTGGATATATATGAGAGTACAAAGAGGAGTTGGTTTACAACTTAAATACATATATAAGATCACGTGTTAATAGCTTGGACTCCAAAATATAATCTTGGAAGATAATACTGAAAGTTGAAAGAGGAATATAATCGGATCTACGCACAACTTGAAATGGCGATCCGATCATTGACGGACATGATCTTGGAACACCAATTTTAAGTATTAATTAATGGTATGACAACTCTGAACACTTTATATTATTAAAAAACTCTATAAAATGAATGTTTTCGAACAAACTTGAATTGTTTCTGCACTGCAAATAAAATCTGAACCCAAATAAGTTATTCCTTTTAAATGATTACTTTTATTAAATTACTAGTACTCTTGCCCGTGCAGTTGACACGACACAAGTTTGAGAATTTATCAATAAATGAAGCAGATACTGTGGAAATGAACTATTAAAAATATTATTTTCTTAAAAAATTGACTTTCAAAAGAAGTCTTTTTGCTCGGAACGGAGGGATTAATTAATAATTTGTATATGAAATTACGGGCCGGAAAAAAATAAATTGATTAAGTCAGTTAAAAAGGAAAAAAAAAATTTCAAATTACAAAACTTACGATTTTTTTTATTTTTTAAAATTTGTATACGAAATTACGGGTCGAAAAAAATTAAATTGATTAAGTTAATTACGATAACAATTAAAAACAAAAAATACAAATACAAATTTTCGCAACCATAAAAATGTAAAACTGTAAAACCGTAAAATATTAACTGTAAAATAATTGAGTGAGAGAGAGAGAGAAAGTTAAATTTAGTTACGTGGGTAAATTGAGTTAGGTAAAAGACAGTTACCAACCGCCCTTCGCACATGTGAGGGTATGAGAGAATTATAGTCGTAAGATTAAAGTAAAAAAATTAATCACAACCACTTTTTATCCCAAATCAATTGCACACGTATAAACTGACCTGTGTTGTATTATAGATATTCCTATTTTATGGATAAAGAAATTTTTGATAAGAAAATAAGCTAAAATCAAAATTACGAAATTATTTTTACCGTTAATTATTATTTTTGTTTTGCGAATTATTTTGATTTTACTAACTTCCATTATATATATATATATATATATATATATATATATATATATATATATATATATATATATATATTTGTTTTATTGACTTCGTAACTATTATTTTTGTTTTATTTTTAAGAATTAGTTTTACGAAAAACTTTGGTTCCATAAATTATTTTTATTATCTTTCTAACCTCAATTTAAATTATTTTTTTAATTGAATTTGTAACTATTATTTTTGTTCCATCAAATATTTTTATTTTACTAACTTATTTTTCTTTTACATAACTATTTTTAATAATTTGTTTTAAACGTTTGTTCTATAAATTATTTTTATAATTTTACTAACATCAGTTTAAATTATTTATATTTTATTGACTCCGTAACTATTGTTTTTGTTTCATCAAATATTTTTATCTTACTAATGTATTTTTGTTTTACATAGCTATTTTTAAGAATTTATTTTAAACTTTTGTTCCGTAAATTATTTTTATTATTTTAGTAACCTCAGTTTAAATTGTTTTTGTTTTATTGACTCTGTAACCATTATTGTTGTTCCATTAAATAATCTTATTTTACTAATGTATTTTTGTTATATATATATATACATACATATATATATATATATATATATATATATATATATATATATATATATATATATATATATATATATATATATATATATATATATATATATATATATATATATATATATTATAAAAATTGTTTTGAACTTTTGTTCCGTAAATTATTTTATTTTATTAACCTTCGCATTAAATTATTTTTGTTTTGTTGATTCTGTAACTTTTATTTTCATAGTGGCTTGTTCCACAAATTATTTTTATTTTACTAACCTCTTATATTTTTGTTTTCTTTACTCCGAAACTATTATTTTTGTTTTAGTTACTAATTTTTATGTTTAAAGAGATAAAAATGTTTAAACATAATTAAAAGAGAAGAGATGATGATGATGACTGATGAGAGATAAAATAGGGAGGAGACGAGAGAGAGAGAAATAGAAATACAATCAGAGAAAATAGGGAGGAGATATGAGAAAGAAATAGTAAAATGGTAACTCAACAGTCAATAATTGAAAAGTAAATTTTAGAGGGATAAATTTACCCTTGTCATTTTATATATACTAGATCTTCTTGCCCGTGCTTACGGCACAGTGTCAGTATATCTGATTTTGTCATTTGAAATTAAAATGCCTAAATAGAATGTGTGATTTAAAAAAAAATATGTTACAGTTGAGGGGTATATTGCTTCAAGTGATAGTTGATGATTGATGTTTTATAAGGGGTGATTATTTAGAAGATTAATCTCAGGATGTGACTTTATAGTATGAAGATAAAAAAATAAAGAGAAGAAAAATATGTAACTGTTCATAATATTAATTATAGGGGGTAACTTGTAATAGAGAGTTAAAAATAAATAGCTACTCACACATGTAAATATAAGTAGAGGTTTAAGTGGTTCGGTTTGGTTTGATTTATGCCAAAACCACAAATCGAACCACCTCCCAGTGGTTCCAAAAATATCAAACCGAGTAAGACTTGGAACCGAACCGAACCGAACGACTCGGTTTGGTTGGTTTGGTTCGGTTTTGTGGTTTATATGAATTATTTTTAATGAAATTAACCAACATTTAAAATAACAATAAAAATAAGATTTTAATTTAAAATTAACATCAAAATTAGGAAATAACCCACTAACAACAAATTATCATAAATAAAACAATACAAATTCTAAAATAAATACAAACAATGGAAGAAATAATAGTTCTCCAACAATCAAGATTTTGTTTAGTTTAGTATGCATGTATATACATATATATATATATATATATATATATATATATATATATATATATATATATATATATATATATATATATATATATATATATATATTTCGGCAATCACTCGCGAAATATTACGTTGAAGTGCGCCAATTACAAAAAGCCCAGAAAACTCTTGAAACCCCTTCCGCCCTTCGTCTCTCTTTCCCCGCCTTTTGGTGACCGGACGGTTAGTCTGCGAATCTATAGAAAGAAAGATTATCAAAAGAGATTCTGGAAGAGATGGTGACGTCGGCAGCGGTGAACACGTATCCACTGTCTAGCTACACCTTCGGAACGAAGGAACCGAAGATGGAAAAAGACACTTCCGTCGCCGATCGCCTTGCTCGCATGAAAGTCAAGTATGTAACTATTTCTATGCTTCAAACTTTTTAAAGTGTACTCTAATTACTAACACTTTAGAAAACCTCAGTTAAACAAACTCTTGGGAGCTGTATTATCTCGATTTTCCCGCTAATTTAATCGTTGAAACCCTAGATCCTACCAACGAAATTGGGGTTTTCTACTGCTTCGAGAACGCTATTTGGTCTTTTATTGCATTTTCCGTTCTCGAACGTTCTAGAATTGTGATCTGTTTGCTGGTTCGGAGTTGCAGTTATATGAAAGAAGGCATGCGGACTAGCGTCGAAGGAATTTTACTGGTCTCTCTCTCTCTCTCAAAATTTTGATGGAATGATGTGATTCTTTATTTCAGAACATACAGAAATGCAGTTATTTTCATTTCATTTCAACAGTCGGAAATATGTAGTTTAGGTTGGTTTTAGAACCCTTGACATTTTGGAAAACATTAGAACAACGGTGTAGGAATGTCCTTGGGGTGACTATCCTTCTAGCGTACAAGCTATTGTAGTGCAATAGAGAAATTAAGGCTTTCTGTGACTGATGAATCTGAATTTTGGTGACTCTAGAGCAGGAAACAAATAGGCTCCTGACAGATCAAATATAAATGATTTGGATTATACTATTTAGAGCAATGCTATAGTTACAGCCTACACTTATAAATTCCTTTGTTCAAATTATATCACTGAATTCTATTTATTTTTAATTACAAAACTCCACCGAAACATGATGTGATATCAAAAAAGGAAGCCCACAAACATTAGTTGTAAATTTGGGTTTGTCTCCTATTGACTTTACACTAGTACTTTTGCCCGTGCCGATGGCACGGCGCCAGTTTGTGAATTTATCAATAAATGAAGGAGATAATGTGGAAATGAATTAATATTTACTTATAATTTGTCCAAGTTAATTATGATAACAATTAAAAAGAAAAAAAAACAAATATTTCAAATTACAAAACTTACGATTTTTTTTTAAAATTATTTGTATCCGAAATTGCGGTCCGGAAAAAAATTAAATTGATTAAGTTAATTACGGTAACAATTAAAAAGAAAAAAATTAAAATAGAAATATTCAAAACTTAGACATAAATTAAATTGGAAATCAGTTTCAAAAAATAAATTGATTAAGTTAATTATGATAACAGTTAAAAAAAACAAAGATTTCAAATTATAAAACTTACGGATTTTTTAGCATAAAATTGATTAATTAATTAAAATATCGAAAAGAAAAGGGACGTGAGTTTGTTGGAGGAAGGATTAGCGGCCATCAACCGTAAATAGTGGGGGGAGTTGGAGAGAGAGTGGGGGTAGTTGCTCAACCGCCGTTCACACATGTGAACTCAGGGAGTGATAATGACCGTAGGATCTCAGTAAATGAATTAATCTCAACCCCTAAATAGTTTTAGTCAATTGCACATGTGCGACTATGAGCTGTATTGTATTATAGATGGGTCTTAAGATAATGTGGTCCGACTCCATGTAATTTTCCTTTAATACCCCCACGTATCCCGTAGTGGTTGTCAAATCAATGATGGGTTATTTTTTCTTTTTCATCTTAGCTAGACTAGATGGTCTAACGTCTGTCTTTTCTCTACTAGTAAATACTCCCTCCATCTCATAACATGCGTCTCCTATTGACTTTACTTGGGTTTAGAGAAAGTAGTTGACTCTTTGCACTTATTCACTAGTGGTATCAAATCAAGGGGACCTTTTTCTCTTTTCATCTCACAATTAGTAATGATATTAAAAACAATTTGCTTAAAGAATCATTCTAAAAATGGATTGGGGACACTTATCTTGTGATGTCCCAAAATGGAATAAGGGACAGTTATTTTGAGATGGAGGGAGTAGTTTCCTATGTTTTTTCTTGATTTCCCTCATGGTGTATTATTCATTACTGGGTTTTTTCCTCCTTATGGCACATGATTGGACTAGCTAGCAAACCTAATTTGTTGCAATTTCTATGTACATGTTACATATGTGGAAAAGCTTACCTCATTTTTACCTGGGCGCAATATGGTGACGTCAATACTCATAACTTTCCCTTGTCTCACTGTATGAATATCTCGACTTATATTTGCAAGTGATGTTGAAAAACAGTTGCTCCCCCGTCCATAAATTATTTTCCTTTTTTAACTTTTTAGAGTCAAAATCGATTTGAAAAAAATATACGTCAAATTTTTATTTGAAAAACAATCAATTTGACTTCAATAAAGTCAAAGAGGACAATATTTTAGGAATGTAGGGAGTACTACAATTTGAAATCTTCCTACAGGAATTTACTCCCCCTTTCCCTTTTGTTTAATAACTGGCCAGATCATGCGACATTAATACTGAATCTGTGTATATAAATGCTCTATCTTCTTAATAGAGGGAACAAAAGTGTGATTCCAGCTTATACCCCCCCAACCCCCGCGGTTGCTTTCTTCCCAGGTTCGAGTAAAAAAGGAGAAGAAAATTTAGGTTGAAAAGGGAATTAAGATAGTCTGTATGAATAACTTGGTCGTAAATTCTTCAATGGCATGCAGTTGGGAATGTCTTAAGTAGCATCTTCCTCATATTAAGGGTTGTTTATTTATTTTTTGATATGTAAGTATGTCCGTTAGTACGAGGATTAGAATTAAGGACCTCATGGTCTTTGCCTTGAGTGCCCTTGCCTTGGGGGTTGTTTATTGCTGCTTACAACATCAAAGTGTCGTCTTTGTATGAAAAGAGAAGCAGATATGGTTGAATGAATGTGAATGCAACAGTCTATGTACAAGTTTGAGCATGCTCAAAGATGTTACTTATTCGAAGTTTGGCTTTTACATAGTTATTGATTTGCAGTTTCCTTTGATAGCAGTGTAGCTGATGCGGTTGCCCCAACAAGTTTGAGATCAAAATTTCTTCCCTCCTCGGGAGTATGATGCAGGAGCAATTAGGAATAGGATATTGTGTATATATCTCTTGTTGTAATTTTGATTATTTCATGTTTATGTATTCAGGGGCACTTATGTAATTTAAGAGTTTTGCTTGGGTGCCATGTTTTTTTTCTTTGCCAATGTAAAAGCTCATCTGTAATAAAACATAGAGATGGATAAATATGATTTTGAATTTCCTTCGGTTGGAATTCCGCAGTTGTGTCTTGTTTCGTCCACCCGAGTGTTGGATGTAATAGTTTAGCCGAAGGACCTTTGAGTGTTAAATCTCTCAGTCATCCTTCATTATATGTAATGTTCTTTAATGCTTCTAAGTAGTAACTAGTTACAGAACTTTGTTCACTCTCTCCGCCACTAGGTGCTTTGGCTGTGGAAAAAGGGATGTTTGTGGACCCATAGTTATCTGCTAGTCTGCCAGAAGTTAACCCTCTCTTGACATGTGTCAGCATTTTTCATGCTTTATGGCTTTTATGAATTTTTTACCAAATGGTAGGAGTGAATATGTGCATTATCTGTTCGTTTTTCTATCTTAAGGAATAGTAAGCACACGGCTCATCTTTACAGGTACAAGAGCATAATCATCCCCATATTCTTCTTCTGCAAATCGGAAACACATTTTGCAAACTCCCTGGTGGTCGTCTGAAGCCAGGAGAGAACGGTACAGATTTATACTTTGATTTATTTTTATGTATATTCATATTTCAACTATCTGCGAGTAGAGGTTAACATAATTATTAACAGCTTTGTGCTCTCCTTGCGCTGCAGAAATTGAGGGCTTGAAAAGAAAACTCTCTAGCAAACTTGCTGCTAATTCACCTGGTCTTCAGCCAGATTGGCAGGTATCGTTTACTACATTATGTATGCCTGCATCTGCTGTTCACAGCTAAAGAAAGAACTAGAGGGCGGCTAGGCATTGCAAATGTTCTGTTCACTCCTATTGTTTTGTTTGTAGGTAGTTACTGTAGTTTATTTCCACATCTGTATGCATCTTTACTATGTAGCAAAAAGTTGAATGAATATAACAGGTGAGCCAATGGGTCCCTCAAAAGCATTCCCCTAAGATCACTTACTTTAGAAATGTTTCGTAATGGGAACTCTTACCTTGGGCTTTGAAACTGTAAACAGGTTCTTTAAAGGTAAAAGTTTCATTCTATTGGAAAGAGGATTGTTAACAAGTGCAATTTTAAGAATTCGCCTATCATACATTCTGTCCATACCAAACCAGTTGGTTTTTACTCATTAGAATGCTCCATGTCTCAAAAGATGAACCCTATTTGAAAATCGGTTTATTATTAGTGACTTTCATTCTTTTGCAATTTCCCCATTTTCAACCTCATTTATTGCAACATGCGTCATTATGATTTCTATACGTTTGATGTAGTGGGAAGTATTTAAGGATCATTGCACTGTTTTTGGGATCTCCCCTATAAAGTGATGGGACCTAGTGCCAGATCATTTGCTAAATATGTTTAGGGAGTAGGAACTGCACTTTGCATCTGGACAGGAAATTCACCCTGAAACCATATTTTATCTTCATGTCTGTTTGCAAAGTTACTCACATTTAGGAGATATGCTGATGTTCATTTGGTTCCTCTTTCTGCAATTATTGACATGCCATTGCAGATAGGAGAGTGCGTAGCTGTATGGTGGAGGCCTAATTTTGAAACTATAATGTATCCGTACTGCCCTCCCCATATAACAAAACCCAAGGTAAAGTAGAATTGAATCACATTAAATAATTGTGATCAGTGCATGTGGCAACTTCTTCATTGTTCCCACTCTTCATCAGTTTGGTGTGTCACTGTGATATATTGCACTCCTTGTAATGCAGGAGTGTAAGAAACTCTACCTTGTTCACTTGTCGGATAGAGAGTATTTTGCTGTGCCAAAAAATCTAAAGCTTCTTGCTGTTCCGTTGTTTGAACTCTATGATAATGTTCAGGTATGGTGGACCTACAGCTTCTTTTACTTTCATGTGGAGTATTTGTAATTTTATATTGCAGTAAATAATGTATGTCGGCTTTGTATATCATTTTTTCAATGATGTACCATAATTCACAACCCGTATCATATGTTCACCTTAGCTTTACTGTTATGGCAGTTCAGATTCTTGTTTACTATGATCTTATATATGTATATATATATATGTGTGTGTATAGGAAGGAGAAGAATAATGTAGGGTGGATAAAATAACGTGGCACAATTAGCAAGTCAAATTAATCTAATGAAGCCTTAGTTTCTGGGTTTCAAATTCTACTTTTGTTCTTTCGGACATATGCGGTTCTGGCGTCAGCAAGACCATGAGGTTCTTCATAGGGGGATGCACATGCATATGCATCTAAATAAAGGGGGTACATGGATTGGTTTCAATCATTGAAACCAATCCATGTACATCCTTTACAATTGTTGTAACCTATTGGATGTATCAGTTTATATGATATTAACAGTGCTCACTATTCATCGGTGGCAGAGATACGGGCCTGTCATTTCCACCATTCCGCAGCAGCTGTCTAGATTCCAGTTCAGCATGATCCATGCATAAATTCTGATAGGTTTCAAGGGAAGGATGTGGTACAAGAATATGAAATTGGTTCGTGGGTAGGTCCATTTTGCTTATGATGTAACTATTCTACTGGAGAAGCTTTATTTCTTGAGTATTTGTACAAGACTTGGTCCTTAGCTAACTGGCGTCTCTCTTTACTTGCCATTATTTTGAGAGCAGTAGAATAGAACCTGTAGTTCTTGTGGTTGTGTTGTTTTAGGTGTTCGGATTGGTGTTGTGAACTAGCTGATCTTTTGTCACCAAGATTTTGGTTTCATGTAAGAGCTGTACGATACCCGGAAGAAGCTGTTGTACACATGGATTTCAGTATGCACTGAAAGCTTTAAAGTGATTGTATGATTTTTGTTCTGTACAGGCATCTAATCCTTGTTATGACTACTAATAGATCACGAGCGATGGTTGATGGTTGATGGTTGATGGTATAAGCTTTGCCTAGCTAAACATATAAGAAGCTGAAAACATAAACAGATTAATAAAAAATTGTAAGAAAAAATTAGTTTCACTTTTCTGATATCAAAGGCTTCTCATGTGTCATAGTAGACACTACTTAGTCCTGTTCTCTTGCGTAAGTTCTTGTCTTCCATCTTCTCTCTTACACCTTTGGCCTCTTGCCATTGGCCTGCGGAAGCATGGATGTTTGAAAGGAGAACATATACAGCTGATTCATTTCCTTTGACCTTGCTAGCCTTCTCAGTGACATATTCAGCCACCTTGATGTCTTCTGGTACCAAGCAACCACCCAACATAGACCCCCATATAGCCATATCTGGCTCGTAAGGCATACCCTTCACCACATTCTCTGCTTCCTCGATCAAACCATTCCTCGCTAGCAGATCTACCATACACCCATAGTGATCAAGTGTTGGACTTGTTCCAAGTTGTTCCTTGATACTAGAAAAGATCTCTCGACCTTTGTCTACCAAACCTCCATGATTACAAGCAAACAAGACACTGCTAAATGTGAATTTATTTGGCCTACAGCCTCTCTTTTGCATCATGTAAAATAACTTCACCGCGTCTTCTGTTCTTCCATGAATGGCTAGCGATTTGATTGTAATGTTATAGCAGAACACATCCTTGTTACGGATTTTGACGAAAATGGTAATTGCTCTATTAACATCACCACATTTAGCATACATTTCTACAAGGGCAGTTCCTACTATAACTGCCAAGTTGGACCAATCTTTTATCAGAGAATGTACCCACCGCCCACAATCCAGAGTACCCAAGTGAGAGCAAGCTGAAAGAGCTGAAACAAATGTGAACCCATCTGGATTTTCGCCTTCCATTTGCATTTGCGCAAAAAAATCTAATGCCTCTTCAAATTTTCCATCCTGGGCGTAACCTGAAATCATAGAATTCCAAGAAACCACATTCCGTTTGGGCATTTTCTCAAACATTTGCTTTGCAGTCCCAAAATCTCGGGAATCAGTGTACATTCTAATCATTGACGTCCAAGTAACTACATCTTTCTCTGGCATTCTCTCAAACAAATCACTAGCATTTGCCACATCCCCTACTCGAGCATAACCAGAAACCATCGAATTCCAAGAAACTATATCTCTTTCATGCATTTTATCAAACACCTCTCTAGCGCAGTGGACATCCCGAACACTTGCATATCCAGAAATCATTCGATTCCATGATTCCACGGGCTTACTACACATCTCATCGAAGATTTTTCTAGCATCATTTATCCTTGCAATCTTATCGATACCCAGTTCAAAAGGATTGGCCATTCTTAGATAGAAACTAAAAAGGGATTCGGCAACTGAAAAGGCAGTTTCAAACCCAACCTTGATCACCTGACAATGCACCGTCTTTCCTGTTGTATACCAACCCAACTGGCTGCACGAATTTAGAACATACGGGTACGAATAATTATTAGGTTTAAGTCCCTCTGAGGCATTTCAATAAGCATCGACAGGCACGTTTCGAAAGGCCCATTATAAGCGTACCCTCTAAGCATAACATTCCAAAGGGTGATATCTTTAACATTAATGGTGCCACCCAATTGTGTGAAAATGATATTCGGATATTCCATTCCTCCGAATTCGGTGCTTCGGCGGAGAAATTTGAGCAAAATGGTGTTGTTACGGTGAATGCGTGCTGTGAGGATAAAGGCATGGATTTGTTTCAGCTGTTTGAAGGTGCATTTCTGCAAAAAGTAGGAGACTTTGAGGTCTATGGAACAAGGCATATGTAAGTCTAATACTTCACTTTTCACTTTCGTCTACTATATGGTTTGTCAAATCTCTCTCTCTCTTCTTCTTGAGGGTGTTTGGCGGTAACTTGGGGGGATAAAGAAGCTCAACAGCTTTTTCTACTCATACAGTCGTTTTCTTTTGACCGTCGATCAGCCTATTGAGTAGGGTGCAACTTGCAAGTGAGGTTCTACAATTGTACAACTTTGTTCCTGCAGACGTCTGCCCTTAATGGGCTCCCGTGTCATTTCGTGTTGAGAAACCTTCTATATAGAAGACGTTTAGAGAATGGAGAAGGCTAATTTTGGGGAATATATTAAAGCTAACTAGAAGCTTTTATTTTTATATTTCATCACACATTGATATTGATTGCTCCCCCGAAAGTATTTCTTATTACTTTTAACATAATTAATTACTACTTTATAGTATGGCATCGATTAATAGTTAATTATCATCCTGATTTTCCAACAATTTACCCCCATATATATGTATGTTCTTACTACCCAGTACCCCTTACAGATTGGGTTTAGTGAAAATGGTTATTACAGTATATTGAAGAAAATTTCAATTGTTGTATTGACTAAAAAAAGTTGGAGTATCAATTTTCTTTGTGAAAAGGTCACATTTCTGAGCTTACTCAATGCCTTCCAGCGCCATAGGTTTAAGCAGGATATTAAAAAATTAGCATGGTATGATTAGATTAGTTGGCAAAGTTGACCAAAAGCCCGAGCTTTCTCAATGTCAACACCGCAACGTGAATAATTTTAACTTTAAAAGTGACTAAAATGTTGAAGACTTGAAGTAATTGAAATATAATTTGATAAATAAGTGTGTATGGAGTCTTCTCTTTTAAACTCCAATTATGTCGACACTAAGCTAGCTCATACTTCGATCCCTTCCCACGCCCCCTTAGGAGGGGAAAAAAAAAAGAAGCTAGCTCAGACCTTTTCAAATGAGAATATAAAGGAGTTAGTTAATCAGGGACATTTCCATTTGATGTAAATATTGCTGGCAACAGTTTAATAAAGTTTATTTGATCGATGGTGATTGTTAGTAACTTACCATAGAATATTGTTATTGACATTAGAAGCTTCTGTTTGACCTGTATAGCTGTTATGAAAGAGTTGTTGTGACCATAATATATATTTATCCACCTAAAAGGAATATCAACTATACTTTTTCTAGATATTTACAAAAACAATTTGGTTGTACCATGGGGAAAAATATAAGAAATAAATTATATACACACACACACACACACACACACACACACATATATATATATATATATATATATAGAGAGAGAGAGAGAGAGAGAGAGAGAGAGAGAGAGAGAGAGAGGTGCACCTTTGTATTTTCCCTCTGACCGGTTAAACAGGAATCATGACGAGAATTATGCCATGCTTATGTTATTATTTTTCCTGGTAAAAAAGATACATTTTGGTATTTTATGCTGGGGCTTGTCTGAATGCATCATCAACTATGATGCACGAAAAGACAGAAACGACCATGCTTCTGCTGGTTTTCATTTGATTAATCTTCTGCTTTCAGATAGGGATTCCTTTACAGTATGGCCAGTACACTTAGTCGCTATTGATGTAGTTTGAAATGTATCATTTTACTTGTTAAATAGCAGAAAACTAAATTTAAAATTATATAGGTAAGCTTGGATTCCAATCAGTTTCTAACACATTGCACCGTCCATTGCAGTAGATTACTTACTATTTTATTGAATTAATTTATTTTTCCTTTTTCCTGTTCGAATCTTCAGAAGTATGATAGAGTATTTGTAAGTTTAATACAACAATTACACACTGGTAAGGAGATATAGAAATCCTTATTGCCCAGAAATAATGGATAAAAATGCCTTATAGTAAGCTGTATCCTTGATTATTCTAATTTATGTTTATAGTTGATTAAGGAATTCTACTAACTTATTAAAGATTAATGTAAATTATAAAAGAATTAAATCTAAGGTTTGATTATAAATCATAGAGGGGTAATTGTAAATGTAATAAGCTTTGCTGTTAATAATGGTGCAGGCAAGGCACAGATTTAAGATAACGTTGCAGCCATGGATCCTTCACGCCTATTTCGTTTATAGGTAGGATTCTTTTCTCTTCTACTGGTTTAGCTGCTAATTTCAAGTCATATACAGTATTAATTATTATCTTAAGGCTCCTTCCGGAGAATATCAAACCCATATAAAAATGAGCTGGTCCATCATTATTTTCTCTCGACGCAAAAGGAATAAAGCTTTGGTTATTTGCAAGATGAAAGAGAGTTAGGTGCCAACTTCTCTGAAGTCTGACCTTTGTTTTGTTTATAAAAGAATGTATACAACCTGGTCTCCTCCTACTCCTCTCTGACATTTCATGCTTATAAGCAACAACTCTAATCTTTTGAGATTTAAGTCTATTTTTCTGGCTTTCATCGCGTCAGCTTTATTAAATTGCAGAGTAAACGATAGAAACTCGCAGCATTGAAAATCGATTTAAGATGGTTATAGAAAAAATTGCTTCCAAATCATTGGGCCACTGCATTTTTTTGAGGCAGAAATATTCTCACAAAATCATTTTCCAACCTCTCGTGTTTGAATTCGTATGAACAAGGCACCTTCTGTAATAATCATTTCATTTTATTTTCATTGTTCGCATCATTTAATTCTATATGCCATATGTTGAATGGAATTCAAGAATGCTATGGAATGATCCTGCAAAAGTTCTGATCAATAAAAGTAGTGAAAGAAGAATAAATGAAATCATAATTTGATATATTATTGTCGGTTGGCAATTGGCAGTTTAAATATTTAATTTGCTGGAGGAAATTTTGAAAATAGAATTACATCAGGAACAAAAAAAAAGGGAGGGGGAGAGAGCAGATATCTCTATGTAAATTACACTGTAGCAAGTTGATTCTTGGACATGTAATATCGAGTTTTAAGCAATGGGTCGCCTTGTTTAAATCCTGATAACAAGTTGGTTTAGGTAGATGTGAATGTTACAGAACAGATGTGGTAAACGTTGCAAATATAGGATTGTCACTCAAACCAACCACTCCATGTTACGGACATGCAATATTTTAAAAAGGCATTATTTTTTTATATGTTTTAGATTAATTTAATATTAGCTTTGATTAGAGTTGATTGAAAGAGGATTTATTAAATCTTTGCAGACAAATGAGAAACAGTGTTGACATTTAGACATTACTTGTTTCAGTCACATCCTCATATGTAAACGCCAAACGCAAAATATATTTGTCTTTATTGGCATTTCAACTCATGAAACATGCCAAAATACAGTCTGCAGAGGGCTCTCGAGTACTAATTACCGTGAACCACTTTCGCCTATTCACAAGACTTTAACCAAGTTGAAATCGACTTAATCATATTGACGTTACAAAAGAGTTACCATCCATGTATCGATGACGTTATCACTGAAGTCAAAGATAAGTGTTATGAATGTATAATGAACACTTGCTGCATATTGAACTGATGTTATCTTACTCTTTGTTCATTGTAGTTTGCAGAGGACCTGTCAATTTTCTGATGTAGTAGAGGCTAGAGCACGTGACATCAGGCAATTCTGTCATTTCTTATGCTTCTTAGTGAATATCGCTTATGTCAGAGAGATCAAACACTAAGGTAACAACTTGAGGTAGCAAACTCAAGAAGTTAACTTCATGGTGAACCGGTTATTTTAATATCTTGCAAAAATCTATTTTCAACAGTCCATATACTTTCTTTTTTGTTTTACTAATCTTTCTTATGGTAGACGAGTTAGTAAAACTTTTCAAGTTCTAAGTTCTAAGGAGACCTAAGATCTTTCCTTGAAAAATCTACAAGACACTAAAGCATTTTCCACCTCATAATGAAATTATATACAGATAACATCATTTCTCGACCATTTTCTCGATTAGAGGGAAATTAAAATACATTTCAAAATCTTAAGTTTCCTCTAGACAGTCGTTGGGGTCTCTTGCTAGCAATTTCCTTCAGGCAGCCCCATAACTAATTTTGTATTCCAGATGATGGTGTCGTCATAGTCATTAAGCATGCTAAATGACACAACACACAGGATACCAGTCCTTTGTGGTCCTGAGGAGTTCTCAGAATTCTTTGAAGGGGACACCTATTAAAAGTGATATTTTTACTGTTCTTACTTATTTTTGGTCTGGCACTTGTTGTTGTGTGAGTTAATAATTCCCTCTCTTGTTTTATTTAGTACTCCCTTTGTTCCATGCAAATAGTCATTTATTCTTTTTACAATTAATGTCCCACTTAAAAACCACTTTCAGAAATTATGCATTCAATCTCCACAGCCTTTCAACTTTACCCTCTACATGTGTTATAACCATCTTGACTATGTTCAAGCATTTTTGTAATTATCACCAACTTGATATTACTCCTTCCGTCCCAAAATTATTGTCTTGTTTGACTCGCCACACGGATTAAAGAAAAACAGTTGACTTGATTATTAATATTGGTATAATGTGTAGTTTTGTTGAAGTCCATGTGCATAATTAAAGTTTGAAGAAAAAGAAAAGGCTAAAATGGTAAAAGTGTTATCATAAAAAGGAAAGTTACAAACAAGACTTTTTTTTTTTGGACAGACGAAAAAGAAAAGCATGAGAATAATTTTGGGATAGAGGGAGTAATATATTTCTTAATTACTAGACTTTTTCAATATGGACTATTTGAGTGAAAAAGAGGGAGATGATTAGTTGATGACTTTGAATTTGTCCCAAATGCACTACAGAAACAAGTCATTTGTCTTATTATTTTGGATGAGGGGAAAAGTATATTTAATTATGAATTAATTTAAGGCTTATAAAAAAGCATATTACAACTTTTCTTCCCTTTATAATCAAAAAAGCATTTAGACTCTGCAGTCCATTTCCTCATCATTTACTGCATCTCCCTTCTCTCTTACAGAGAAATTCACGACCCAGTTCTCTCAATATTGACATTACATTTCTTTGTACTATCAAAAATTTGTCGGCAGATGGGGTGTAAGCCATTGGAGAAGCCAAAGCTAAAGTACAAGAAGGGCTTATGGTCACCAGATGAAGATCAAAAGCTCAAAGATTACATTCTGAACTATGGCCATGGTTGCTGGAGTGCCGTTCCCGTTAATGCCGGTAAGTTAGAATCATAATTCACAATTTCTTTGTTCTCTCGAAACACAAAATATTGTTGAAAGATAGATCATTACTCCTGATAAGCACTTTTGAATTCCTCTTATCATATGCAAATGTTTGCGGTTTTTCCTGTCAACGAGTCTCTATTTATAAATCACATCTCTACCTGATAGGCCTGATTCTGATAATGTTACCTTAACTTGAAAATTCTTGTACTGAGTTTTGACTTCAAGGTATTTATAAAATATTACTCCAGTACAAATCATATTGACCTTGCATGCTATAATTGCTTGATAGATTTCATTAAACAGTGAATTGGGAGTCATTATGCAAATAAAAGTTTTTCTTTCGTCCATAACTCTTCATAGGCCGAGTTGTCAATTTACTTACTAGGACATTATTTTTTAAACTGTAAGGTTGAATGCAAACTGTAACTGTAAGGTACACAAATAGTCTCTAGGGGTATATTGCGTACATAAAAATCCTTTCTGGTCACCGCAATGGCAGAAGCCTCATGCACCTGGCTAAACTTTTTTAGGGTTGGACGCTGCTCATTCAACAGACAACAGTAATGCACTTGTTTCTGGTAAAGATGAGATAAGCAAGAGAAAGTGATTAATGGTGACAGTCGGGCGGATCCACGATTTCGAAATTACGTGGGCTTGGTTTTAAAAAATTTAGTTAATTGTAATAACCGTGAAAAATAACTTCATTTATCGAAAGAAGAAGTTATATATAGTTAGTGATTTAATGAATCTTACCCATTACATACATTAAATTAAATATTTTAAAGACAACGACTAAACATTTAAATTAAATGTCTACATTTTGGGACTAAAAGTCTAAAATGTGTCCAAAATATATAGATCTAAATATAATTCCTACAAACTTAGAATGCAAATATTAAGTATATTAATCCCCGTTTCGTTGTGCAACAGTCGTGATTTTTGAACTCAAAAGTGTTGGCCGAAGTTGTGAAAAAAGATGATCTGGCATTTTAGGACAATATTTCAAAAATAGATTTTAGTAGTTGAGAAAAAGAACGGGGACTGTAGCAAAAAAAAAAGTTTGGGAAAAATAATTTATCAAAATTTTTTTTGGACAGAATCTGATGTGTGCTTGAGCCCTACCCGCCATGCCTTTAGATCCGCCCCTGGTGATAGTTTTGTTGCATTGCCGAAAGTACCCTTTTTGTGCTCTTCTGACTTTTTTCATTTATATATATATATATTATGCCTTGAAGGTCTGCAGAGGAATGGAAAGAGCTGTAGATTAAGGTGGATAAATTATCTACGACCAGGATTAAAGCGAGGGTTGTTTACTATTCAAGAGGAGGAAACGATCCTCACCCTTCATGTCATGTTGGGCAACAAGTAAGTAGCATAATTACGCAAAAGTCAAGAGCACATCAAAGAATGCAAATTGTGTCTTAAAAGACACTAATGAGGTTAAACAAAAAAAAAAGGCGAAAAACGACTAATTAGGGGCCCAATTCCAATGTACAGGTGGTCACAGATATCACAGCATTTACCTGGAAGGACAGATAACGAAATAAAGAACCACTGGCATTCTTATTTGAAAAAGAAAGTTGCAAAAATGGAAAATATTGAAGCTGAAAACAAGATTGACTACACAATTGCAAACACAGAGAAAGTAGAATCTTGTTCGTCCCTGCAGTCAACAAGAAACTCAAGTTTTGATTCGCCTGAACATATGGAAGGAATGTCAACGGCTGCAGGCCAATTTGTGCCCCAAGATTTTGATAACTCAAACGAAGCTTGTCATAGCAGCTTACCTAAGATTCTATTTGCTGATTGGATATCTGGCGACCGATTTCTTGATTTTGGCAATTCAAGTGGTCATAGTTCAAACTTCCAAGATGCTCTTATGAATGGTATACAACTAAATGAGGGATCATTTGGTAGCGAGAATCAACAAGCAACAAGTGATGGTATGTCTTGTGCACAATTGAAGTTTGAGGATCAAATTCTAGAAAGCAGTTTTGTTGATTTAATCTCTGGGGATAACATGGCTAGAGATTTCAACATACTAAATGATGTAATTTATAATCGTGATGCCTTGTTTTCAGCTTCCATCCCTACCTGAGCGTTAGTCCACGAGGCAGGGTGCTGGGCTGCAGTCTGTAGACAAGTTGAAGCCCTCACAGTTTATGTCATTTGTTTATGATAAGATCTCGATTGTAAAGTTGAAAAAATAAAAAAAATTATTGTTTTACTTCGAAGTTTCGTCAAGTTTACAAGAACAAATGGCTAGAGATTTCAACATTTTACTATTGCAAGCGAGCCCATTTTTGATGTTAGATTTCGCCGTTAAGTCATGTTAAATGTCTATTTTACCCCGTGAACAATTATATTTAAAAATGGGTCCAAATAATATAAGTTGGGGGATTAAAGATATGTTTTCAGAAACACTTCAACACATGTACCTTCGATGGGCCCAATCGAAGGTCTCCCATAATGGAGGATCCCGTATAAAGCACATCACTAAACCAAGTACAAAAACTATTTGTCCAAACACGACGTGTTTGGGTCAAGGTTCCGGGAAGAATAAGTTTGGTCGTCGTGGTTATACGCTCGGGCTGCGAGGAAAAGAATCGATGAAAGAGCTAAAAGACGGTGGATGTATTTGATGGTGAAAAGGCGAAGGAGAAGACCACCTCATGAAACAGTTTGGAGATGATCATATTGATTCGGAGATTGGACTTCATGGGATGGATCCGGATCTAGACGATGTTGTAGAGATAAATTGTGTTTGTGTTGATCTTTAACCCTCAAATTATATTAATTTGACCCCTTTTAAATATAATTGTTTCTCTATTGATATTTATATAAAATAGACATTTAACATGACTTAACGGCGAAATCTAACGGAATGGGCTTCGTAGGTGGCCAAAATAGATGAACCAAAAGTTGCAATATGGTCCAAAAGTTTTGCCAACAAATAAACATACGATTTACGTTCTTAAGATCAATAGCTATATATGTCCAGGGGCGAATAACTCTGAGAAAAATCACTAAAACAATGATTACACAAGAGGCCAATTCACATCAACTGAGGTTATTAGTTATTACTGGTTCAAATTCACCATATACAGGACTCATGAGGTCACTACGGATTGAAATTAGGGGTGGCAAAATGGGTGTTATGGATCAATGGATAATAGGCCATTATCCATGAATAACCATGGATAATGGCCTATTATCCATTGATCCATAACACCCATTTTGCCACCCCTAATTGAAATACAGCCTGACTTGGAAGAATTAAGATCACAATACAGTGACTATTTTTAATGAAAAAATTGATTCTGTAACTTTGATTGACTAGTTTACATTCATGTAGGTATTTAACACGTATGAAAACTGAAAAGTATGCAACCAATATCTTGTTTGAGCTCAATTACAGCAGTTATCTTAAGTGAATATCAGAAGCTTTACTGCTACTGCTACTGCCACTGCCAAGTTTGTTTGTAAATTTGCAACAGGTTGGGCCTTGCTACTGCAAACTGTCATTTCTTTCGGTTTCGATGCTTAAAAGGATCCTAGTTCATGAATTGAAACTTGAGACTGTGACAACTAGTCTTATTTTCGATCTATAACATGTTGTTGGAGCTGCGAATTAGTATCAGAGTAGGAGGTATTTTATGATGTTGAAATTTCTTCTTGTACTTGTACTTGAAAACGAGTGTCCCGTATTTATTCCATTTTGATTTTTGAGACGTTCCAAATAAGTATCTCATATCCGTTTCTCGAAAAATTCTTAGAGCTGATTGTCTATACTAGCATGGATTTGACACCATTACTGTTAGTACGTAGTATATTTTTAGTAGATGTAGCAACTTTAGAACTCGCTACTGCAAACAGTAAACTCTGTATTCCTACAACCAGCAACAGTGCGTAGAAACCTTTGGAAATGACTTTTCATTTGGGGAGCAAATGTAGCAGGTATTAGCACAAAGGTATTAATTAACCCTTCTTCTTGATGTTTACAGTAAAGTTCGATAACATGTGATACAAGTTGGTGATTGTGACAGCCAGGATCTGTTGGTTCGAGCCCTCCTAGGCTGCTAGTTGTTAAGGTAGCAGATAAAAAACTCTCTTATTGAGATTGAGGAGTAATGTGGTGTGCTTCAAGTTCAACTCATTATTTCTTAAAGTTTTTGCCTCCAAACAGGATGAGGAGTCATGTCGGTGTAATAAATAACTTGCTTAAACATTCATCAAATTAAGTGTAGCCGCCAGTAGGTAAGTAGGGTAGTTCAAATTAATTCTAAAACAATATCATAAGGACATGATTTTGTTAATTTATTCTAATGGTCGTTGACATACCGACATTATAAGCATTTTTCAACTCTTGTTTTTATTTTTATTTCAATCCCAACTAACTTTAAAGTTTAAACACCAGCTTCATTCTACGGTTTCCAGTTTGTTAACACGCAACAATGATTGATCATAATTTGATTTGATTCGATTTATTGCAAAAAGAATTGAGTGATAATGATTGAGTGAGAATGTTGTCCATTCTCAAACTTATGCCTCCCAATCACAATTGATAGTGTTTTCAACAGTGTCACTCGTTGAGCTTACTTTTGTATTGACTTTTTTTTCTTTTTTGCTTTCTGACATGATATTCAATTTGGCTTGCGCTTGCCTACGTACATACCACCAAAACTGGTTAGTTAAAACAAAATTTCTTGAGTTTCACATGTTCTGGTTTTCAAGTTGATGATTTATGGAGACTAATTAAACTATCCATATTCAGAACAGAACCATGAGCAATTTGTTTTGTAAAAACCGCTTAATACACTAATATTATTTCGAAATTGGAAAAATATATATTAGGCCAACGATAGGCGATTCATGTCGGCAAAAGTTAAGGAATATTTTTAGTAACACTAGGGTGACAGTAATTACATGATCATGTAATTACTGTCAATTCATGATCATGTAACAAAAATGTCCACCACATAAATTGATAAACTAAAGTAAACATAATATCAAGTGTCGCACAGTTTGAAGTCTGTTACATCTAGATTTTTGAAATGCACTAATATTATTAATAATCTTATGTGATCACTAATGATTCATATATGATTATTAATAAATAAACATTGATCTTTTTTTTGCAACAAAGATCAATGTTTGGTGAGAATAATTGGAAACAATCAAACTCGTGTGGGTACAATCAATAATCCCACAAGAACTAAGTATAGTTGAGAGGGATACTTTTAACTAGGGGTGACAAAATAAGTGTTATGGATAATCATTGGTTAGCCTATTATTCATGGTTATCTATGGATAATAAACTAACACATGATTATTCATAACACCTATTTTGTCACCCCTACTTTAAACAAGGCCAAAACAAGAAAAACATCCTGAAGTTTTCACTCAATCCCAAAACGGTAGCCAACTTAAGGTTTGTGCCATAATCATACCTGACATTGCAAATTATCTCATTTTGCACCTTAACCCTAACGGGCGTTAGAAAACTAACAAGATGTTAGCATGTGCATCTCACATGCCGGGGTAATTTAGTCTTTTTCATCAAAAAAATTCTTTAATTCAGCATCAAACATTTTTATCGGTGATGCCTTGACAAATGATGCAGGTGTTCTTATTGACGTAGACGGTCGGAAGGGGAGGGGTCGTCCCGAAATTACGAAATTACGAAATTGTGAGATTGAAGAGGACGTCGATGGGGATGGGAAAGGATAGAGGATTTGGAACTAGAGCGAGTTATGAAAACAAATTGGTAATCAGATTCGTCGCTTGCTGGGCCATGGCAAGTGTAGGAGTCGTATCTTTTTCTAGTCTTTTTCCCTTTGAGTCAAGTTCCAGTTTTAACGGTAGAGGAAGCTTGGGGGCAGCAGACATGAAAGGCCGAAGCAGAACAACAAGATTTTCCCTTTTTGATGGGGACCATCTATAATTGCATTTGTGTTTCTAAGTCAAGAAACACAAAATGTATATTTTGAATCTGGGATTTGGGATTTTTTTTTTCTTTCTAGGATAGTGTTGTATGTATGCAGAAGATGAATTAAAGAATTTTTTGATAAAAATGACTAAATTACCCCTGCATGTGATATGTATATGCTAACTTTTTGTTAGTTTTCTAACGCCCGTTAGGACTAGGGTGCAAAATGAGACAATTTGCAATATCAGATATGATTATGACACAAACCTTAGGTTAAGTACCGTTTTGGAATTGAGTGGAAACTTCAGGGTATTTTTCGTATTTTGACCATAAACAATGATCTAAAATAAAAGTGAGATACTAGACAAGTGAATAATATTGAAGACCCATAGTAAATGCTTGTGATAACCGAGACACTTGAATTCTTTGAATCGTGTATGAATGGCTGAGAGAATAGTAAAATGCTTCAGTTTAAGCATGTCAATGGATTGAATTTTGATCCAAATTCGATATTATTTTTAGGATATAAATTTAGTTTTTAAATTCGATTACCTGATTTTGATTCGAATCCAAAAATCTGAAAGCTTAACAAATTGGATATGGATTAAGGTGTTTCGATCCGTTAACAACCCGATTCGATATAAAAAAATATACTCCATTCGGTCCAAAATATATAACGTTTTGAGGTTTTTCACACAGACCAAAGAAACATATTGTAAAGACTAAACTGTTTATATTCAAACATTAATGAGGTGTCTTGATATTTTTACCCAAAGAGCCAAACACAGTTACAGAGTCCGTAGATATGAGTAAAATTGAAGAAAAAAAAGAAAAAATTCATTGAAAATTGTAAAGTGTGATTTATTTTGTAACAAAAAAACTCTCTCAAAACGTTATATATTTTAGGAAAGAAGGAGTATTAATATTATATATGTAAAAATTACTAATGTTGAGTTTTTAGTCATTAATCATTACTAATTTAAATTTTTCGGTGCACTCTAACATCTAACTAATATTGTTATTTATATTTGTGTAAGATAAAAACAATAATTTTTAATTTTATTGAACCTTTGATTAAGAAAAAAAAACTCAATATTAATTTTATTCAGTATTTTAATAAGTGACTAATAAAATCTAAATTCAAAAATTTAAGATATGAATTTAACTTTTAAATATCCAAAAAATAATCCAACTTGATTCAAATCTGATAATTACTTCACAAATTGGATATAAATTTAATTAATTAATCCAAATCCAATTTATTGATAGGTTCTTGAAGCGTGTGTTCAAGGCTTTAAGCAGGGAGAGAGAAGGTTCGGACCATTGGAGTCTGGAGAGACCGTTTGAGTTTGGAATGACGTGTATCTTGCAGTAAATGTTGATATGAGAGAGTGGAGTCAGATCTCCTGTATTACTTGTGTGTACCATTGGTGTACCATTTTTCATCTCAATCATTGGTTGAGATGCAGTGATTGAAATGCAATGATGAAAATAAAAAATGATACATCAGTGATACACACAAATGATACAGAAGATCTGGACTCGAGAGAGAGGGGCTGCAAGTCTTGTCACATTGGGACTTACAGTTTGACTCTTCTTTCAAAAAGTGAGCTACAGTGCTACACAAGGAAATTGTCTGTAAAGTAGGAATGACAAGTAAATTTTTGATTTGATACGAGGAAATAGTTGATAATTTCGATTTTTGCTTACTCAAGGGAACGAGACCTCGCTGACCATTCACCAACAAGATCTTGTTCAGTCATATGATTTATATGAAATATTTTAACTATTTGTAAAATCATAAATTAACCATGGTATGGATCAACACAGAGTAATACTTCATTCATCCCAAATTTATTGTTAAAATTGATTTGATTATTAATATTAGTTTGATATGTAGTTTACTTTAAAATACATGTGTAAGTGACCATAATTAAAGTATGATAAAAAAAGTAAAGGTAAAGTGATAAAAGTGTTGTTATAAAAAGGAAAGTTTCAAATAAAACAATTATTTTGGGATAGACGAAAAAAATAAACAGAGTAATAATTTTAAGACTAAGGGTGATATTACGACAAAATGTTCACCGTGAAAAACATGAAAGAGAATAATATTTCTATACGTTTGTATGGGAATAACACAAAAACAATTGAAACATATGGAACAAAAAATATGTTATCTGTATGAATATATTTATACTTTCATCATTTTTAAGTTTTAATATTGATGGGTTTAGCCCAAACCCGGTCAAGAGCAAAGCACAAGCGATCATCACGTGTCAGTCACAAGCTCAATTAGCATAAGACCTACCAGTCTAGCGGGCAGAGCTAGCATGATACGCGAGTAGAGAACAAGACAATTCATGTCCAAACTTGGTTGAGCACAGGCCTTGCTTGCCCGACCAGGGGGACCATGCCCAGGAATCCTACATCTTTATCAAACTTACATCATATAGCTGGGCAAAGCCTTGCTCGCTCGGGCAAGCATCGAATAGGTAATCTCAGAGACTTGCTCTTCAAGACAGGTTAAAGGTTTCCTTATCCGAGCAGAGCACTTGTCTTATTTACTCCGTCATTCTCGCGGCCAGCCGCCTATCATGCCTACAATTTAAGAGTTTACTCATAAAGCTACTAGGTAACTATGGAATGAATCCTAAACGAATTCTATGACATTGGGAGCCTATAAATACCCCTCCATAAATCCTAAACAAGGTACACACTCTTTCTAGAGCCTTAAACCTCTGTCAAATTCTCTTTTGACTCACACGATACTTACTCTCACGCTGGAGTGGTTTCGCGAGGCCAAGCCTTGCATTCCAACTAAGGTGTTTTCATATTCGTAGGCATGTTCAATGAAGCAAATCAAGTCATACAATTAAGCCCAGATGTCCTACTCATCAATCAAATGACCCAGACTAGAATTTTGCCACATCAGTTTGGTTCCATTGTCGGGAAACGAAGCTTCAGAGCTTGTTCATCTGTTTTTCCGGTTGCTTTCCGGTAAGCAGTTTCTAAACAATGGCTGGTAGAGGTAGCAAACATCATGCCATTGCTAGCAACCACTAGGTTGTGAGCCAACCAGCTGGGAACCAACCACTACCCGCTGCTCCCGGTGATTTGCCAACAAAGGCACCCCAACAAGAAGTGCAGACGAGGAATAAGAAAATGGCCACTTGGCGAGAACCTCATGGTGAGGACGTTCCATATGTTGAAGAACAGTCTTCCCATCACATTAGTCAAAACCAAGTAAGCCAGCAGGATGCTCGCGAAGTGACCACCGAGCAACAGGCTCGTGCCCGTGATCTGAGAAATCAGCTCAATCGGCAGCATAAAAATGGTCAAGGTAGCCAGGCAGCCCCAGCCTGGGCTAACCGTTGAGCAACAGGCCACTGCCCTACAAGTCCAATCGGACTACTACAACAAGATGTACGCGCTCACTCAAGAGCTGTTTGCGTTGGGCCAGGCCTTGGTGCCAGTTGTCGAGTTCGCTCTACCCGCTCCTAGTTGCTCCGTGACTGTTGGCGGTGCCAGGCCCTACAACAATTACTCGATCCAAGTAGACGACTTTCATATGTTGTTCAAATATCGTTATATTGAGAGGCTCGCGAGCAAATAACAGATGATCAGACGAAAAGCCTGAACAGTCGCCAGAATCTGCCCCATCATCACCATCACTGCGGACAAGAGCATCATGCCGCACAAAGAGGGATAATCTTCGCAGAGCTTGAAAGTATGCCAAGGTAGAAGAGCAGCGACCAAGGCACAAAGCTCGAGCCGAGCAGGAGGTTGAAGTCTATTATGATCCAACTTATTATCCCACATCGGTCAGATATTCCGTTGATACATCTCGCTCAGTAAGGGCCACACAGCCAACGAAATCTAGAAGAAGGTAGAGTCAGCGATCAGAGGATATCCGCTTAAAGGGCTCATCGCGCACTACCTCTTCCATGCTCATAATAGACTTCGAGAAGCGACTGGTCGAAAAAATAAAGGCCTTGAAAAAGGAAATGGCTAAGAAAATGGCCGAGTTAGCCATGGCCAAGCTCGGTTTCAGAGTCACAAAGTCGCTAGAAGGCAACCCCTTCACCCCGGAGATTAAGAATGTGCCACCCGCGCAAGAAATTACCTTCCCACAGTTCGAGAAATACTTCAGGAAAACAGAGGAAAACAATTGGCTCAGGTCATTCGAGGCACAAATCTGGATGGTCATAGACGTTGAAGCGCTTAAGATGAGAGCTTTCAAGGGCGCTCTCCAAGGCAATGCGCAAGCATGGCTGAGGAGAGTTCCCCACGGATTGATTGGCAGCTGGGAAGAGCTCACGGAAAGTTTCTTGGACGAGTTCGGCATGGTAGGGCCCATGTCCAAAAACAGGTTTGACCTCGACAAGATCAAGCAAGGCGACCACGAGTCCTACAGCAGCTACCTCAAGCGGTTCGAGGAGATGCTCGAGAAAGTGACGGCGACGAGTGACCCTGAGATCACATTCTGCTACCTAAACAACATGAGGTTGGGGCCATTGAAAACCATAATGACAATGAACCCCAGTGCCTCAAAAGTAGAATTATTGGCTAATTCACATTTGTTCTACTCGACAGAAAATACTAAAGGAGACAATCCCAAAGGAAAAGACAAGACTCATGAGGACAATACTAAAGGAGACAATTCACACCAGCTGATCAGAGTCAAGAGGGCAACAACCGCTTGCGCAGATATCATAATCAAACCTCCACTCCCAGGCAGAGATTCAGAGAGCCGCAGTTTACTCCCCTGAACACTACTCGGGAAGAAATCATGTTCCAGGTTGGAGATGCTCTACCTATCCCATACCCACCCGATCTTGAGTTCGCTCACACCAAGGACAACACCAAGTACTGTGACTACCACCACGATCACGATCATGATACAAAGAGCTGCAATGTGTTGAAGTGGGAAATTCAGAAGCTGATCAACGCAGGCAAGCTGGGTCACTTCAAGAAGAACCATGGAGCGGGCAATGATGCCAAAAACGATCACAGAGCAAGACATCATCGAGGAAAAGACGGCCAGGCCCATCAGATTCAAGGGGTTGTAAATGTTATCATGGAGGAAATGCCGAGCAATACTCAACTCGGTAGACAAATCTACTCGCTAACGAAGTTAATCAATTCACTTGCTAAGCAGGGGATCAGAGCATTTATTTTGGTCGAAGTGAGCTAGCGAGCATCCCACTCGCTTCCGAACAGTCGTTGATGATCTCTACCCTCATCAACAACTATCAATTCCACAGGGTGTTGATCGGCATAGGAGCATGTATGGATATAAATTATAATGTACTATTCTTGCTTCAAGGGTCTGGAACTAACAGATGCTCGCTTGCAGCCATACTCAAACAAACTGGAAGGCTTCACCAATCACAAAGTGAGGGTAAAAGGGACTATTGATCTAGAAGTTTTGATCAGGGATGAAGCTCAAACCTGGGAAGAAACTTTCACCTTCCTGGTGATAGACCTCAAGTCCCCCTACAACTACATCTTGGGCGCTTTAGTCATGGCTAAATTCGAAATGGTCGCCTCTATCCCGCACTAGAAAGATAAATCTTACACGGACAGCGGGGTAAGAGTACTTAAGAATAAACCACGGGCAATGTGGGAGTATGCTCGCAACTCTCAAAGAAAGAAGCAGAAGCTCATCATCTCAACTCCCGAGCAAGAAATCAAAGTCTCCAAAAAAGAGACATCATACACCGCCACCACGGGCCTAGTCGCCATCAACATTATTGAGCTCAGAGAATTTTCAAGGACATTTGAACTCATAAAGTTCGATGAGGCCAACCCGACTCCACCAACAACGATCCCTGCGTGCAAGGTCGGGCATTCCCCCGCGTGGGCCATCTGAAAAAATATTACCATTGAACAAGTTCTCAATGTACCAACGGGCAAGACCCTCAGCCCTGTTGAGGGTCATTATCATTTTTTTAAATAAAAAAAGGCCAGTTCTTTTATTTACAATTGTCTATATAATTTTTTGTTTATCATAGACGAATTTCTTTCGAATTGTTTGGCAAGATCTGCTTGCAAGCCGAGCAGATAGGGCCATGCCCGACCAACTATCCACTATACCCAGGTGTTAGTGGACAAATCTTGTTCTCTAAACGAGAAAGATAGGGCCATGCCCGATCCACTTACTTGGAAACCCGCAAGTCGATAGTGGCCATGCCCACAAAATAGAGGCTAACTACCTCGGGTTCATATAGTGACTGAGCAACACTGTTAGTCGTTTATCTCTATACCAAATATACTAGCAACAGCTTCGACGTACAAACGTCGAACATGGCCAAGTTCGGTTAGCTGGTCGCCGCTTAGAGTTGGGCCATGCTCGCTAGGCAGTCATTAGGATGCTCGCCCAATGTAGATAGGGATTAGGGGCCATGCCCGCTCAAAGTCTTGGCCAAAACCAAACATTTAGCCTGGGTAAGAGCGTTTCCCCGGCTACTCAAACTTAAAGTAATATGTCTGCTAAATTAGCCTTATTATTTTTAAGTTATTATTTGCACAAGTTTGCATGCTCGATTAGTTCTGTTCGTATTATTATGCTTGTTATGCTCGCTGAAACAACCCATACACATGCTCACCGGTACTAATCAAATGCATGCAAAATGAAAGTGATGAAACATCGATCGAACAGAACAAAATTCCCATTAAAAATTGGAAGAATTACATATGGAAAACAAAAAAGATTGGCACACAAGCCGAACATAAAAATTCTTAATCTAAGGCTTTGTCCGGGGGAGGCGGAAGACTTTGGAAGGAGGCCTTATACTGCATCTCATAGTTAGCATTCAGTTCTTTGTGGGCAACCTCATCTGCATCAGCCTTGGCGTTATCATCTTCAAATAATTGCTCGCATGTCTGATTGATTTCATATTGTGCCTCCAAGGCTTCGGCCAGGGAACAAACATTAATGTCTAGTGGTGTTGGAGGGACCCAAGGTTCCCGATTTGTGGCAGCATCACCACGGGCAAGGGTGGCCAATTCCTCCTCAGTATAAGAGGCCAAGTGATGGAATTGGCGAGCAACATTATCATAAGGATTAAGAACAACCCATTTTGCCATGTCCTGCATGCTCACACAATCGTGGCTAGCGAGCATCCTCAAAATGTCATTCGTGTTGTGGGCGTAGTATGAGATGATGACATCATCCACGGCAAACTTGAAATATGGGGAACTCTTGAACTTCTTCACCGCCATCTCCTTGGACGCTACGGCTTCTCGACGAGCTCAGCCATAGTGGCTCCGTCTTTGATAGCCTGTATTTTAAGAGCATCCTGCTCTTTCTGCATCTGTGCCCACTGTAGTGACACCACCTCTAGTGAAGCCTGCTCTTTCTTCAGCTGGTTCACGAGCTCAGTCTTCCCTGAGGCCAACTCCCTGTTCTTAGCAACCAAACGAATGTTCCACGAGAGCAGTTCTACCTCCTTCTTCTTGGCCGCAGCCTCCTGTTCCTTCAGTTGGTTTGCCAAAGTAGAAACTTGCTCAAGCTTCTTCTTCAGCAGAGCCTCCCGGGTAGCATTGTTGGACTCCATCTTCTTACGAGCCTCATTTTCCTCGCTATATCAGTCATACAAGTTGGTGAAAGTAGAGGCAATCTACAGGCGAACACAAAGTAATCAACAAGGAGACAAGCCAGGATAACAAGTCCTAAAGATAAACATAAGACTACAGTTAGTTTTACCTCGCTCAGACATAGTCCAACGTGCCCGACTATGACGTGGCCGGCAGTCACCTGGTCAAACATGACATCGTCGTGAAGAGCCCGCCTGATGATGGCTTTTCCCACTAGGTCGGCAGGGCTTCCACAGGTATTCAAGTTGATGCCCCCGAGCATAGGGCCATCACCTTCAACTTTTTTTCACAAGGGCCCGCGCAGAACTAATGGAGGTGTGCATCTCAAAGTTAGCGCGCATGTGTGGGCAGGGCAGTAGCAGAAGTAGGCTCGGAACCCATGCCATGGTGGTGAACGGAACGGTCAAAACGGGGAGAGGAATCCCTCTTCCTTTTTCCCGCTGCCTTGGCAGCGGAGACCTCAACAGCCTTGACCGCAGAAACCTTAGCGGCCTCAGTGGCTTGATCAGCAATGGTCACATCAGCCTCCCTGGCTTCGCATGCAGGGGGAGTAGGGGCCTTATTCTTTTCAACGGAGATAGGAACTTTACTCGATGTGGGAGC
Organism: Codonopsis lanceolata; assembly: GCA_013146195.2. Lineage (NCBI taxonomy): Eukaryota > Viridiplantae > Streptophyta > Magnoliopsida > Asterales > Campanulaceae > Codonopsis > Codonopsis lanceolata. The sequence continues at coordinate 141,696,205 of CM028379.1, read as the reverse complement.
CTTATTAGCCGGAGGACCAAAGGGGACCTTGGGAAGATCCTTAGGTTCTTTGTCCTTAAGGTCAGCTGTCCGTGTATTGGTTTGATTTTTCCTCTTTTTGAGCAAGTCAAGGTCCCCCATTCTTGAAAAAGTGAAGCGACGATTAATACAGTCAGCGAAAACAAAATATGTTCAAGACAGGGAAGAATTATAGCAATTAGCAAGCAACTATCTTCATCTACAAAAACTGGGCGACAACTCAACCCAACAGCGAGCATTCTGCACTCGACGCATTCATTCTTAAATTTCTTCCCGTGGCAGTCACCCCAATATGGATGAATGGCTTCGGGTTCATGAGTTAATAGGGGTTCTTCCCCGAGCAGATCTTCTCGGACTACCGCGGCCAGAAGAAGATTTCGAGGATTGCAGACCAGCTCCTTCCAATCGAGCAGGAATTCCTGGCCTACTCACTTCTCATTTTCTTTGCGGACCCCAAGAGCGTTCTTTAGCGTCAGAAGCCTAGTGCCCCCCTCCCTAGAGCTGAAGTTCCATTTGGAAACTTTAGGAACCTTCACACCATTGCTCGACGTGGGCTTTAGCGGCCACCCAACGCGGGAGTCAATTATCAAAACTCTCTTGTCCCAAGCTTTAACTTTGCCTGGGACATTGCTCAAGATCGTTAGAAAACTTGAGTTTGATCTACCACCAATCCGTCCCCCAGTGCTCAGATTGAAGATAAAAAGCTTGCAGAAGAAGTACATGTCCGGTTCGAAGCACAGTAGACAGCAAGCCACGGTAAAGGCCATTATTGCCCAGATAGTATTCAACATCAGATCACAAGGCATAGCCTTGGTCTCGAGGAAGAAATCGACAAAAAATGGTTCCAGTAGAAGGCGCAGTCCCACTCAGAAGAAATTAACAAAAAACAGGAGCCCATCTCCTTGGTCGCAAGATAATTCCACGCCGGCGAGAATGTCCATTTTATCTGCCCTATAATCCTTGGAGTTTACACAAAGAGAGGTAAGCCAATCAATCACCTTGGCCGTAATATCCAGAGATGCCCAGTGTGCAGCATACTAGCTTTCGTCGGCATTCATTGACCAGTCAGGCTTGCGGGTCGAGGACGTGGTCACGTCTCTGGATCAGCCAAAGTTTTTTCTTCGAGCCAACGGGATATCCGAGCTCGCTTCACCCGATTGGGAAGCCTCTTCAGCAGCCTCCCGCTGCCCGGATACGGAGTGCACCACCTCATCACCAACTGGTTCGGCTACAGACTCCTCCCCTTTAGCTGGCTCTTTGGGGCCATGCCTGCCAGCGACCTTTCTACCCTTTACACTTTCCTCTCCAAAAGGGCCATCCCCACTGGAGGAATCCTCAAGCTCTACCATGGGGATCAGAACGCCCACTGATGGCCTCCATGGAAACTGACTCATCACCCTCCTCCATTTCGATGTCTAAGGAGGGAGTCTTCTCGCTACTCAACGGGTCATTCTGCCTGCCATAACTGTAGGCTTCTCCTTCATTGTCCAAGAAATCATCACGAGACATTTCTACAAAGAGATCGAGGAAGAAAAATCAAAATCTGCTTACAACCGGCACGGACAAAGAAAAAACCCTAAGTCTGGGTACACCAAGGGGCCATGCCTGCCTAGCGAGCAAGATCACCTGGTTCGTTTCCTCGATCTCTACCTAAGGTCCGATTCTAATCTATGAGCCCTACCCAGAAATACATGAAGATAGAGAGATAACCCAGAAACACAAGAGATGAAGAGCAAAACTAGAAAAGAGCAAGAAAAGATGGGAGAGTAAACTTACTGTCATGTAGTGGTTCGGTTTTCTCCTTCAAATGATTTGGGGTCACTGAAAACGGAAGAAGCAACAAAAGCGATCGGAATCTGAGAACGAGTGAAAGCCAGGAATCTAGAAATCTACAACATCAACAAACACAAAGCTTAAGCGAACTTTCTCTCTCTAGAAATCTCAAATGCGGTAAAAGAATGGAATGAAAGGGGGCTGGCCTTTTATAGGCGAGTTTTCAGGGTTTTTTTTTTTTGGGGTGGGGGGAGGGCACCAAAATGGCATTTACAAGGACGGCTAACGTCACGGGCTGCATGCTCGTATTAAATGCGACGCTTCATGATTGGTGCTCTATCAACTCACTCTACTCAATGATGGTTCACGCGTCCCTACGCCTGTTCGCCCTATTACTCTATAACGGCAAAGCTTCCCACATACGCTCCAGCTGTCTCCTCGGAAACATTCCAGAACGTTCCACAATCTAGCCTTCCAGACAATTCACAATCAACTCAGAAATTCACAAGTGTTGATGCCTGATGCAAGAACAACATCACCGAGCATAAGCGCTCCCCGCTTCGAGCATAAATACTCATTAGACAAGGAGCTAAGGGGCACTGATGGGCCTGGCCCAAACCCAGTAACGAGCAAAGCACGAGCGATCACCACGTGTCAGTCACGAGCTCAATTAGCGTGAGACCTACCAGTCTAGCGGGCATAGCTAGCATGGTACCCGACCAGAGAACAAGACAACTCCCGTCCAAATCTTATCAGACTTACATCATATAGTCAGGCAGAGCCTTGTTCGCCCGGACAAGCATCGAGTAGGGAATCTCAGAGACTTGCTCTCCAAGACAGGTCAAAGGTTTCTTTATCAGAACAGAACACTTGCCTTATCTACTCGATCCGTCATTCTCGCGGCCAGCCGCCTATCATGCCTACAATTTAGGAGTTTCCTCCTAAAGCTACCAGGTAAATATGGAATGAATCGTAAACAAATTCTATGACATTTAGGGCCTATAAATACCCCTCCATAAATTCTAAACAAGGTATACACTCTTTCTTGAGTCTTGAACCTCTGTCAAATTCTTTTTGACTAACACGATACTTACTCTCACACCGATGTGGTTTCGCGAAGCCAAGCTTTGCATTCCAACTAAAGTGTTTTCATGTTCTTAGATAGGTTCAAGGAAGAAAATCAAGCCATACAATCATGCACATATATTATACTCATCAATCGGACAACCTAAGCTAGATTTTTGCCACATCAAAAATCTTAATATTCCATATGTGTTCCTGAATAATTATTCTCGGGGGGAGAGTTTTCCCTTTTAGAACAAATATATATACTCGCGCGTGTGTGTATCGAAAAAGTAAAGCGAACAATTAAGTTTCGTATACTTCATAATCAATAATTTTCATGCTAAGTATCTTATTTTATCAAGTTGCAAAGATTAGCAGCATAAATTGAATACTCAAAATACATTCCGTAACAAACCGTACATAATTATAAACCTTACACAATTTCATTACGGTCCGTAAAAAGTAAGGCAAATGATTATAAGAAGGAAGAAAATTACAGCATCAAATCTCAAACGTGATCAAGACGTGGATCAAGGTAAGGAGTAATGCTAGAGCCACTTAATGAGCACTCAAATTTGTGTATCAAATGATGTGGTTTCCAATGTGTCATCTTATTTGACATTTTATGAGATCCACTATAAGTTAAAAAGTTATGTTAACAATATGACACATTAGATGCCACATCATTTAGTACCCAAAATTGAGTGCTATTAGAGTGGCCATAACATTACCCTAAGGTAAGTGTCTAAACTCTTGTCCATGAAATTATATTAATTTATGCGAAAATAATGTGTTTTAAAATTATGGATAAAATAGTATGTTTTCATTGAAATAATTAAGTAGAGAATTCATATTAAAGTTCAAGTGACGCGCAAGAATGATTGATAATTTGATTTGGAAAAAATACGGGCCGGTCCACTTTTTAAGCTTCTAATCATTAATATATTTTTTTTTTCAATCGAAAAAAGTTACTTTTATGACAAAATGACTACGATACACTTATTGAACCAAAAGTGCGCTACGAAGATTAAATTTTGCACTGTAATACATCAATTTTATTGCATCATTTTTTTTGCACCGTGCGATGAAATACTTTTTGCACCCCGATAAAATAATTTTTGAATCACGATGAAACAATTTTTGAACCGTGATGAAATAATTTTTGAACCGCAATATATAAGTCTTAATTACTTAATCCAAATTTGCATCGCGATGAAACACTTTTTGCACTGCGATGAAACAATGTTTGAACCGCGATACATAAGTCTTAATAACCTAATCCAATTTTGATCCGCGATGAAACACTTTTTGCATTGCGATGAAACAATTTTTGAATCGCGATAAAACAATTTTTTTTTGTGCACAACAGAAGACTAGCAAACTAATTAACATAGTATAATAGGATCAATCACAAAGAAGAGAGAGAGATTTGGGGCCAACGAACTGTGGAAATTTTATTTGAGTTCCACCTTCAAACGTTCTAGGTAAACAACTATTTATATGGATACAATAGAAACCCTAAAACCCTTAAAAGTACAAAAAAAAAAAAAAATACAGACAAAGAGCAAAAACCTAAAAAACAGGGCCGAGCGGTCGCTCAGCCCAAAGCACTCGGCGACCGCGCAAAAATCTAGTAGCATGCCTCAAAGGTTTCTTTACTGAGTGATCGCTCAGCCAAAACACTGAGCGATCACCTAAGCCCAGAAGTTGTGATGCACTTGTTCGAAACACGAATAGTCTGTACCATCTCATTCTCAACATTTTTGAACTGCGATACATACAATATTATCTAATCCATTTGTGCATCGCGATACAAAATGATAATTAATCAGAACATGTCCTCCGTCGTAAGTCTTTGTCTTCATCCTCCTTCTCCGCCTTCGTCTCAACTGAAAAATCATTCAATCCATCACATATCCATTACAGTTCCGTATTTCATGAATCAAAAAATCAGTTTACTTTTCAAGTGTTTCTTTGCGCAACAATGATGATTTTCAAATCTAATGTATTTACTGTAATTATTGAAAGAGACGATATTTTTAAAATAATATTTTGAAAAATGAACTTGCGTGATTAAAGAAAAATAAATGTGTATTTTTGGGGTAACAAACTATAAAAAAAAAATCCAAATTTTAACTATTTTATTAATATATCGCAAAAGAATGATTGTTAATGATTGTATGGTGTCCTTGTCAGCAATTCTATTGTCAAACTTATGCCCCCAATCACAAATAATAGTGTTTTGAATATTGTCACTCATTGAGCTTACTTTTTGCATTATTGACAATTGTTTTTTTTTTTTTTTGGCTTTCTGAAACTCAACTTGGCTTGCCTAATTGTCAGTCAAAACGAACTTCTTGAATTTCACATAATCTGGTTTTCAATCGAAAGAATATTCATCAATTAAGTTGATAATTTATTGAGACTCATTAAACTATCTATATTGAGAATCATGAACAATTTATTGAGGCTCATTAAGCTATCTATATTGACAATCATGAGCAATTTTTTTATAAGAACTCCCTTCGTCCCTAAATTATTATTTTGGTAAATTTGGTGTGCATTTTAAAAATACACATTTTACTATATTATTAATAGGGTAAAATTCTGATCGGTTCACTTTTTTAAATTTGCAACCCCTCCGGTCCACTCTTTTTATAAAAAAAAAAATCCACAAAAGATCATTTTTGAAATTAATGTTCCTATAATACCTAAAATAAAAAAACTCTGTCAAATGCAAAATGGGTAAAGACGGAAAGATTGAGACTTGGCCGGAAAATCCAAATGAAGTTGAGCATGTGATTTTTTGAATCGCGATACGTAATTTTTTGAATCGCGGTACATAAATTTTTTAATCGCGATACATTTTCGTAGAGGATCTCAGGCTCATTAAGGATATCGAAGTCATTTTGTCCCCAAAAGTGTTTTTTTTTTCGGTTGAAAAAAGAAAGATGATACTTTAGCGATTAAATTCTTCAGAAAGGGGACCGACCCGCAATTTTTCCTTATTGATATTAGTTTGATTTGTAGTTTATTTTAAAGCTCATGTGTAAGTAGAATGAAAAAGTAAGGGTAAAGTGGTAAAAGTGTTGTCCTAAAAAAGAAAGTTTCAAACAAGACAATTATTTAGGGACGGACGAAAAATGAAAGTATGACAATAATTTGGGGACGGAGGGAGTAAAGTTTTCTAAGCTAGTATTAACAAAATAAAAAAACTTTTTTTTTTCTGATTAATATCTTGAATTCGTAAATACTACTCTTTCCGTGTTGAAATTATCATCTTCACTTTTCTTTTTTGTCCGTTCTAAAATAATTGTCTTCCTTTAAAACTTTCTTTTTTTCGGAAAACACTTTTACTATTTTATTCTTATTTTTTTTACTTATTTTAATTATTGTCACATGTTTAAGAGCATTAATTAAGAAAACCACATATTTTATAAATATTTATAATACAATTAATTACTTGAATCAAAGAAGACGATCATTTGAAAACGAAGGGAGTATTTCATTGGCTAATGCTAAGCCTAAGAAGCTTCTTCTCAAAGCAATTTTTCTCTCAATATTTTCCTTAGTTTTCTCTTCCTGTTTTATTTTTCCCTCTCCTAGTAAACAAATGGAGTCAAGCGTATGAGTATCGTGAGTCGTGAGGTATTAGATCAGCAAGACAATAACTAACTAATTTGTCAACTTTCATAATGATGTATTAGCTAGGTTTCTGATGGGTGTCATGCTATATCTTGTCATAACTTTTTAAGTAATCCCATTCCCGGCCTTAGAAATAAGAGTACCATAATTAGAAATAGGGTAATGCTAGGACCACTTTAATAATATTTAATTTTGAGTATTAAATGATGTGGTATTTTATGTGTCATATTGTTAACATAATTTTTTAACTTATAGTGGAGCCCATAAAATATCAAATAAGATGACACATTGAAAACCATATCATTTAGTGCACAAATTTAAGTGTTCATTGAGTGACTCTAGCATTACTCTTAGAAATGTCTCTGAAAGGACATCCACTATGCTTGTTTAATCCTTCATAGTGGTCCTTAAATATAAAAATAAAATCCTTTTTTATTCTTCTGTTTGGGGTTGAGGGCCATTTATTTTAATTCAATACGCATATATTATATATACTACTACTACAACTATTCATCCCTTTAAATACCAAGTCAGCAGTTCATAACCGCGTCGACGATCAACTAATTCTCTCTTCCCCCATCCTCCTCTTTTAAGTGATTCGATCTCCTAGTCCGCAAAATGGGGTGTAAGCCATTTGAGAAGCCAAAGCTGAAGAACAAGAAGGGCTTATGGTCACCCGATGAAGACCAAAAGCTAAGAGACTACATCATGAATTATGGACATGGCTGCTGGACTGCCGTCCCAATCAATGCAGGTTAGTTAGTTAGTTAACTACACATTATTCCATCGATATCAACATCTTTCCTTGTTTGTAAACTGATCATCGAGCATCATAATGTATACTAGTATAAATGGCCCCATGCCTGTCTATGGTAAATGGTAATTAATTAATGAGGTAATCTATAATATATAATGTAAACGACGTGCGACATGGTTTATAGTAAACAGTAAACTTTTTGGAAACTAGCTACTGGTGTTGCATGCAGACTTTTGTGAAAGAGATTGATTGATGGACATAAGTACCCTTGTAGTTGATTTTTGTGATCTTTTTCTACGATGTTCATCAGGTTTGCAGAGAAATGGTAAGAGCTGCAGATTAAGGTGGATTAATTATCTGCGACCAGGGTTGAAGCGAGGGTTGTTTAGCATGCAAGAGGAAGACACCATCTTGGCCCTTCATACCATGCTAGGCAATAAGTAAGCAACAAGATGAATTAATACACCATTTATTTGAAAATTTCTCCATCTTAATCTCCAAAAATACTGATGAAAGCAATACATTTTACAAATGGTGGTCAGGTGGTCGCAGATTTCACAACATTTGCCTGGAAGGACTGATAACGAGATAAAGAACTACTGGCATTCTTACCTGAAGAAGAAAGTAGCAAAACTCGAAAATCTTCAAGCCGAGGCCAAATTTTCTAGCGACAATGATTCAAAAACGGGGAGTGTAGATTCTTCTACTTCCATGAAGGTTGCTACACGAAACTCGAGTCTTAATCCACTTCAAACCATGGAGATGGAGGGTTCATCAATTGATTTGGTTCCACAAGTTGTCAACTATCAAAAGGAAGCTCAAAACAGCAACTTGCCAAGGTTATTATTTGCTGATTGGCTTGGCCTAGATCAATTTAATGGCCATGATTTCGAAAGCACAAGTCAACAACTTGTACCTAATTGTACGGACGATGATTTTGGTCGTAATTATCAAGATATTTTTGTGGATGATTTATTAGTGAATGAAGATGCCTCATCATTTGATCAGTATCAGGGGCTAAGCGATGCTTCAGATGACATCATATTCAATTCACATTTGAAGTTCGAAGATGAGATGTCTGATTTTACTTGCGGAAATAACTTATTTCAATACTAATGCAATATTGTACGATGTATATTAAAATCGCCATATATATACTTGATTTATGTTTCGTGGAATAAATGTTTCATTTACAATATGTTGAAGAAGATATATATAGGATCGTTCTTGACGTTTTAGAGACCCGGGACAAAATAACGAATAAGGGCCTACTTAAATTTCAACAGATGGTTCAACATTATCATCATCCAAATTCAATTCATCATCAGAAGAGCCTACATTTTTTAAAAACAAATTTATCGATAACTCCTCTTTGTGATTCTACTAATTGTTCTATTCTTTTTTTTTTTTTTCACTTCCCGAAAGATGTTTTTTAGGTAACATATTATGATATTAAAAAAGAATCGAGAGCATTTGAAATATGAAAAACAAGCAGTTGGTCAGCAGTTCAGGCTCAGTGCCTCCGCCTCAGCCTCAGCCACTTGGAAAATGGAAACAACTAGTCACTAGTGACGGTTCACGGTTGACACCGAAATACCGAATGTCCAGACACCAGCAATATGAGAGATTCATAGATCAAATCAAGCTAGATTGTTTGATGCACCAACATATAAGAAAGAAAAAATATTGTGAATTTGTAATCTACTTACACAATTTTAAGACTATGAGATTTTGAAAAGAAATTGTGGATCAGCAAAATAGTAATTTACGAGCCCTAAAAACCTTAAATCAAGAAATATGAGTTTGAGGGTTTAGATCTGAAGCAGAGAAGAGTCGAATGCTTGAAAAGGGGAAAAATTTTGAAAATTGAAATTGAAATAAGGAAAATAAATAAATTGGACGAGTACCGATCTACATCATCGGTCCTCTTTGTCTTCAACGACGCCAGCGGCTTCGAGTTCGAGGAACATGCCTAGAGTGAGACTGTGAAAGAGTTTTTCTTGCTTTGAAATTGAACTGTGGGAAGATGATCGAACTGTTGAAAGTTGAACTGAAGGTGGAGTGAAAAATCTGGCGGCCATAGCAAAGGGGAGACTAAAGAGATTGATATTCTCGAGGGTTTGTTGTTTGTTGTTGATCGTTTTATCCTTTTGTCCGACTGTCCACCCGAAGCACCCTTTCGTCTGTCATCTTCACAACTAAGCCGTTGCCAATTGACAATTTTCCATCCCTTTTAATATTTATTAATATTTCATATTACATATATACTATACATATAAATAAATTTTGAGCCCCTAATATTTTTGGACCCTGGGCGGTCGCCCTTTTGGATTATGCCAAGGAACGGCTCTGGTCATATACATCAACTTTAATACGTGTAATGTAAAAAATATTAGATCCAATTAATGAAAAAAAAAATGATGTCTTATACTTATAAAGTATCTCTCATGTAAGACCGTCTACAAATCTTAATTCGTCAGATGAAGCTCCACTCATTCAAAGTTCAACCCACCAATACATGGTGAATAGGTTAAGGATGATTCATCTTACAAAAAATATCTTTAATACCATTTTACACAAATTTTTACCGTAATTATAAACACCCCTATATAGTATATACAACCAAGCTTACTCCGCTGCTTTTTGCACCGACCCACAAATTAAAGCCAAGAATATACATTTAAACAATTATTTCTTTTGAAATTATCTCCAAACTATATTAATTTTCATTTACTAACCCAAATTTCAGTACAAGAAGAATAAATCAAAACAAAATGAGACCTTTCCCATATTTATTTCCATGTTTTCATTGTTTACATTTTTTACTCAATTTTGTTAATATTTGTTTCCTTTAAATGTTTACAACTTTTTTTTTTCTCACTAATGCTTTAAATTTAAGAGATGAGATTTAAAAAAAAAAAAGTGAAAATTATGAATAATTTAAAAAAACACAAAGTCAAAAAATTACAAAAATTAAAAGGAAGAAATTTAGGCCGGTTCCCTGTGATGAAATGTTAACCGGAACAGTACATGATATTTTTTAAAAACTGATAAAATACACTTTTTAAAGGAAAATGACGAAGATACTCTTAATGAATAAATGTGCACTCACAAAGCTCCCACCCAAATTTAAGCATCGCAATACACAATTGAAGTATGTCAAAAATAGGGCATCACAATGCACAATTGAAGTATGAAAAAGAAGTTTAAGGGTGTTAGTTATCAATTTTGAAACTAATGCACCGATAGGAATCAAAAAGTTAAGGACTCTCCCGTAGGTAGGGGATAACTTTTGATCCTAGATGAACTACAGTAACCACAATATGTCAAATCGAAGCTCTCGATGAAATTTACAAGACGCTCAGGGGGTACCCCTATGACGTCTTTGTATTAAGGCAAAAAAAAAATGTTGTTTAAGCACTGTTTTGAATTTCTAAAGTTTTTGCAATGCCCAATTTTTGTATTGCGATGCTCACATTTAAGCTGAGATTTTTGCATTGCGATGCCCAAATTTTGACAGACTTCAATTGTGCATTGCGATGCCCAAAATTGGGCAGGGGCTTTTCGTATTGCGAAACACAATTTTTGAGAGACTTCAATTGTGTATTGTGATACCCAAATTTGGGCAGGGGCTTTGTCCGCACATCTTTTATTCATTAAGGATATCTTCGTCATTTTTCTCTCAAAAGTGTATTTTAGCGGTTTAAATTAAAGGTTTAAATCTCAATTTGGTCACCCTACTTTCGGTCAAAAAAGTCATTAAGCTCATTCTACTTTTTTTCCTCAATTTAATCACTCTACTTAGCTTCGACATTCAATAAGGTCACTTGAGTCATTTTTTACCGTTATGTTGGATGGAAATCATTGAAAAGACCAAAATACCCTTATTAAGTTGAAGGGTTTTACTCTCAATGTTAAAAGTTGAGGGTTCAAACTAAAAAATAAAAACTAAACCCAAACAGTGCCGACCTTACCCGTAACATTGATTCTCTCATCTCTCTCACCTCTCTCACTGTGACAGCAACAAGCCCCAAACAGTGCCGACCTTTCCTCCAATATCCTCACGCTCAGAAACAAACCCATTTGTTTCTATTCCTTTCCTCCAATTTCTCTTCCATCACCAAACTGTTTTTTTTCTATGTCCCATTCGCTTGCCTCACCCATATTTTCCATCAGTCGGCGTCCTTCATCTCCAACCGTCATCTTCACCTCTTCCGTTCGTTCCCCATCACTATCTCCAACAACCACCGGTCTTCTTTCTCCGTCCCGCCAAATCTCTCTCTTAGTTCGCCTCCTTCTCCGACGAGTCTTCTCCATACCCACCATCCTCTATCCCTGCTGGGCTTCACCCCTCATCGTCATCGCCGTCTTCAAATACCCCATGGATGCCATCCTGCTGGTTCCATTCCCCCTCCAATTTCTCCAGCCGCAATCATCCATCTCTGTTCATCTTTAGCTTCCTCACTTGCCGTTGTCCCTCCTTAAGATCGAGCCGAACCCAGCTGCTGTCCTGAATTCAGGCATCCCTCTTTCTCTTTCTTCAGTCCCGTTCAATCCCCTATCTCCATCTCCAATCTGCTCATAAGCCCAAGCGAACTAGGTCAGCCCTCTCTCTCGTCCTCCTGCCCCGATCTCCTTCAGATCCAGCCTATCCCGTCACATCCGCCGGCCCCTTCCGTTCCTGTTCTCCCCTCCCATCTTCTCCGATCTCAGGCCTTCATCAATTGTCCCTGGTTCTGAATAGCGAGCAGTGATGGAGGGATTTCCACAGGCCAGTTTCTCACCCAATCTCACTTCCATAAATGAAGCTGCTGTCCACCCCAAACGACCTTGCTCATGCTCCAGGCCGTTTCTAATGGATCCCTCAAAGTTAATGATCTGGGTAAGGGTAATTTTGGGTTTCTTTAAATGTTTTAAGTTTTTCATCAAAATATTTAAACATAGTGATGAACGTGCTATTTATGTCCAAGTAGAGTGATCAAATTGAGGAAAAAAAAGTAGAGTGAACTTAATGACCTTTGACCGAAAGTAGGGTGACCAAATTGAGATTTATACCTAAATTAAATATATGAGACATAGATGGTTATAATTTCACAAAAGGGGACCGACCCACAATTAATCCAAATTAAAATGGAAAGGCTAATCTTGTTCGTATCTCAGTCGTAAAATCAATTTGAGCCAACTTAAAACTAGAGGTGGCAAATTTTGCCCGCTCTGACCGCCCAACAAAAAATGGGCATGGGCACACCCAATATTTTAAGTGGGCACCAATGGGCATGCCCACTTGGGCACCCGTGCTAAAACTTATTCTCTTGTTCTTCAAATTTCGCTCTGATTTTTGCTCTCTATGATCTCTTAATAATGACGTGTAACATATAACATATCATATATATATATATATATATATATATTGAGTATGACGAATTAGAAGATGAGTGTAATGTCACACCTGAATGCAATTTTTCATAAGAAAACCACTAAAGACCGCCCTAAGCAAAATTCCTAAATTACCCTTTTTCTTTTACCGGTACTAAGAAAGTAAGAATTGAACGCTTAAATTTTACATCTTTGCTAAACTAATTCTCTTTGGAATGGAAGAACTTCATTTATAACTTTCTAAAACCTTATATATATATATATATATATATATATATATATATATATATATATATATATATATATATATATATATAATTATGTCGTGTGTTGGATCCCCCCTCCCCCCGCCCCCGGTCTCACTTAGATCTGCCACTGTAGGCTCTCCGTTCTCAAAGTAATCTTTTTGTAATTTATTGTTGTAACCTTCTCAAAGTAATTGTTGTACTTTGATGAATTCGGAGATTCAAATTATCTAAATTCGAGAAATCATATTTTAACGTTCAATCAATTATTTTATCAATCAACATCAGTCCAACAATCTGGTTAGCATGAAGCATTTAATTTTGGTCAACTTTACAAATTAGAATCTCTAAAAATTACTATATGAGAAAAAAAAATTGAATGAAAACTAGCAATTGGTCGAGGAAGATTCTTTGAAAATTACTAATTTCATTTATATATATATATATATATATATATATAATGTGATGTCTCGAGCCCGAATGTCTAGATTCTACGCATGATCCATCGACTAAGTCACTAAGCTCCTAGGTCGATTTAGATTTTAAACCTATCAATCATAATCACGCCTTAAAGTCTATAAACGATATTGGTGTCTAATGGTAGTGAAGTGGTCACTTATAATCACACACAAAAATACATATTTATTTTTCCTTTTTTTTGGTAAAATATATATATATAGTTAGTTGTAATTTTTGATAATTTTTTGTAAAAATAAATTATTTTTTTGTAATTTTGGTATTTATTTGATAAATGCATGTTAATGAATAAATGGGCGCCCATGCCCATTTAGTGCCCGCCCATATATACCCATGTTATTAAATGGATACTTACTTGTCCGTCCATTTGTCATCTTTACTTAAAACCAACATTAAAAGTTTTAATAGGCTACAATAATTTGAAAAAAAAATTCACAATTTTTTATGCGCTACATCATCTGCCACATTAAAGACAAAACTAATCTCTCCATGAACTTTTTTCCACAATGATATACGGAGTATTTATTTTACAACAAATTTTAATGTTAAGCCCAATTTTTATTTCAATTTTTTACTCAATGAACCACTTCTTCCTTATATGTGCCCATATCCACTTAATTATGTGGGAGTGGTCTGAGTTGGTAAATGCGTATGGCCAATCACTTCTAATTAGAGCATCTCCATGGTTAAACTAATTTTACAACTTTGGAAGGGTCTCACCATAACAAAATAATTAATTATCTCACTTCATTTATTATTATTTTTCATGAACCACTGATATTTTATGAACCACGCATTCCCTATAAATCTTTTACAATAATAAATTCTTTTATTAGCCAGATCAAAAACTTCTAAAAAAATGGTACTAAATATTGGGTTAAATTCGGGCTAGTCCATATTTTGAAGTTTCTAACCTCTCTAATCCAGTGTTTTTTTTTTCAAACGAAAAAGACCACTTTTTGAAATATTGTTTCAAAAATATCATCGTCTCCTTCAACAGCTTCGTCAACACATTTTGAATTCAAAAATCACCATTATTGAGAAATGAAACGAGGATCGAGGGGGCAACGCCCCTTCGTGGGGGTTCGAGGTCAACGTCCCCTAAACGTAAATGAGTTTTCTAAATCATTAACTACGAAAATTTAATGAAAATGTGTTAGATTAGAGGATTTTCACAGTAAGGACGAAGGTGAATGAGGAGGAATAAAAAGCTTATAACGGAGGAAAAGAAGAAAAAGACTGAGGACATGGTCTGTTTCATTACCATTTTGAATGGCGGTGCAATCAGACTTGACAGTTAAACTATTGAACCATGGTGTAATTAGACTAGACAGTTAAACTATTGAGCCGCGGTATAAAAATTAATGCAATAAAATTGATGAATCGCGATGCAATTAGACTGGACATTTAAATTATTGAATTGCGGTGCAAAATCAATGTAATAAAGTTGATGAATCGCGGTGCAAATAGATTAGACAATTAAATTATTGAACCGCTGTGTGAAAATTAATGCAATAAAATTGATAAATCACAGTGCAATTAATGTAGTAAAATTAATGAACCGCGTTGCAAAAATAATGACCTCCGTAGTACGCCTATAGTTCATTAAGGGTATCGTAGTCATTTTACCACAAAAAGTGATTTTTCAGGTTGAAAAAAGATGGTACTTTAGTGATTAGAAACTGAAAAAAGTGGATCAGCCCGCAATTTTTTCATAAATCTTTAACATTCAAATGCCCTTAAAACCAGTGTTAAAAGAGCCGAAGTTCTTAGAAAAAATTGCGGGTCAGTCCACTTTCTGAAGAATTTAATCGCTTAAGTACCCTTTGTTCTTTTTTAACCGCAAAAAATTCACTTTGGACGCAGAAATACTACGTTAACCTTAATGAGGATGAGATGCGTGTATCCCTTTGAATTGCGGTATATAGGTTTGTACATCGCGATACAAAACTTATTATTCAAATTTTATTTTTTGTACGTGTGATATATAAATATATGTACAACGATACAAAATACATATTTACTTCAATTTCTATTTTTAAAATTATGAATGCTAATATATAAATATGGGCATGTTTGATTCAGCTTATCTGGAAGTGCTTATGACTTATGACTTACCATAAGTTGTTTTTGAAACGTTTGATTTCACTTATGGTAATATAAGTCAGAAGTCATGTACAAGTCACTTAAAGCACATGTAAAGTCATCAGTTGTAAGTAATAAGCCTAGTGCTTAATTCTACTTTTTAAAAACATGTGAGGCATCTTCTTTATTGAAATTTTATATATCCCAAAATTACCCTTCTTAATAATAATAATAAAAACAAAAAGTAATAATAATAATAATTATAATTATAATAAATAATAATGAAAAGAATTATAATAATATTAATAAATAATAATATGAATAATGATAATTGTTATAATAATAATAAAAATAATAAATATAGTATTAATAATGATAATAATAATAATAATAATAATAATAATAATAATTATTATTATTATTATTATTAATTATTATTATTAATTAATAATAATTATTATTAATTAATAGTAATTAATAATAATACTACTAAAAAGTAATATTATTAATAATATAGTAAAAATAATTGTAATAATAATAATAATAAAAGTAATATTAAAATAAATATTATAATAATAAAATATAATATTGATAATAATAAAATCAATAATAATAATAATGTAAATAGTATTATTAATATACTAAAATAAATACTAAAATTAACAAGTAATAATAATAATAAAATTAATATTAATGTTAATAAAATAATAATAATAATAAAGGCAATAATAGTGATAATAATAATAGTAACAATTAATAGTAGTGATAAAATTTGTAATAATAATAATAATAATAATAATAATAATAATAATAATAATAATAATAATAATAATAATAATAATAATAATAATAATAATAATCACATTTTGTGATGATGCTATTTTAGTATTTATATTTGATTTCAGCACTATTTTAACTTATTAATAAATCACACACACACACACTAACTTATGAAAGTTAATCAGCACTTTTAAGAAACTAAATCAAACATCACCAGTTATTAGTCATCAGTCATAAGTTATAAGTAATAAGGCTCTGTTTGTTTCACGGAAAATCATTTCTAGAAAATGATTTTTGGAAAATGATTTCTAGAAAATGAAAAGATTTCATTTTCAGATGTTTGGTAAATTTTTTGAAAATATGCCAGAAAATATTTACGGGTGTTTGGCAAACACACGGAAAATGTTACGGAAAACAATAAATGAATAAATACAAAAAATATGTTTTAATATTAATGCACATATTAAATATAAGATAGTGTTGAACTTTAAGTAGTTTTTTTTTTGTAGCCCTCAATTTATCATTAGTGCTGTTAAATCAATAATGTCCATCTTTTTTTAATCTCACAATTATAAATAAAGAATTTGATAATTGATATGAAAAAAAAACGTTTTAAAATAGAAAATAGACAATGTTTAGGATGTCCCTGAAAAATGTTACGAAAAACTATATATGAATAATTACAAAAAAATATTCTAAGATAGTGTTGAACTTTAAGTAATTTTTATTTAATAACCCTCAATTTATCATTAGTGGTGTTAAATCAAGGTATTTTTTTTTTCAATCTCACAATTACAAATAAATTTTTTTATAATTGAAATGAAAAAAAAGTTTTAAAATAGAAAATTGACAATGTTTAGGATGTCCCTAAATAATATAGTTGATACTAATTTTAGGACGTAGTGAGTATTTATTAAAATTATAATTTATAAAAAGTGTGCACAAACTTCATTTATATTTCTAAACAATTTATTTGTTGAGTGAAATATTGTGTATGTAAGTAAATATGTGCAAATGTGAAAAGGGACGGAGTGTGTCAGAACATTTGGAAAATGACTTACGGAAAATGAATCCGTAAGTCATTTTCCGGAAAAGAAGCCTTCATTTTTCGTTAACTCGGAAAACCTTTTACGTTGATTACATTTTCTTAAGGTTACCAAACACCGGAAAATGAGGAAAACATTTTCCGGAAGTCATTTTTCGTGAAACAAACGGAGCCTAAGTTATCAGTCATAAGTAATAAGTCATCAGCACATATCAATAAGCTAAATCAAACAGACCCTATGTAAACCGCGATACAAAATGCATGTGCTACTTCAATTTATGTATCAAAAATCATGAATGTTAACACTGATGAACCGCGATAAATGCATATGTGAACCGTGATACAAAATACATGTTTTACTTTTAATTTATGTATTAAAATACATCGAACTACATCAAAATACAAAAATCTTCATTGTGGATAACTTTTGTTATGATGGTATGCCCCAAATAAATCTTCATTGTGAGAAATCTTCATAGATTAACTCCATATGATTGTTTATCATCAAGTTGTTTCTCATGCTTTATCTTCAAGTTCATAAAGATGAAGGAAGAAGGGATGTTTTTTAGATCTAAGATTTGTATGCTTCCGAGAATCATAACGCTTGAGAAGAAACTTGATGATAAACTGTAATGCCCCCTATCCTACATCGGGTAGGTGTGA
Organism: Codonopsis lanceolata; assembly: GCA_013146195.2. Lineage (NCBI taxonomy): Eukaryota > Viridiplantae > Streptophyta > Magnoliopsida > Asterales > Campanulaceae > Codonopsis > Codonopsis lanceolata. Next base: position 141,678,276 of record CM028379.1, on the reverse strand, counting down.
AAATTATGTGCAATGTATAGGGTGGTCACACTCTACTATTGAGCACAAACACCATCCATGAAATTTTGAGTCGGCTTGTGGTGGGCCTGATAACCCAAGATGTTGTGTAGAGGTGTCAATCTGAGTCGCCAAACCACCAAGTCGAGTCGAACCATGCGGTTTGGTTCGGTTTTTGGTGCTATATGGTTTGGCTCGGTTTGAGATTTTGGGAAGTTGAATGGTTTGATTTGGTTTGCGGCTTGACATGTCGAGTCGAGTCAAACCGAACCAAACCAAACCATTTTGAGCCGAACCACCAAGTCGAACCACCGAGTCAAACAATTTTTTTTTTAGAATTCTTAACTTTTATACTTTAGTACTATTATACTATTAATATTTTTATACTATATAAACTATAAGGCTAATATTAGTATTTAGGAATTTGCCTTTATACTTTTTTGAATTTACATAAACGTTTTTAATATCATGTACGTTATTGTATTTTTATTATATTGGATTCAATTTATTGATTATAAGAATTAAAATTGTTAATCCTTTTATTTGAAAGTTTGTGCAAAATTTTTAAAGTGAGTTTATAAATATAATTGTTTTATATTTAATTTTTTTGTATTTTTTTAGCGTGTTTTTATAATATTTTATTGGTTTACTTAAATTTTAAATGACTAGAACTCTTTCTAAATTCAGACCGAACCATGAAACCAAGCCACGAAATCGAACCATGAAACCGAACCATAGAACCGAGCCGAACCAAGTCAAACCATCATGGTTCGGTTTGGTTCAGCTCAAGACTTTAAACGGTTTAGCTCCAGTTTGATTTTTCTCAAACCGATGGTATGCATTTCAGCTCATAATTTGTTTCAAGTCGAACCCAGTCAAACTATTTACACCCCTAATGTTGTGCACTCAGTGGGTCATTGTGTGGGCTACACGTAGTGGATCGGACTTTTGTGCTCGGGGCGTTACAAATGGTATCATAGTGAGTCCTGATCGAAAATGTGGGAACAAGTGCTGCGCGGGCCAAAGTGCTAGACCGCGGGAGGGGGAGCCACCTCTTGAATCCTGCATCGCCCGAGGTACAGTTCGGTCTTAACGAGGACGTCAAGGGATTAAGTGGGGGAGATTGTAATACCCCCCATCCCACATCTGGTAGATGTGAGAATTGTGTGTAATTTATAAGATGGTCACACTCTACTATTGAGCACCAACATCATTCATGAACTTTTGAGTTGGCTTGTGGTGGGCCTAATGACCCAAGATGTTACGTACTCAGTGGGCCAGTGTGTGGGCTACATTTAGCGGATCGGGCTTTCAGGCTTGAGGTGTTACATAAACAACAACTGTAATTTTAAATAAATCATATGGAGCGAGACGAAATAACAACAGATAAATTTGAGAAGAAATGACAGTAGATATTTAAAGACGAAATAAGGAAGAAGAAGGGTTGTTGTCATTAATTTCTAGTTGTTAATATATGTGCTGGGTAGTTGGATTTTTTTAATGTTGGTTGTTGATATTCTGTTCATTTATATTTCGCGGTTCACTTAATGTTGTACCGCGGTTCACATAATTTTCTGGCTGTTGATAATTTTGCACCACGGTGTATATGTATATATATATATATATATATATATATATATATATATATACACCGCGGTGCATCTCGTCTTTATTCGTAACGCGTCTCTTGCTCTTTACGGGTATTACAGTCTTTTCGCGTTTCAAAAGTATCATTTTCTGGTTTAAAAAAAAAAGAAGGTACTTTAACGATTAGAATTTTGAAAAGTAGACCGGCCCGAATTTCCCCCTAAGTTCTTAACTAGCCAAGCTTTAGCGGCTCCATTTATTAAGCAGGCCCAATTCTGGGCCAGGGGGAATGAGGGGTCCCGTTAGTGCTGTAATTGGGGGCGGTTTCGCAATTTTTCTTAGTGGCATGCACTAAATTCATATGATAAATTTAGGGTAAAATTCTCGTTGATTCTTTTTTCAAAGTTTCTAATCCTAAAAGTTCACCGTTTTTTTTTCAACCGCCAAAGTCTATATTTTGAAATATTGTTTCGAAAATGTCATCGTCTCCTTCAACAGCTCCAGTAAACACATTGGATTCGAAAATCACTATTGTTCTGCAATGAAACGGGGATCAACCTATAATGGAGGTAAATAGTTTTTTTGATTTATAAAATATAAAACTGTAATGAATCTATGTTGTGTTGTGATTTACGATGGAGAAGATGAAAAAAGAAGGTGGATGACGTAGTTTGGTTCTTTATGATTTTGTATCGCGGTGCAAAAATATTGGATTAGTGTATCGTGTTACAAACATTGATGTATCGCGGTGCAAAAATAAACTAGTCAATTAAACTGATTAATCGCGGTTCAAACATTGATGTACCGCGGTTCAAACATTGCTGTATTGCGGTGCAAAAATAGATTAGTCAATTAACTGATGAATCACGGTTCAAATATTGATGTATCATAGTTCAAATATTGATGTATCGCGGTGCAAAAATAGACTAGTAAATTAAACTGATGAATCGCAGTTTAAATATAGATATATTGCGATGTAAAAATAGACTAGACAATTAAACTGATGAATAGCGGTGCAAAAATTAATTTAATAAAATTGATACATTGCGACGGTTCAAAAGTCAATGCATCACGATTTATTTCGTAGCGCGCCTCATGCTAATTAAGGGTATCGTTGTCTTTTTTCCCCCAATTTTTTTTTCTTGTTTGAAAAAAAAAACATAAAACTGGAGCGATTGGAACTTTTGAAAAGTGGACCGGTCCACAAATTTTTCATTATTTATTTTTGGTAGAAAACTTCATATTATTAGGGGTTAATTGCCTTTTATTATTGTATGATTGGCTTGATATCGCACTTTGAGCTTTGTAGTTTTAATTTTTGAACATTAGAATGTAATTTACATTTTTGTTGCAATCATGGGTAAAAAAGGGATTTTTGTTATAAAATAGTCATGTGTCATTCACATATAATTTGTTAATTTGTGAGATTGTATCAGTATCTTAATACTTGATTAGTAAAGGTACGTCCAATCATCATAAAAAACATGTCAAGCACGAAACAACCCCCTCCTTTCAGAAATATTGTTTTATTATTTATTGAGTATGTGTTCAAGATTAAATTGTATTTTTTAAATTTATATAGGTCAAAATACATTACCACACTGAAGTATACACCCAATCCCATAATGCCCCAATTGTTAACAAATTTCTAACTTCATATGTGAAATTAGCATTGTTATATAGATTTTATTTGTATGTCTAAAATATGAAAGAAAGTTAGGAAATAACTTTTAAAAGTAAAATGAGTTTGGAATTTACTTTTAGTTGTTAAATGTATTTTAATGAAATTAGTAATTATTTATTATAGGAAAAAAATGATAATGTAATGATTATGTATCTCCGTATGTTCTTAAATAATTGTATTTCTTTCCTATTTCGTTCATTCTCAAAAAAATATCTTATTTTCAAACTTTCTTTTTTAGAAAAATCATGTTACCACTTTAACTTTACTTTTTATTCATATTTTAAATATGAACCACATATGAATTTTAAAAGAAATTATATATATCACACAAATTTTTAAAATATAATAAATTGATTTTTGTTAATTCTTGTGACCAATCAAATAGTATTAATTTTTTAATGTGACATTTAGATACACAGTGGGTGGTTGCATCCATGATGAGAATTTGAGAATGGAGAGAGCACTTGGAAGAGGATGGAAGAGTTTTTTTTTAAATACAATAAAATAAGTAGAAGGGTAGTGATGTCATTTACCTTTTAGAAGGGCTGGGCTTATTTAATTTCTTGCATCACACTTGTTTTTTTGTAGTCTTTTTTTTATCGTCTCATATTTTATTCCCACTAATTTTCTCTTATATTTAATTTCTTATTAGAAAATCTCAAACAAAAAAAAAATCTATAATACAATACAGTTCAGTGTTGCACGTTTACAATTTTCTTGAGATAAAAAGGACTCAGAATTTACTGTTTTACGATAATCCAACGATCAGTATTTTCTTCAACTCTCAGATGTGCGAAGGCCGTTACCAATTCCGTTGCAACTCCCATCTTCCGCCATTTATTGAGTGTGATTTACTATGATTTACTGATTTACTGTTTTACAACTAGGTTTTACTAATTAAACAAATATTTAATTTATAGATTTTTAATTTAGGTTTTACTAATTAAACAAATATTTAATTTATAGATTTTTAATATAGGTTTTCTTAATTAAACAAATATTTAATTAATATATTTTTAATTTAGGCTTTACTAATTAAACAAATATTTAATTTATAGATTTACGGTTTTACAGGTTTATGGTTGCGAAAATTTGTATTTGTATTTTTTTTCTTTTTAATTTTTTTCGTATACAAATTTAAAATATTAAAAAAATTATAAGCTTTGTAATTTGAAATATTTGTTTTTTTTTCTTTTTAACTGTTATTGTAATTAACTTAATCAATTTAATTTTTGTCCTGCCCATTTTTTTCGGCCCGCAATTTCATATACAAATTATTAATTAATCCCTCCGTTTCAGACAAAGAAGCTCCATTTGAAAGTCAATTTTTTTAAGAAAATAATATTTTTAGTAGTTCATTTCCACAATATCTGCTTCATTTATTGATAAATTTTCAAACTGACGTCGTGCCATCGGTACGGACAAAAGTACTAGTTAAATATAAAACGAATCCAAATAGGACAAAAGACTGAATACCTTTTCATCTTTTTTTATTTTTTATTTTTTTGTGTGGAAATCTAAATAAAATAAAGAGTAAAACTGCCTCACCAAAAACATAAAGGGGCGTAGACCTGGTCTCGACCAATCCGTTAAATAACAAGAGTATAGTTAAATATTGAGGGCTTGTTTGATAGTCGGTAGGGATAATCATTATTATTAATTTGGGTATTATTAACACCCTCGTTATTAATCTTGTTATTATATTAGGGATAGTTTTGAAATTAAATATGTTAATCCCTTATTTTTTTTAGTGTGGGCACTAATAATATCACTCTCTCATTTGGTGTAATTAGCGAGAGAATAAGGGTCTTATCCGGATAATTTAGATTATTAATCCAAACCGCATATTGTGTATCACATCCAAAAAATCGGCTTATTAATCATTTTCGACCTTAAATATGGCTCCAATCGACTCCTGGGTATCGTTTGTCTAACTTGAACACACAACTTTTCTGTTAGGAGATTTGTGTTGTATCAGTTGAGTTAGAGTTCATTGGTAGGAGAGTACGTGGTTTGGTTTGGTTTGGTTTAGGTCAAAACCACGAACCGAACCACCCCTAATTGGTTCAAAAAATATTAAAGGGCTAAATACACAATTTGTCCTTGAACTTTGGCCAAACTCATCATCAGTCCCCCAACTTCAAAAGTGATCACCATTGACCAAATATCATACTTTTTGTTCACCGCTAGTCCCTAGGCCTAACGTCGTTTGTCTATTGTCGTTAAGTGAGCATGTGCCACTCACATGCACAAAATATGTGGTCATGGATAACATCATCAAAATAAGGGGATCAATTGAAAATTTCATACTCAGTTCATCTTCTCCAACTATTTCAAAACTTAGTTCCTACATGACCATTATTTTCCATACCATACTTTCTGACTTGAATCCAAAACTGAGCTTTCCCAGCCAAAAACTTCACCTTTTGCATTGGGCTTAATAATTCCAGGACCTCCTTCGCCGTCACCCCTCACAGTGCGTCCGCCCTCCCCATCAACACCAACATCGACTCTTTTAGCTCTTCCATTGCAGCGTCCAGCTCCGAAACCTCCCCATCCATCATCTTCCCCTCCCATCTCCCCAGTTCCAGTAGCGATGTCGCGACCAAACTCTCATGCACTCTCACCATCGATTCCCCAATTTCTCTCTCCTTATTCTTGATCTCCACTCGCACAAACTCAATTGTCTCGATTTGCTCATCAGACCAAAGATGCGTAAGTAGTGACTAGTGAGTGGTGAGATGAGAAAGATAGAGCGAGACTACGAGAGAGAAGCATTGGCAACGAGAGAGGAAGCGCGGTGGACTGATTCAAATAATTTTAATAGAAATGACAGAAATTTATTTCACTCACAGTATCTCTACTAGAGTTGTGGTGACATACTCTTTTAGCTCTTCCATTGCAGTGTCCAGCTTTAAAACCTCCCCGTCCATCGGCCTCCCCAATTCTAGTAGTGGCACCGCGGCCAAAGACATGTTCTCTGTAGTGGCCTAAGACATGTTCGACCAAATGCATGCACTTCTCTTCCACCTTGCTGACGGATTCTTTATCGTTTGTAGACTCTTCGCCGAAGTGGTCTGTTGTGGAAAATCGTCGGTTTGGTCATCCCAGAAGGTTCAGTGGCGTATTGATTTGGAGATTTTTTCGTCTTCTTCTATCATAAAGTTTTACTGATGAACTGGGTATGAAAATTTCAATTGACATTATTTTGATGATGTTATCCATGATCCCTTGTTTTGTGCATGTGAGTGACACATATTCACTTAACGATTATAGACAAACGACATTAGGACTAGAGACTAGCGGTGAACAAAAAGTATGATCTTTGGTCAATAGTGATCACTTTTGAAGTTGAGAGACTAATGATGAGTTTGGCCAAAGTTCATGGACTAATGATGCATTTTGCCCTTTTTAAAATCAAACCAAACCAAATAAAGTTTGGAACCGAACCACTTGTTTTGGTTTGGTTTTATGGTTTATATAAATTATTTTTATCAACTTAACCAACATTAATAATAATTGTAAACATAATATTTTAATCTGGAATTAACATCAAACATTTGAAAATAACATATTATAAGTAAATTATTATAAATAAAACAATGCAAACTCTAGAATAAACACAAACACTCAAAAATTAAAAGTAATCCATCAATTTATATATATATATATATATATATATATATATATATATATATATATATATATATATGTGTGTGTGTGTGTGTGTGTGTGCGCGCGCGCGCGCGCGCGCACGTGTGTGAAAGACTAAATCCAGGACCTTGATTAAGCATATCAGATGATCCAACAACTCTGAATAGTTAACAAATATGACATAATGTATATTATATATTATAAATAAAAATATATAGGTTGGTTTAGTTTGGTATATACTTCTTCCGTTTCGAGCAAAGAGTTTTCGTTTGAAAGTTAATTTTTTTTTTAAGATATGACACTTTTAGTAGTTTATTAATAATAAAATAATACTTTTGTGTCTTAATTTTTAAAAGGGATAAGTGTACCATTAGTCCCTGAACTTTAGCCGAAGCCATCATTAGTCCCCAAACTTCAAAAAGTTTCACCACTGACCTAAGTAGGTCTTTTTTGCTCATAGAAGGTCCCTAGCCCTAACGCCGTTAGTTTATTTCCGTTAAGTGAACATGTGCCACTCACATGTACAAACTAAGGTTATGTATAACTTAATCAAAGTAAGGGGTAAAGTGAATATAAGGAGGCATCGTTGGACGAGTTTGAGCGGCCTAACATGGAGGGAAATGGCGGGAGCTAAACGGGGTTGGATGAAGGTCGCGGTGATAGAGGCGAGATGGAGGTGGGTGTAAGATCTGGCGTGAGAGAAGTTTAGAGGCGGTATGGGGGTCTTGAAGCGAGAGAAAGGGAGATTTGGGAGATGGATGGAGGCCAGGAGATTGAAATTCGGCGGGGATGAAGATGGAGATGCGGGCGGGCATGAGAAGGGGTTGGATGAAGGTGCGGTGATAGAGAGGCGAGATGGAGGTGGGTGTACAGGCCTTGCCCCATGAATCTGGCGTGAGAGAGCTGAAGTTTGGGGCGGTATGGTAGGTCTTTGGGAGAGGAAAGGGAGATCTGGGAGATGGATGGAGGCCAGGAGATTGAAATTCGGGCTGAAGATGGAGATGCGGGGCCAAGACTGTGGAGACCTTCAGATTTGGGAAAAGGCGAGCCTGTTGAGGGGAAGATGTCGGTTGCTATATGGGGTCGGCGTGAAAAGGAGCCGGTCGAGGGCGATGCAGAGAGAGAAAAGTGGGTGATCTTTGAGGCTGGGCGGCGAATATGAGCTGGTGGTGATTCGTCGATCCATATGGTTAGCCCTATAGCTTCTTCCTCATTCGTCTCTCTCGCGTTGCGGCGTCTTTGAAGGGTCACTTTCCGGTCTACATCGGAGAAGAGATGGAGCAAACTCTTAAATCACCCGATCTTCATAAAACTCGTCAATAAATCGGGAATGCGATTCGAGCAAAAGGGAGTTTTACATATCCCCGCCATGTCCTCGTCTTCAAACGAGTTCTTGAAGCTTTAGTGAAGAGTCTCGCGACGTTCAAGATCTTCTTTGTCGATGAATTTCACTAGGAAAAAAAAAGCGCGAAGATGTTAATTAGAGTTGTTGTTTTTGTCTTACTTTTGGATAGTGAGATTAGAGCAGATCTTGATCGTACTATTAGATCGGTCTCTGTTTGATTGTATATATACTTGGTTGGTTATCAACGAAATCAAGGAGTTAAATTTAGTGTTTAAACATAAAATTGAAACTTAAAATTTGTAATTAATATTTTTTCTAATTAATTAAAAAATTTAATTAATCTATGATTTTACAATGAATATAATTATTTTAAACAATCGATTGTCAATTGTCAAAGAGTAATCCCTAATTCCTTAAATGGATCACATTACCCCTATATTTTGATGATGTTATACATTGCCCCCTTATTTGGTGCATGTGAGTGACACATGCTCACTTAACGGAAATAAACTAACGGCGTTAGGGCTAGGGACCTTCTATGAGCAAAAAAGACCTACTTAGGTCAGTGGTGAAACTTTTTGAAGTTTGGGGACTAATGATGGCTTCGGCCAAAGTTCAGGGACTAATGGTACACTTATCCCTTTTTAAAAGTAAACTCTTTAAATAAAACATAACAAAATAAAATAGTATCGGAGGGAGTATAATTTATATTTTGAGTGCTAACAATCATTCCCAAATTTTAATCGACAACTCAATAGTCGGTTGTAATATTTACAGCTTGGAATTCATGCAATTAAATGATCAAGCCTACATGTCCAAATAATTAATAGTCCCTCAATTCCTAAATAATGGTATTGCTTCACTCGAGTAAAGCGATAAATATATATATATATATATATATATATATATATATATATATATATATATATATATATATATATATATATATTTTTAAAGTAACGTATAGAAAAAGACAATTAGTCTCTCCATCGTACAATTCTGAGTTGGTTTAATTTAAAAGTTCACTTTTAAAAAATATTTATCTTTTTCATGATATTTTAATTTTATATTTTATATTTGATATTAACATATTAATTTTATTTTAAATATTTTTATAATTATGATAAAATTTAATTTTAAATATATGATCTCTAATAATTAGACTTTTCAAATATGTATTATTTGGATGAAACGTAAAGAGTATATGGAGGAAGGGAGTAATTAAGAACTAAAAATCTTGTTTTGATTCGATACAAAAGTTAAAAAAATTAATTATATTATAAATATTGTAATATCATACGGTATTTTTATTTTTATTTTTTGAAATTCATGCGCAAGAAGGAGTGCAGGACACACCATTAATATAGCAAAAAAAATAAAGGTGAAAACACTCGAATAATAGGAGTACTAGTATGTCACTCTTTTTGTCTTTATTGAGCTCATGCAAGAAAAGAGTGAACACACACAGAGCTGGATCAAGCTGATCAGCACAGAGCTTCAAAACGCAAAGAGAGAGAATCTTTGGAAAAGGAACCCAAAGATTTCATGACAAAAACAATGCATAATTCAAGTACCTTTTCTCCTCTGTAAATTTTTCTGATATCACTTAAACTCTTGATTCTTCTGATTTTTCCGGTAAGGTTTCACCTCCCTCGCCTCTGTGCGCTTGTATGTGTGCGTGTGTGGGAATTTCTTTGGTAAAGAGTTGCAATTCTTGAGATGGGTTTTCAGTGTTTGAAGAATTCATTTTTATATTTTTTGGGGTGGGTGTGGGGAGGGGGACAGGGGAAGAATGGGTAATTTAGATATGTATGCATTTATTTGAATTTTAATTAGAATCTGAAAATGTGGCTGCAGAGATATAAATTGTGGGGAGGAAAATAGTACAAAAGGGAAGAGAAGGAGTAAATAAGTGCAAGTGCAGAGATCAGTCAGATTCTGATAGATACAGAAGTCGTGGCTATGGGGTTGGGCTAGCAATCCGGATATTTGGCTTCCAATGTTAAATTTTCCCTCATATCCACAGTGCACTAATTTTCCCCTTTTAAGATTCGCTATCTCTTCCTGTTGATAAAGTGGTTCGTACATTTAATTTCGTTTCGGGCCAGTTCAAAGACATTTTCTCTCCATTTCATTTCGTGTGTCACCTTGCAATAGATTTTCTTCCCCTACTGTGTGGGGACTGGGGAGGGGAGTGGAGGAAGAGAGGTAGGAGTGAGAAAATGGGGAGAGCACCTTGCTGTGACAAAGATGGAGTGAAGAAGGGAGCATGGACCCCAGAAGAAGACAAGATCCTTGTTGATTATATCACCAAGAATGGTCATGGTACTTGGCGTTCTCTCCCTAAATTTGCAGGTTTTCTCCTTTTTCCTTCATCCCTCATTTCACATTTCATACCGGATTAAACAAAGGGGGGTATTCATGATTGCATCGGCCGATAGAAGCTCGTTTGAAATTAAGCTTGTAACATAATTAAACATGCCAAGCTTGAATGAAACTTTGGAATTTGTCCCCTAACTTCCTCCCCTCACTCTCACTCTCTCTGACTCTCTCTCACACACACACATCGACAATATTGATTGATGAATGATTTGAGTGTACAGTAATTAAATCTTTGATCATTTAATTATTTTACTTTACTGATAATACTGTTTCATCATTCATGATTGTTACAAGGAATACATAAAAAGTTGGAGCCCCTGAGCTGGTGTGTGTTGTTGGAATTGTTGTAGTGTCCTTGTATTGGTGTGTATAGAGATCACCAATTGAATAATGTACCTCTAGCTGTTACATAGGAGCAATAGAATTCTGGTGATACATGGTAGGTTTTCGTTTTGTGGGTTTTGTCTTAGGTTTATGACAATTGAATCAGAAAATAAGAGACAAATAGAGAGAAAATTGATGGGGCCAATGACTGAGAAAGTGAAAATCACGAAGAAGAAAAAACTACCAGCCACAAAACAAACCTCGTATGCTAAGAGGCTATTTTCTACTTGATGTGTAGAAGCCATTTTCATAAACCAGTTCCTAGAATAGCTTCACAGGCTACAACCTGGAGGGAAACTGGGAAAGGTGCTTTAGACTCTCACAAATTGACATAATTGTAATAAGACTTTCCCCTTCTAAAATTTGGTTACATATAAACAGGCTTCAGTTATGATTTAAATGACTTAGAAAGCAGGCCCCGCCTGAGATAGTATTCTTCTGTGGACTGTAAACCCTTTTCGCAAAGTTCTGATGGCTTATTCTGCATGATCATGAGGGTGATACCTGTTTCAGTGATATGGTTCAATCTTTCTCTTGGCCAAGTAGTGTGCAATTCTAGATCACCTAGCATTTCCTTTGAATGCAATTTTTTTTTCATTTAAATCCTTTTGGATTTTAATACCTTCAGTACCCTAGTCTTAGTATTGGCATATTGATTCTACAAATTATTTTTTGGCCAAATTATAAATTTCCCCCCAAAGTATACACTCAATCCCAAATCACCACCCAACATAAGTTTTGTGCCAATTTGGTATCTGATGTTGCCATTTGTGTCAAATAATCACCTAGGCCCAACGTCTGTTAATGAAAAAACGTTAAATCTCACGTGCTCTTGCACGTGATGGGTATTTTGGACATTTCCTTTTGGAGGGAAGTCGTTGACGACATGTCAACAAACAAAGGGGATCGATCTGTCTCTCTCTCCCTCTCACGATCGGCTTCCCCATCTCCATCTCCAACTGCCACCAGCTCCTTCCGCCTCTGTTCACCCCGATTCCAGCGAAGCAACTTTGAGCCTGGCCACCTGCATCTCTTTCGTCGGGCGTGGACAACAACCTCAATCCAGATCCGGCGGCTGATGTGCTCGGCCCAAGCCGGGTCACGAGCGAAGCACGAGCTAGTATCACGTGCCGGTCACGAGCATAATTAGTATGGGGCCCACCAGCCTAGCAGACAAAGCAATCGAGGTATCAAGCAACGAGCAGTGCAATTCCCGGTTAAACCTGGACGGGCGTAGGCCTTACCCGCCCGACCAGGGGCCATTCTTGGGACCACACTCATACTGGGCAATCAAAGAATCAGGCTCATCCCATCCAAACCTGGTCGAGCACTGGCCTTGCTTGCATGACCAGGAGCCACGCCCGAGATCTACATTTACTTCAACTCAATCTATATCAAGTAGCCGGGCAGAGCCTTGCTCGCCCGAGCACGCATCGAGCAGAGAGCCTCAATTGCTCTCCAAGAGAGGTCAAGGGTTTCCTTATCCAGGCAGGACCCTGGCCATATCTGCTCGTACAATTACGCGACCAGTCACGTATCACGCCTAAAATCAAAGGATTATCTCCTAATCTTACAAGGTATTTAAGGAAACTGAATCCCAAACGGATTCTAAATCATTAGGGGCCTATAAATACCCCTCTGTAAACCTAAACAAGGTACACACCCTTTCTTGAGCCTAGAACCTCTGTCAAATTGCTTTTTGACTCTCTCACACGATACTTACTATCACGCCGGAGGGGTTTCGCGAGGCTCTGCCTTGCACCTCCACTAAGGTTTTCTGTGATCTTAATTAGGTTCAAGGAAGCAGATTCAAGCCCAGATATCCTACCCAACATTCGGATGGCCCAAGCTATGATTTTGCCACATCAGTTTGGTTCCGTTGCTGAGAACTCGAAGTCTCAACACTTTCCCTAAAGTTTTCGGAGAGATTCTTGAAAATCTGTCTATTTGCAATGGCTGGCAAGGGTAGCAAACATCATGCCACTGTTAGTAACCACCAGGTTGGAAGCCAACAGGCTGGTAACAACAATCCACCATCGGGCGATTTGCCACCAAGGGCACCCCAAGGGGTGCAAACAAGGAATCAGAAGGTGGCTGATTGGCACGTGGTTCATGGCAATGATGTGCCATATGTTGAGGAGCAGCCATCCCAGCACGCCAGCCAAAGTCACGCTAGCCAACGCGATGCTAGGCAAGTTATCAATGAGAAGCGCGATGCTCGCACGCTAGATCTCAGAACGCAACTAAATCGCCAACGAGAGAATGGCCAGGGTAGCCACGTGAGTTTGCCCGGGCAAACCCCTGACCAGCAGGCTGCTTCTCTGCAAGTCAAAGCAAATTATTATAATAAGATGTATGCACTCAACCAACAACTGCTCGCCTTGGGCCACGCCCCGGTTCCAGTTGCAGATTTGGCGCTGCCCGCTCTTAGCAATCCGACAATCGTTGGTGGTGGCCTAGCCTCCAAACATTTGCCCGCGCCGTGCAGACGGATCCCATCTGTTATTCACATACCTCCGGAGAAAGCTGATGAGGGGAAGCGAGCAGATGATCAGGCGGAGAGCAGATACAATCGTTAGAATCTCTCCCACAGACATCATCGTCGGCAAGAGTACCGTGCTCGGGAAGAGAGCCATAGCCACCGTAGAGCCCGTGAGATACGCAGAAGCAGATGCGTACCGACCAAGGCATAGAACGCGTATCGAGTAGGAAGCTGAAGCTTCTTATGAGCCAACTTTTTGCCCACTAGTGCGTAGCCATCAGTCAGATCCTGCTCGCTTGTCCAGACTCACCATGGACGTGGAAAAACGTATGTCCGAGCGGATGGAAGCCATGAAGCGAGACATGGCCAAACAAATGGCCAATTTAGCTGTGGCCAAGCCCGACTATGGGGCCACAAAGCCGTTGGAGGGCATCCCGTTCACTACAGAGATTGAGAATGCGCCACCTGCGCAAGGGGTTATTTTCCCACAATTTGAAAAGTATTTTGGGAAGACGCGGGCAAGTGATTGGCTCAGATCATTTGAGGCACAGATTTGGATGGTCACCAATGTGGAATCATTGAAGATGCGTGTATCCGAGGGTGCGCTCCAGGGAAAAGCACAATCATGGTTGGGCAGGGTCCCCCGGGGATCCATTGGTAACTGGGAAATGCTCCGGGAAAAGTTCTTGGAGGAGTTCGGCACTACGGGTGCGTTGACTTCACAGGTCTCAACAAAGCCTGCCTGAAAGACTGCTACCCGCTGCCCCACATTGATGTGCTCGTAGATTCCATAGCCGGGTTCGAAATGCTAAGCTTTCTGGATGCGTACTCAGGTTACCACCAAGTCAAAATGAACGAGCAAGACAAAGCGAAAAACTGGGGGCCTTTACTGTTACAAAATGATGTCCTTCGGGCTGAAGAATGCAGGGGCCACCTACTAACGTATGGTCAACAAGGTCTTTGGCTCTCAGCTCAGCAGAAACATAAAAGCTTACATCGATGACATGGTCATCAAAAAAAAGGTCGCGACCACACTCTAGACCTAGCAGAAACGTTTACCAATTTGCGCAAACATAATATGAAGCTGAATCCGAGCAAGTGCGCGTTCAGGGTGCGAGCAGGGAAATTTCTCGGATTTATGGTTAACCAGCGCAGGATAGAGGCAATCCCGGATAAGATCCAGGCTTTACTCGAGATGGAGTAGCCTTACTGCATCAAGCACATCCAGCGACTAAACGACAGAATCATTGCCCTTGGTTGCTTTATCTCCCGGTCAGCGGAGAAATGCCTCCCATTCTTCAAGGTCCTGCGCGGCAACAAATGGTTCGAATGGAATGCAGAATGTGCCAAAGCTCTAGAGCAGTTCAGGAAATATCTTGGCATACCACCCCTCCTTAGTAGCCTCGTGCCCGGTGAGCCTTTGTACGTGTACTTAGCAGCCACAGACCAGGCTGTGGCCGCTGTTTTAGTTAGAGAGGAGGTAGGAATCCAAAAACATGTGTATTATGTATCAAAGGCCCTCAGTCCTGTTGAGGGTCGTTATTTTAATATAAAAAATTAGCCTACTCGCTTGTTATTGCTGCCCGGAAATTAAGGGTTTATTTTTCTGCACATGTAATTATAGTCTACACGGACGCCCCATTGCGTAAAGTTCTCCACAAGCCCGATTCATCGGGAAGACTTCTCAACTGGTCGATCGAGCTCACTGAATTCCACATCGATTACCTGCCTAAACGAGCAATCAAAGCCCAAGCTTTGGCCGACTTCCTGGTAGAGACAAGCTTTACTCAGCAAGAGGAGTCTGAAGCTCAGCAACCAATACAGTCCGGAAACAAGCAAGTATTGCATGCGCTCAAAAGAAACCTAGAGGGGCGAGCTGGGAAATGGGCAGAAGAGCTACATTCGGCCTTGTGGGCGGTCAGAACCACTGTCCGAGGTCCAACCGGGGAGACTCCATTTGCGCTTACATACGGATCCGAAGTTATGATCCCCGTAGAAATGGCCTTGCTTAGCTATTGAGATTCCCATTACAACGAGCAGAATAATCAACTTGCCCGTGCAATAGACCTTGATCTACTCGAAGAAAGGAGGCTGGATGTACAACTTAGGATGGTCAACTACAAGCAGCGAGCAAAGGCTCATCATGACAAAAGGGTTCGAGGTAGAGCATTCATGGTCGGGGACTAGGTACTCAGAAAGATTGAGGTAACAGGTCATCGGGCAGAATGGGGAAAGCTATCGCCTAACTGGGAAGGGCCTTTTCAAGTTACTGGAATAGTCAGAGAGGGCACCTACACACTTCGGACTCATGAAGGAAAAGACTTGAAGCATTCTTGGCATGCAGATCACTTAAAAAAGTATTATCCTTAAGTCAGTCCTCAATACACAAACGGGCAGGACCCCTCAGCCCTGTTGAGGGTCATCAGTGTTAATCAATAAAAGGACAAGTTTTTCCATATTTGTTCATTCAAGTTGTTTCGTTGTCATTTATCAATTGCTTTCGGATTGCTTGACAAAATCCGCTCGCCAGGCAAGCAGATAGGGCCGTGCCCGGTCAACCTTCCTCTATACCCGAGTATTAGTGAACTTATCTTATCCTCTCCGTGAGTAAGATGGGGCCATGTCCGGTTCACGTACTAGGATGCCCGCCATGCGGTAGGGGCCCTGCCCATAAGATAGCGGCTAACTACCTCGGATTCCTATAGTGACCGAGCAACACTGTTAGTCGTATATCTCTATACCCAGGTGATATACTAGCAACCGATTCGATGTGCCAACATCGAACAAGGGCCGTGCCCGATTTCGGGTGGCTGCTCGGAGTAGGGCCTTGCCCGCTAGGCAATCTTCATGATGCTCGTTCTTAGCGATAGGGGCCATGCCCGCACAAAGCCTTGGCCAGAACCAAGCACTTAGACCGGGCATCTATCCGTGTAACCTCTTAACTTAAATAATATGTCTGCTTAGTTAGCCTTGTTATTTTCAAGTTGATAATTACACAAGTCTGCATAAAGATTAATTCTGGTTATTTTTGTTCGACATGTTTCTGGGGAGCATCTGTACTTGTACTAATTGAATGCAGGAAAAACACGAGTAGAGAAACGATTATCGAACAAAATCGAAGAATACAAACAAAAGAAACAGTTGTCAAACAAAAGATGTTCTCTATTCATAGTAGGGGAGGAATTACAATTCAGAGTAAAAAATGGTGGCACGTAGGCCAAACAAAGAATGATATTCCTAATCTAAGCCTGCTCTGGAGGGGGAGGAAGATCCTTGGCGCTGGTCCGGTACTGCATCTCATACTGAAGGTTCAACTCTTTCCGAGCAGCTTCATCTTCAGCAGCCTTGGCCGCGGCTTCCGCCTCCATCTGCTCGCTTTCTTTCAACGTATCATCCTCAGACTCTAAGGCCTGGATAAGCGAGCAGACATTTACATCCAAGGGGGTAGGTGGGACCCAAGGCACACGGCCAGCCTCTGCGTCGCTCTTGGAAAGTGCCTCTAGCTCGTCCTTGGTAAAGGGAACCAAATGGTGGAACTGGCGGGCAGCGTCAGAATATGGGTCGAGCACATCCCATTCGGCCATCATCTTCATCCCCACCCCACCATGACCTGCGAGCTTCCTCAGCATATGGTTGGTGCCATGGGCGAAGTAGGGCATAATGGCCGCATCCACATCATCCTCAAAAGCAGGGGAGCTTTTATAATTCTCCACCGCCGACTCCTCGGCATTCATCAACTTCCCCATCAGCTCGGCCACAAGGTTTCCATCCTTGATAGCCTGCATCTTGAGAGAATCCAGCTCCACCTGCATATTCTCCCTTTGCTTGGTAACCGCCACCAGAACAGTCTTCCCCTTCTCCAGATCAGCTTGGCTTTTCTTCATCTGCCCCACCAACTCAGTTTTCTCAGCAACTAGAGTGCTGTTGTGGGCGACCAACTTCAAGTTTCGCTCGATCATCTCGGCTTCTTTCTTCTTGGCCGCCGCGTCATTGGTCTCCAGTTGGTCGGCCAGAGTGGCCACCTGTTCCACCTTCTCCTTCAGCAGAACCTCAAGATCTTTATAGTCGGCCACCACCTTCTTGCGAGCCTCTTTTTCTTCGTTATATCGATCATAAAGATTGGTACATGTGGAGGCCATCTACGGACAGAGAACGAGTAGTCAGTATAAGAAAGAAGGAGGAGATATGAAATCAAGCTACAGTTCATATATTACCTTGCTCAGGCAGAGGCCCACGTTTCCGACCAAGATGTGGCCTGCGGTATCTCGATCCCGGGCTAAGTCATCATGCATGGCCCTCTCTATGACGCCTTTGCCCACCAGGCCCCCCGGGCTCCCGCGGACATGCTGATCGATACCCCCCAACAATGGGGCATCCCCGGAAATTTCTTTGACCAGCGCTCGGGCAACGCTGGTGGTGTAAGGCATCTTGAAGCCGGTCTGCCTCCAAGTAGCCACCCCTCCTTGAGTCGGGGCGGAAACAATAGGGTCAGAGCTCGAACAGCGTGGACGGACAGTCAGAGTAGGAGGAGAAGAGGGACTCTTCTTTCTTTTCCCTGTGGCCTTGGCATCCTTGGCGGCGGGAACCACGGAGATGTTGGCAGCTGGGGGTTTGGCGGCCTTATCAACAACAACAACGGTTTGGACGGGGGCAACAACCTTTGAAGTCGGTGCCTTTTTTATCGGACTCGAGGCCTTGCCCGAGCCCGAGACCTTCTTAGCTGGTGGGCAAAAGGGGACGGTAGGTAAAGCCACAGGCACATTGGCCTTCAGATCAGTAACGCACTGGTCGGCCTGCTTCCTCCTATTCTTTAGCAGGGCCAAATTCTTCATTCCTGGAACAAGACAAGGCACAATCAATACGATTGCGGGACAAAGTTAATCAAAGCTAAAGTTAGAAATGTTCGCAGGCATCAAGCAACCATTCTCGTCCTCATAAACTGGCTGATAGTTCACACTGGCCTATTGACATTCTACGCATGTCGAACATCGCGTGCGCGATCACCCCGTCGGATGGGGTCTCTCGGGCACATGAATTAAGAGGGGCTCCACCCCAAGAACTTCTGCCCGCATCACACCGGCCAGGCAAAGGTTGCGCGGATTACACACCAATTCTTTTCATTCGAGCAGAAATTGTTGGCCGACACGCTTCTCATTCTCTTCAACAACCCCAAGAGCAGCCTTCAGCACGGAAAGGCGAGCAATCTCCCCTGAGCTGAAATCTTGTTTGGAGACCTTGGGGATTTTCATAACACCAGTTGCTGTGGGCATAAATGGTTAGTCGACCCGAGATTCAATAAATAGGGCCCTTTTGTCCCAAGCTTCAACCTTCCCAGGGACATCGGTCAAAAGCCTTAAAAAACTAGAGTTTGACCTCACTCCTATCCGTCCACCAGTGCTCGGGGCGAAGATAAATAACTTGCAAAACAAGTACATATCTGGTTCGAAGCCCAGTAAGCGACAAGCAACTGTGAAGGTTGTGATCGCTCGGACAGTATTCAACATCAGATCGCAAGGCATAGCCTTGGTCTCGAGCAAGATATCCACTAGGAAGGTTTCTAATGGAAGGCACAATCCAACTCTGGAGAAGTCAGCAAAGAACAGGAGCTCATTTCCTTATTCGCGGGAAAGCGTGACACCGACGGGCACGTCCATCTTACTTGCCCGATAGCTCGTAGAGTTTATACCTAGAGACGTAAGTCAAGCGGACACCTTGTTAGTTGTGTCCAGCGAGGCCAAGTGAGCAGCGTACCGACTCTCATCGGCATTTACATACCAATCGGGTTCATCGTCGTCTCCTTCCACAACTTCATCAAGTGTGGCCTCCACTTGAGAGGAGCCGTCTCTTCTGATACGACAAGCAAGGGGCATGTTATCGTTGTCATTTGCTCCACCCTCAAGTGTGGCTTCCACTTGGGTACGACCAGTTTTCTTCATGCGGCGAGCAAGAGGCATGTTGTTTGACTCATCGGGCTCTGAGGCCTTTCCAGCCCCCTCTCCCTTCTCGGCCCTTACTTGCTCAACCATACGTTCAACATCGGTTTCCTGCTGTTCGAGGCCCTGCCCGCCAGTATAGCCGCCAGTGACACTCTCCTCTCCAGAGTCTTACCCGCTGGAGGAATCGACTAGATCAACTATTAGAGGAGCCACGCGCCCAGGACTAGTCGGTCCAACCATGGATTCCCCTCCCTCTTCTGACTCATAGTTAACTGGAGGAGTCTTCTCGCTACTAAGAGAGTCATTCTTCCCGCCTTAGCTGAAGGCCTCACGATCGTTCTCCGAAACATCAGACATCTATAAGGGAGATCGAGGAAGGAAAATCAATTTTTTGCCCGGATAATCGATAAAGCAAAATGGGGAAAATTTCCTAAGTCTAGGTACACCAAGGGGCCATGCCCGCCTAGCGAGCAAGACCACATGGTCTTTTCCTCGATCTCTACCTAAGGGTCAATTCTACTCTCAGAAACCCTACCAGAAATGCATGAAGATGAAGAGAGTCAACCCAGAAACCTTCGTTAAACTCAGAAAAGTAAAGAACATATCAAAAAGGAAAGGTGAGAAACTTACTGTTGAAAGCGAATGGGGGTTTTTCTTCAAAGATTCTGAAGGATGGACCTACGAAACCAGAAAGAATCACAAACTTCGGTGGTAGGCTTCGATCGGAATCTGGAAACAGGAAGGCCGGAATCAAGAATGCACAGAGCAGCAGCAAGGACGCCGAAAAGATGGAAGATTTCTCTCTCTAGAAAGTCTAGAAGCGGTAAAAGGTTTTAAGGGAGAAGAGGCGGGCCTTTTATAGGCCAAGTTTTCGGGTTTTGGGGGGAAAGTGGAGGCCGAAACAGCGTCTGGAATGATGGGTCACGTCACTCAAGGCACCCCGCATTAAATGCGCCGCTTTGTGGTCCGTGCCCAGTAAAGTCACGCTCCGTCTTGACGGCTCACACGCCCTCACCCCTACTCACCCCAGTGCACTCTCAAAGGCAAGCTTCCTTAATACGCTCCAACTGTCTTCCATTGAGGTTCTAGAACCCTCCACAAGTCTGCTCTCCCAATCCTCCATCTTTTTTCTTTCGCAAGTGTTGAAGTCCGTAGCCAAAACAACATTATCTAGCATATACGCTCCCCGCTCCAAGCATGAATACTCGCCAAATAAGGAGCTAGGGGCCACTGATGTGCCCGGCCCAAGCCGGGTCACGAGCGAATCACGAGCTAGCATCATGTGCCGGTCACGAGCATAATTAGTATGGGGCCCACCAGCCTAGCGAAAAAAGCAATCGAGGTATTAAGCAACGAGCAGTGCAATTCCCGGTTAAACTTGGACAGGCGTGGGCCTTGCCCGCCCGACCAGGGGCCATGCCTGGGACCACACTCATACCGGGCAAAGAATCAGGCTCATCCCATCCAAACTTGGTCGAGCACTGGCCTTGCTTGCACAACCAGGGGTCGCGCCCGGGATCTACATTTACTTCAACTCAGTCTATATCAAGTAGTTGCGCAGAGCCTTGCTCGCCTGAGCACGCATCGAGCAGGGAGCCTCGATAACTTGCTCTCCAAAACAGGTCAAGGGTTTCCTTATCCGGGCAGGACTCTGGCCATATCTGCTCCTACAATTACACGGCTAGCCATGTATCACGCCTAAAATCAATGGATTCTCTCCTAATCCTACAAGGTATCTAAGGAAACTGAATCCCAGACGGATTCTAGATCATTAGGGGCCTATAAATAGTTAAATACCCCTCTGTAAACCTAAACAAGGTACACACTCTTTCTTGAGCCTAGAACCTATGTCAAATTGCTTTTTGACTCTCTCACACGATACTTACTCTCACGCCGAAGGGGTTTCGCGAGGCTCTACCTTGCACATCCACTAAGGTTTTCTGTGATCTTAATTAGGTTCAAGGAAGCAGATTCAAGCCCAGATATCCTATCCAACATTCGGACGGCCCAAGCTGTGATTTTGCCACATCAGCGGCCATTGTCACACTGCTATGCCCGATCCAACATCCAAGTTGTGGGTCTTCCATAGTCGGCGTCCTCATTCCTCTCTCAATCTCTCTCCCTAGTTCGCTCCAGCTCCCGACTCGCCATCACCCATCTCTGACGCATAAGCTTCCACGCTTTCTTCAACTTTGGCCAAAGCTGGAGCCAATTCCGTTTCCTTTCACAGCAGCACCAGCGAGTTTGCTCCAGTTCGGAAGCTCTGTATTCAAGCCGCTCCAACTCCAGCCCAATTGCAAACTCTGGTGTTTGAATTTTGGAACTCTCCTGAGCAAATTCAAGTAAGATCTTTTTATTTTTGTTGGTTATTTTCTGCAATTTGAGAATATTGTTGTTGATAATTATAGATTAAGTATACTCTGGATATACTATTGTGCAAGTTGAGTTGTGGTGGTAATTAAGTTTTTCTTCATGATTAATCTGGTGGGCTTGATTTTAACTGAAAATTTTTCCAATCTGTTGGGGGTTTAGATTATTGCAATTCATTTACATATTTAACTGGGTTTGAATTGTTGGATGGAGATGGTCCGGTGTGATTGATTTTTCGAAAAATTTGGGTTCCTACTGGTAACTTGGAGCTGGGTTTCGCAGGAAGGAGGACGACGGCTTTGGTGATGAAGATTGAAGGTGGAAATGACCAAAATACCCATCACGTGCAAGAGCACGTGAGACTTAACGTTTTATCGTTAACAGACGTTGGGCCTAAGTAGTTATTTGACACAAATGATAACATTAGATACCAAATTGACATAAAACTTGTGTTGAGTAGTGATCAGAGATTGAGTGTATACTTCGGGGGAAAATTTGTAATTTGACCTTATTTTTCTTTTATGTTCTTTGAGGTTTCCAAATCAATTTTTTTGAGATCTTTGACTTATGTGCTTAATATTTGTGTCGGTTACTAGTGGTGTTTAAGTTCCTTTGGTTTTGAGAATGTATGGATACTACTAAAATTCCAAAGTTGCTGAGTCTAAAGGCAAGGCGGCTTAGCAAATGCCATTCTACTTGTTATTAAGTAGCAACGTCAATGTTACCTGCGCTGCCACAAGAATCAGATACGTGTGTGGATCCAGTTGTCAGATCAGCCAATATTTTAAGATTTAGCACTAATTTAGTGTAAAACAGCCATCACCACACCCACACTCACACTCACACTCACACTCACACTCACACTCAAACTCATAGTCATACCCATGTGGCGTCATGTCGACTTAAGGTACCTTAGTTAAAATGAAGGGTCTAAGGCTCTAAGTAATATAGAGTAACGGTACAGGCGGGGGATGAGCCTCGCTAAGGTGACCAAAAGAGTTTACAAGACTCAACAATCTATTGACTTGATTTGTGGTTTTGGACTTTCTCTGTTTTTAGTTTCATCAGCTCTCTCTCTCTCTCTCTCTCTCTTTGTTTTCTTCTATTATTTGAAAATTAAAAAAAAAAAAACAAACCCCAAAACTATGCCCAAAACATATTTTATTGGTTTTACTCATCAATAAAAATAATGATAAAATAAAAAATATTTTATTGATCATGAAATGGAGATCACACCATACTGGCGGGACCTTTGGATCATAAAACCGATCGCATGCATTTTGTAACCTATTTTGTTGTGATTATGCGTGCCCCTAGTATCACCGATGCAGGAGATTTCATCGACATTTTAGAGTCGTTTGGTTTGCAAACAGTTCCAACTTGCTGTGCTGGCAATTTCACTAGCATTATCTTCCTTCGCATGATGTTAGTTTCTAGTTTAATTTAAGAGTTTGTGCCTTTGTGATATCAATGAACAGATGAAAGCCAAAGGGAGCTTTGTTTTGGCACCTTTATTCTATCACTTATTAGATTGGCATTCTCGAATGAGCTATTTTTTTTCAGGCATAAAGTATTATGTTTTGATTTTCATTTTTCTTCTCTTCCTGTTTGCATTGGGGATTATCATAATGCTCAAGCTGAAGTTAGTGACCAGGAAACTCAAGTGTTAAACTACAATGTTGACCAGGTCTCCTCCGGTGTGGAAAGAGCTGTCGTCTCCGATGGAATAACTATCTTCGCCCCGACATAAAACGAGGTGCCTTCAGTTCTGAAGAAGAGAAATCAATCATCAAGCTCCACACCATGCTCGGTAACAAGTAATGAACTGCCCCACCTTCTCAAGTACAACCTCCTTGCACACACTAAACATTAACACTAAACTTTTCAGGTGGGCTGCCATAGCATCACACCTACCAGGAAGAACAGATAATGAGATAAAGAACTTCTGGAACACTCACCTAAAGAAGCGATTGCCCAGCATCGACCTTAATTTAAAAATGAAATTGTCATCCAAGTCAACAGATACAAAATCCAAGTCTCCCTCAATCCGCCACATGGCAGAGTGGGAGAGTGTCAGAGTGGAGACTGAGGGCAGGCTGTCAGTAGATTCTCTGCTTATCAACCCGTCATTGACTGTCAAAACTGAATGCGATTACTTCCTTCGGTTGTGGGATTCTGGAGTTGGAGACTCATTTCGAATGATTAAGGAAGAAGATGTAGTGGAGTCTGCTTCTGGAATCACAATGCAGGAAGGCCCCACAAACACCGTCGCTTCTGCAGATGCATCTGATGAACAGAGTTGTAAGGATCATATCAGCAGTAAGAAGTATTCTTCAGACTATTCAAACTCATGTGATATGGAGTTGTCGGATTCAGCATTAAAACTGCTGTTAGATTTTCCCAGTGGTGGCGACTATATGGAATTTCTAAAATGTGAGACTGAGGATTTCTGCAGTTCACTCCAATAATAAACTTGTCTCCCTATCGAGTATATCATAGAAAGGGATGGAGCTCGACTTTTTGGTGCTTCTAGTTCTTATCAGCTGTCATGAAATCCCTTGCAACAAAGTCATTTTTGTTTTGTTTTAAGGCTGCCCAGAACTTTTGCAGTGGGAACCATAATTGGGTCTCGAAAAGATACTAGGTTTGACAGTGTGCTGAAGGTAATTAGTAGGATTTGTCTGTCTAGTTTTTTCGGTGGAAATGATCGATGTGGTATATGTGTGACAGTAAACCTGATATCTTTTGGTTAATTATATGATTGTATCCATCTTTCTGTTGATATGTGACAGTAATTCTTAAAATCTTTATCTTCAAGAATCATATCAGAAACTTAATATAGAATGGAAACGTTTTTGAATTTCAACACGAATCTTACACATTCACTAAGTTATGTTTCTCCAGAGGGTTACTATACACACAAAATACACTATGCACACAAATAATGAACATATATTGAATCCTCCACCACCATATAAGCACACAAATCAATCGATAAATCTAAAGTAAAACAAATAAAGCCCCAAGGAAGAAGAAACTTTACAAATGCACCATCAACAGAACCTGATCAATCAAATTCAGCTTGAAAACCATCCCTTCTTGGGACCAGTTCCTGTAGCACGGTACTTGGCTGCCAACTCCTCTGCCTTAAGAAGATCTTCTCCTTTTTTGGCTTCGGCAATTGCCCTCTTCTCTTCCGCTGCCTTGTGGATGCTTGCTAATTTGTTCTTCATTTTTTCCACGTATTCAGCCTTCTTCTTCTCCAATTTCTCCTGCTCAACATCCAAATATGTCACTAGGAAGCATATCAATCAACTGTTGTTATGAAAAGGAATACTAGCATTTTAATCATTGATCGATCCAGAGAGACTTGTAGCTATAGACAAGTTTCTTTGGTTCCAAATCGGTTACCTCCATCTTTTTAATCTCGGCTTCTATAGTTGCTTTCTCACTGTTTTCCCATGATCCAATAGAAGATAGCTTCTTCTGAGCTCTGTTCAAGAAATTAATAATCTTAGGATCAGGCGACGTGTACTTCATGAATTTCCACATGTAAGCTTATATTTCATTTAATTTTGAAGATAATTTATATTAATCAAAAATCAAAACTGTCTCAAATTGAGTAAAAACTTAGAACAAAAAACACCTGAAAAACATATGTTTAAGGAAGCTCTTACTTGTTTTCTGCTTTTGACTTCTCACTTTCTTCCCAAGCTCTGATTAGTGCATCCTTCTTCTCAGTTGCTACTCGTGCAAGCACCGCGTCTGAACAAACAAAGGAGGAATGCAACAAAGTAACTTTAATTAATCTTCGAACAAATTGAGTTAGAACACAAAGGCAGTTGGCAAAAAGAAAATTATTGAAGGTTAGGACAATAGTAAAATTACCTCTGTTCACAGAACCTTCAGCAGGTTTCTCTTCAACAGGTTCTGGTGCCTCTGTCACATGGACAAATTTTCAAACAGTTAGAAAGCAAAAACCTTGAAAGGCGAAATTATATCACAAACTGAGAAATATTCAGAAATCAATTTAAAGCCATGATTACCAGGTTTAGATCTTAGAAAGAATTTTCTACGAGTCTAACTCATTTATTTAAAGCTGATAGGAGCATGAATCCTAATTTAGAATTGAAATTCCATAAAGAAAAAATTAATTGGATATACGAGCTATATGAGCTTGAATTCCAATTCCATGGCTTGGATTCGATGCTCCCAACCACTATTTAAAGGATTTCCAGAAAAATCAAAATACATTCTGCAATAGTAACAAATCATCAGAACAAAAAAAAAATGAAAAATTATTTTTCATGTTAATCTTTAAAAGTTTCGTACGTAGTCAAGTTCCTGACAGCTAGCTCAGCTGAGTTTAACTTATTTCTTTTTCGAGAGAGAGAGAGAGAGAGAGAGAATATTACTCTCGACTATGACGAGGGCTTTGGAGTCATCGGGTTTGTCTTCTTCAGGAGGAGGAGGAGCAGGGATGACGGCTTTCTCCTCGGCCACATCAGCCGGAGCTTCCACAGCTGGTTCGGGTTCAGGTGCGGGTGTAGGCGCCGAAGTGGCCTCGGTTTCAACCTTCTTGACCTCCTCTTCTGCCATATCTGAGCTGATGATTTTCCAAAAGTTAGCACTGAAAAATGGAATTCTTTAGGCTTACAAGAAAGCAGAGTAATAGTGAAGAGATGTGCAGAGGGAGGAGGAGATATTATAGTTGGGGGAGGGATGGAAGTATCTGTCGTTGGAAAAACTGAGCTGTGTACTGATTGATTATATTTTTTGGAGTGGCCCCAATTGTGAGTTGGCATAGCACACAGAAAGTGAGAACATTAGAAAAGTTTAAGATGTGTTAATTTTGGGTACAAAATGATAAGTTTGAGTTAATCGTACTATTGGTCCCTTAACTTTGATTTGTTTCACCAGTAGTCCCTTAACAATTTTTTGTAAAAATTGGGTCCTAAGAGTATGAAAATTTTACAATCGCAGCCCTTTTGATGGATGCCGCTAAAGAAATATTGTTAAATTGCATATTTAATAAGACCTAAAATGAAATTTTCTCAAACCTAATCTATATCAAAATTTGCAATCGGGTCCATAAAGTTTAAAAAATGATCATGAGGCCTTCTTCCCCAAATATTTTGGAAGGAGATAGATATCTCCTTTCCTTTCCACTCTCAGGTGGTAGAGTTTGACCTCGATGGCTTCCCAAAAGTCTCAAGCCTTGTGGGAAATTCAAACCCATCACTACCCACATCACCCCATCACGCCTCCCCCCCCCCCCCTTAAATTCAAACCCATCGAATGAATTCATCATTCTGTGGAGAATCAACTTTCATTCTCTTGATACTAGAGCCCAAGTTTATAACCTCCACATCAATGGTCCAAACTCCTCCATTTGCAACCTCTATCAGTCTTACCTCTCCAGTTCCCTCGCATTCCTTTGTGTACTCTCTTCTATCATTCTCTCGTTAATTTATACTAACATATACATACAATTTTGTATGTATATATAGCTATGTGTGTGTGCTATAGGCGTTTGAAATGTGGGGGTTGGGTTGGGTTTTACATCTCGCACCGCCAACTATTGACAGAACTTGTCGTCAATCTTGTCGTCCTATCCATTTCCACTAATGTTGCTACATATGTTGTTAAAATTGATTTGAGATCCAAGTATAGGTAGTGAGGACAAAAAGTTCGCTAGGCATAAGCAGAGATCGGCCGGCTTAACATGGATGAGTACGGAGCACAAACAAAAACTCTCATCAATCTACAAGTGTTTTCTTGGAGATTTTACATATGAGAAAGAGATGAGAGAAGGTGGTTGAAATTCTTCTTGTTTTATTTCTTCTACCTCGTTTTCTTCTTGTGCTGCTTCTGGTGATTCTTTTTGGATGTTGTTTGAGTTGGTGGTGAGGTAGGTGGAGTCATCGGCCAAAACATTTGGGAAAGAAGGCCTAATGGTCATTTTTTAAACTTTAGGAATTCGATTGTCAATATTAATTAAGTTTGAGAAAATTTCATTTTAGCCCTTATTAAATGCATGTGGGAGCCACATGTGCAACTTAACGGTATTTTTGTAATGGGACCCATCAAAAGGACTGCGATTGTGAAAATATCATACTCTTAGAACCCAATTTTTACAAAAAAAATGTTAAAGGACTACAACTGGAATAGATCAAAGTCAAGGGACCAATGGTGCGATTAACCCTAAGTTATTTTATTTGTGGTTTGATTTTACTTTTTAAATCATAGTGAAACCATAAGATGAAAAATGAGATGACACATTTAATGTCACATTATTTAACAAAATTAAGTAATCGTTAAATACAAAGTCTTAGTATTAGAGTTGTTGGATGACAAAACCCCTCATTTGGCCACCTAATTTTTCATAACTTGCAAGACGGCCACCGAAAGTTTAAAACTTACAATGAGACCACTGAACTAAATTAATGATGCAAGCGTGCCCATATTTTGGATGGCCGTTAACTCCACCGTTAAACATGAGTGAAATCCCTATTTTGCCCCTTTAAATGACAATTATTCCATTTAAGTCAAACATAAAATTCTTTCTCCCTCAGTTCACACCCAGTTCGCCCTCCGGCTTCACCCCTCTACTTCAGATCCAGCTGGTCCCTTCCTCCCTGTCTCCAATAGTTTCAATTTCGGCCTCCAGCAATCTCCATGGTCGACCAAGAAGTCACTTTCCTTCATTCGCTGGTGAGAAGCAGTTGATTTTCATCTCCCTCTTCTCAATTACAGATCCGACAAGATCCAACCGTCACCGCCCCCTTTATTCAACAGCCGCCGCCCCTATTTCAACCCAGCAGTCATCCTTCGTCTGAATCCGGTGAATCATCCCCAAGCAGTCCAGCCGATGTGTTTGCTTCAATAATGCTCCAAGCCACTGCTAGCTCCGGCTCCACTGCCGGCTAAGCCTCCAACAATCTCCATGGTCGACCTAAAAGTCACTTTCCTTCTTTCGCCGGCGAGAAGAAGCTGATTTTCATCTCCCTCTTCTCAATTGTAGATCCGGCAAGCTCCAACCGTCACCGCCCCTTTCATTCAACAGTCGCCGCCCCAATTTCAACCCAGCAGCCATCCTTCGTCTGAATCCAAAGAATCATCCCCAGGAAGTTCAGCCGCTGTGTTCGCTTCAATAATGCTCCAGGTCGCCGCTAGCTCCGGCTCCACTCCCGGCCAAGCCTCCAGCAATCTACATGGTCGACCCAGAAGTCACCTTCCTTCCTTTGCCGGCGAGAAGCAGTTGATTTTCATCTCCCCTTTCTCAATTGCAGATCCGGCAAGCTCTAACCGTCACCGCCCCATTCATTCAACAGGCGCCGCTAGCTCCGGCTCCACTGCCGGCCAAATCTGCCTTCATCAACAGATCCAACCGCTCTCTTTCTCCAATCGCTGCCCTCCATCTCCATCGTTGCTCGCTATTCATCCCCCTTCTCCATCCCAGACCCGCTCGCCATAGCCGCCTCTTGCAATTGTTATTTAAAGGGAATAATTGTTATTTAAAGGGGGTAAAATAGAGATTTCACTCATATTTAACGGTGAAGCTAACGGCCATCCAAAATATGAGCACGTTTGCATCATTAATTTAGTTCAGTGGCCTCATTGCAAGTTTTAAACTTTCGGTGGCCGTCTTGCAAGTTTTTGAAAAGTTGGGTGGCCAAATGAAGGGTTTTACCTTATTGGATTATTAAGTTGGTGATTAATTGAAATATTCATGTCATTAATTAAAAAATAATATATTTGACTTAACGGTGTCAAAATCTAAATAAATTTGATCTAACAATACTATCACCAAATATTATAATAATATTACAAGATAAAACTCGTAATATTATACTTCATCATCAAATTGCTATATCCTTACTCTTATAAAAAAAGTAATTAAGTATTAAGAAGGAATAAAACCACAAGCAAAAGACCTTGTCAAGCGAAAAAGTTTACAAATGTATAAGTCGAGTCCGACACCTACCTCGCCCCAAAAAAAAAAAAAAAAAGTTTAAATCGACATCGTAAGTAAGTTGGTCGGAATAAAACATTTACTGATCAAACTGAGGAGAAGAAATGATTAGAAAGAGAGCCGTTGGTTTAAACTTTAAAGCAGTAAACATAGGCCCCCTTACTTTAACAATCTTTTAGACCGTGGTCCAAATGAATTTTTAAATGTTTCTTTTTTTCTCTTCTTTTTTTAAACCTTCGTGTGTGTGTTTACCTTTTATGACCGTTTCTCGCTTTTTCTTGAAATTTTTTTGCACCAACAAGCCTATGCTTACCAAAGGTATATATACATATGCATTGTATGTATGGTATATTTATTAGTGGTAGGGGTGTTAGCTCGGACCGCCGAACCAACAAAGTCCGTCTGATTGGTTCGATTTTCGTTATAAATGATTTGGTTTTGGTTCCAAAAATTGTTCACAAACTGCTCGATTCACGATTTTTAATATCAAATAAAACCAATACGCGCGCGCGCACACACACACACTCACACACACACACACACACACACACACACACACATATATATATATATATATATATATATATATATATATATATATTACTAATCCAGACAAATCTAGATTTGAGGACTTTCATTTTTATTCCATTATTTGTGTTTATTTTAGAGAAGATTGATTGTGTGAGGGTAAACAGTAATCATCTTTGTTTTATTATGATAATTTACTTTTAAAATACTATTTTTTAATTTTTGATGTTAATTACAAATTAAAATCTTATTTGCCTCATCTTTATTGTTATTGCTAATGTTGATTAAGTTGATCACAAAGAATTTATTTAAACCACAAAACCAAACTGAGTGGTAAACCAACGAAATGAACCAACCAAGTCAGTCAGTTTTGGTTCAAAAAATTGAAAAACTGATCGATTCGATTCACGATTTTTGATATCAAACCAAACCAACACACACACAAACCTTTAAAAATTTAATTACTAATCCAAACAAATCAAGATTAGAGGACTTTCTTTTTTATTATATTGTCTGTGTTTATTTTAGAGAAGATTGATTGTGCGAGGGTAAAAAGTAACCATCCTTGTTTTATTATGATAATTTATTTTTAAAATACTATTTTTTTAATGTTTGATGTTAATTATAAATTATTTCTTATTTGCCTCATTTTTATTGTTAATGCTATGTTGATTAAATTGATTAAAAAGAATTTATTTAAACCATAAAATTGAACTAAACCAAACTGAGTGGTACGGTTCGGTTCAAGTCTGTTTCAGTTTGAAAATACTAGAATCGATGGGGTGATTCAGTTCATGGTTTTGACCTATACCAAACCAAATCGAACCACTTACGCCAAATTTGTTGGGCATGTAAACTACAGTAAAGTACTTTGATGTGCGTAGAGCCGGCAAAAAAAAAAAGCCCAGCCCATCCAATATTTTGACTGGCCGGGTTTTAGATATTACCGATCCAAAAAATGTCGAGTCTTTTTGGCCCGAGTCAACATGCCCATGGATCATCCAGACTCGTATCAATAAAGTCCGGGCCTTTTCGAGCCGGCCCAACCCATTCAAATATTAAATATTTTTATTTATTTATAGTATATTGTAGACAATATAAACTTATAAATACAATATGAAAAAAGTGGAAGATTGTAAAGAGTTTTTTTAACTATCCTGAATCCGAATTTGATGGATTAGAAAATACCTAGAAGTCCAAAACCGTATACAGATTTGGTGTTTCTCTACATATTCTGATATCTTCTTATTTGTAGCAAAAACCGTGTACAAAGATATGTGTCTAACAGCCTAGGTGAGTGGAAGAGATCATTTTGTTTCTTTTGTTGTTTTGGTTGTCTTTTTCTCATGCGTGGGCCATGTTGCTATTGTCCTTTGGTGATCTAGGAGAAGGTGACTATGTTGTCTGCTATGAAATGACTAACATAGAGATAAAACTTGGATAATTTGTAAATTTTATTACTTTATGTTTATTGTTGATTTTATTTCGGGCTGGACCGATCCATTGGCCCATAGGCTTACGACAGGCCGAGCTAGGTCAGGCCCAAAAAATGGCATTGGCCCACTGGATCCGGGTCGACACATTGTCAACTCTAGATGCGCGTATTTTTTAATTTTTATAGAAAGTAATGATTATAGGAAAATAAAGAAAGAGTAGGAATGCACCTAATAAGTACCTAATTTTATATAAAATAATTCGACATTATTGATGTTCTAAAAAAATAAGTTTCAAACTGGACAATTATTTTGTATCTCACGAGCTTTGAGTTAAAAAATGAAACCAACTAGATGACATTTCATTTTGTGTACAAAATTAAATACTCCCTTCATCCTTAAATTATCGTCTTCCTTTCATTTTTCGCTCGTTCCAAAATAATTGTCCAATTTAAAACTTACATTTTTAGAACATCACTTTTATCAATTTACTCTTACTTTTTCACCTTACTTTCATTATGAGTCACATATACATGAGTTTTAAAGGAAACTACACATTAAATCAATATAAATAATCAAGTCAATTATTTTTTCTTAATCCGTGCGCCGGGTCATCTAGGACGATAATTTAGAGACGAAGGGAATACTTATTAAGTGACTCTAGCATTGCCGAGAAAGATATTAAATAGAGATGTCATGATAAACTCGACTTGCTCCCGACCCAAGTTGTTAGATCAACTAGTTTTACACATGTGTGTTAAACGTACAAACATATATCTATTTTAATTAAGTTATATTCAAGTTAAACGAAGGTAAAAAACAAAATTAGAAGAATAAAGAAAAATTAATATTTGAGACAACTGCATAAATAGAAATTCATCTTGTGTTAGTAAAGTTATAAATTTTTAAAAAAATCTTTGTTCAAATTTTGTAGTGATATTTTTGTTATTTAATGATGGACGCTTACTAAATTCATTGTTCGTGATTTATAAAATTAAATATTTCTAAAAGGTGTAAATTTTGGCTAAAATATTTTGTATAAAATTCATCAATTATTTTATGGTGGGTACTTGACTACTTGTAATATTTTCAAAAAAAAGAATTTATATAATTTTAACGAATCTGATGAAATGACCCAAAAAATCAGATCTATTAAAAAAATCCATTTTTTCTCAATCTGTCATATAGTTATAAGTAATTGTGAATATTTGTGATTTAGATGAGCTTTTTTGTGATTATAATTCGGATATGATGAAATGAACAAAAATTTACGATATGTAATTTTTTGTTGAAATTATAAAATCGGATCTATAAAAATTTCCGTATTTTTTTTTCTAGATCTTTCAATTATTTATGAATGGTGAGTATTTGTTAGTATAATTTAATGAAATCACAAAAAAAAAATCAGATATAAAATTTCCCATTTATTTTTTTCCATTTATTTGAACACATTGATTAAATTTAAAACTTAATGAAGGAAACTTCGAAAGGTGTTAACTCATGGAATTTTTTTATGGAATGACGTAAATATAAATATAGTTGGTACAGAACAATTAAACAAAAACAAAATGCTCTCTCTAGTTGCGTTTGTGATATCCCAGATGAATATTCTAATTTCTGTAATTTAATTTTAAAAACGATAAATCATCTGAAATATTTATCTTTTGTAGGTTAGTACTTCGTCTATCCCAAAAATAAAGTCACAAGTCACTTTTTAGTGTTGACTGTTTCTGAGTTTATCCAGTCAATTTTTAACACATGTTAACTTAGTTGTAGCCAATAAAATTATAAGTTTTCTAAGGTATACTAAAATACTATGAATTTTGCATTTTGTAATTTGTGAAAAAACAATTATGCCTATCATTAATTCCTATTCATCACCCTTTTTAAATAATTACCCACAAAAAAATAATTAACCATGCAAAATAAAAGTAATAATTAAATATTACTCCAAAAACTTTCATGAAATTAATCCGGATTATAATTTATAAACATATGTAAACTTTGAGAAAAACTGAAAAACCCTACAGAATTGATTATGACTTGAATGACTTCTCTGAGTCTTCGATTACAAGATGAAAGGTATTTATGCAGAACTGATAAAACTGAAACAAACTAATAAAGCTAACAATAACTAAAAGTTACAAAAAAAAACACCCTAAACAAAGCTAATATTACAACCAAATGCTGTAACTTTCCATGTATATACTATTGATGAACTTTCTCCACTTAGTATTTAGCCCTCCAAATTTAGCAGACCTCTGCACTTCTGTTCCATTTCTGAACTATAGGTTATTCACCTTGAATCTTCCATAGTTGTATTTTTCACAGTTAATACCCTCCCCACAAGTTGTGGGCATGCATATACTGACAACTTGTAATTTTGACATGAACTTCCAATGCAAACTCTTCTCAAGAAATTTAGTAAAGATGTCTGCTAATTGGTCCTTGGTGGATATGTGCTGCAAAACCACAAGGCCTTTCTTTATCTTCTCCCTTATGAAATGGCAATCCAATTCTATGTGTTTTGTTCTAGCATGATACACTAGATTGTTGGCTACTGCAATGGCTGAGGAGTTATCACAGTACATGGGAATAGGTGTAGGTAGATAAACTTGAAGGTCTTTCAAGAGGTTGCTCAACCAGACAACTTCACAACTGACAGTGGTTATGGCTCTGTACTCTGACTTAGTGGAAGATCTTGACACAACAGACTATTTCTTGGAATGCCATCTTTAAAGACCTGCCAAGCATCGTGCAATAACCTGTAATTGTCTTTATGTCATTAAGCTTTCCTGCCCAATCACTGTCACAGTAGGCTTCCAACTTAAGTTGATTAGATGATGAGAGATAGATGCCTTGTTCTGGAGAAGCTTTGATATACCTTATAACTCTATGAAGAGCTTTAAGATGATTCATGAATGTATCTAGGGCTTTGAATAAACTAGCTCAAACATTGAGCAGCAAAAGCCAAATCAGGCCTAGTTACTGTCAGATATATCAACTTTCCTACAAGTTGTCTATAGGCAATAGGGTTATCTAGCAAGTTGCCTTCATTAACTAGGAGTTTACCATTAGGATCAAAAGATATGGTCAGAGGTTTTATGTTGAGGAGGCCTGCATCTTCAACTAATTCCATGGCATATTTCTTCTGGCTCAGGTGAAATCCATCTGTAGATCTCACCACCTTAATACCAAGATAATACTTGATGGGACATAGATCTTTAAGAGTGAAAAGGGAATAGTCTGCCATAAATTGTATGTACCCAAGACCAACTAATACTTCAATTAACTTGGAAAACCATTGTCTGGATGCTTGTTTGAGTCCATGTAGAGACTTCTTCAACTTGCAGACTCTATTGAAGTGTTCTTGGACCTTGTAACCTGGCGGTAAGTTCATATAGACCTCTTCCTGTAAATCTCCATGCAGAAATGCATTATTGACAACCAGCTGGTGCACTTCCCAATTCTGTGCAGAGGCAATGGCTGGAATGGTTCTAACTGTGCCCATTTTGGCCACAGGTGCAAAAGTCTCAAAATAGTCAATTCTTTTCTTCTGACTGAACCCCTTAGCAACCAGCCTTGCCTTGAATCTTTCCACAGTGCCATCTGAATTGTACTTAACCTTGTAGACCTATTTACATCTAATGAGTCTCTTCCCTTGAGGCAATGTGATAATTTCCCAAGTGTTGCTGGCCTCAAGTGCTTCAGTTTCCTTGTTCATGGCATCTATCTATTTCAAATTCTGTATAGCCTGATTGTATGATTGTGGTTCTTGCACAATAGAGATGTAATTAACACAGAACTGATGTGAATAATGTGTGTGGGATATGTTACTGACCTTGTCATAAATGGAAGACAATACATAATCCTTTAATCTAACAGATGGGACCCTATTCCTAGTGAAGGTTATGGGAATTTGGTCATTGGCATTTTCATTGTCATTAGCAATTTGTGTGTCAGTAATGTGCTCATGTTGACCATTTTTGTGACCATTAATGCCATGTGAGGGATTAATGTCATGTGAGAGATTAATGTTAATGATATGAGTATTATCAACATCTTCTTCTGTTTTAACAAAAGGAAATATAGTCTCATGGAAAATCACATGTCTACTAGTGAAAACTTTATTAGTTTCAAGATTATACATGACATATCCTTTTTGGTCTGTGGGTAGGGGTGACAATGGCTAACACGACACGATAGAAATATAGGTTGTCTTTTAACACGAGGGCTTTGATGGTGGTCTTGAAATGATTTTGAACATAAGCATTAAATTGTTTTAATAGAGTAAAGACATGTGTTTTAGTGGAGATTAAAAAGGTCCACATAGCCCTAGTGTAGTCATCAACAATGGTAAAAAAAAATACCTACACCAATTCATAGTAGTTTTCCTGTAAGGTCCCTACAGGTCAAAATGTATAAGATCAAAACAATGTTTACTTTTAATGCTACTAATATTGAAAGGAAGTTTATGTTGCTTAGCCAAAGGACAAATGCCACACATTTCAACAGTTTCAATGTTTATTTTTTTGCTATTACAAAGATGGGATAAAGGAACAATCTTTTTAAGTGTACTTAAAGAACTATGTCCTAATCTTTTGTGCCAACAAACAATGTCTTTATTTGGGGAAAAAGTGGAGCAAGCATAGGCACTAGAAGAGGGAAATTCAGCCTTGAAGAGATATAGGCCCTTAACCAAGTCACCAATAGCTATGGTCTTGTGCATCTTCAGGTCCTGGAAAATGCACTGTGTTCCAACAATGAGAGTCTGACAATCAATTTGTAAATTGAGTTTTGGAATAGACAGTAGATTGTATTGGAATTTAGGTATGTAAATCACTTTATCCAGAATCAGTTTAGAATTAATAAAGGTCTTGCCTATGTGTGTGACCTTGACTTTGGCACCATTGGGCAAAGACAAAGTTATGGGGTGATTAAGAACTTCAATGTTATGCATGAAAGATAGGGACATACATATGTGATCTGTGGCGCCTGAGTCTATGATCCAGGTGTATAGTTAGTGAAACATTTTAGGATGATTCTCATCAATAGATGTACATGCCATGTGTGAGACACCAATGAACTTCTGTCCAATTTGATTGCCATTGCGATCCTCAGGGCTGTCTTTAGCTTTGCGTATGTTCATAACCTGATTAAACTGTGTTTGTAATTGTTCAAGAGCGGGATGTGTTGTCCCATCCTTTTTGTTCTGATCATTGTTGTTCATCTGGTCATGTTGAACCTGTATAGCCCTGCCATTTCCTGATTGTGGTTGATTAACAAAATTGTAATTGCCTTGTGTCCTTCCACCAATCTGATCTTTATTCAATCTGGCCTTATGTGCAGGATGACTGGGATGCCCAGGGTGTCCTATAGGGAATCCCTTGAATCTATAGCAATCATCTTTGATATGGCCTTCCCTGTTACAGTAGTTGCAGAAAGTACCTTTCTTGAAGGAGTTCTTGTTAGATACATTCTTGGGTAAGCCATACTTCTCCGAGGCACTTTGATTGTATCCAATTTAATTAATATTAGCAACAAGAAAATTGGATTATAGGACATAGCCCTATCCTTGAGTCTTCTCATGTCTTATCATGCACTATGCCTCGCCAATTGTTGGTAGAGGTTTCATCCTCAGAATTTGGCCCCTTATGTTCATGAAGCTATCGTGAAGCCCCATCAAAAATTGCATTAATTGTCTTCTTTGATCTCGCAGTTCTTGGTTCTTGGTGGATCCACGTGTGCACACACAATTGCAGGTTGTAATAGGGTCCAGGGCACAACTCTCATCCCAATGCCCTTTTATCTTGTGGTAGTAGAACTCAACAGAACCTGCATCTTGTTCTTCTAATCTTTTTTATTGTGTAAGTCTTTTTTTATTTGAAAGATTCTATAGCCATCAATACTGGAAAATCTGTCTCCTAGTTCCTTCAAGACAGAATTAGCATTAATAACATATTTAAGGCTATTGCTAATCTCTTCACTCATCACGTTGAAGGTCCATGAAATGACCATGTCATTGGCCCTGGCCCAGAGAGAGAACAAAGAATCTTCTTTTTCTGGAACTTGAAAACATCCATCTAGGATCCCAAATTTGTTTTTGGTTGAAAGGGCTATCTCGAAAGATCTTTTCCAAGAATTGAAGTTGTCTCTTCCAGTCAACTTGGTGGGAATATGAACGAGCCCTGGATGGTCGTTATTGTGAAGGTAAAGGGGGTGCATATTGGAGTCTATTCCAATCTCCATGGTTGCAGTCTTGTTCTTCGATTGAGAGGGAATGTGTTTACGGTTAGAGGATTTATCTCCCATGGCGAAAACAAAAGATGAAGAATTGTGGAGAGAAGGAATCAAGAATCAAAGGATCTTTGCTCTGATACCATGTAAACTTTGAGAAGAACTAGAAAACCCTCTAGAATTGATTAGGACTTGAATGACTTCTTTGAGTCTTTGATTACAAGATAAAAGGTATTTATGCAAAACTGATAAAACAGAAATAAACTAATAAAGCTAACAATAACTAAAAGTTACAGAAAACACCCTGAACAAAGCTAATATTACAACTAAGTGTTGTAACTTTCCATGTATATACCATTGATGAACTTTCTCCACTTAGTATTTATCTCTCCAAATTTAGCACACCTCTGCACTTCTGTTCTGTTTCAAAACTGTAGGTCATTCACCTTGAATCTTCCATAGTTTCATTTTTCACAGTTAATAACATCAAAATTATCAATAACACGGAAAAAAAAAAAAAATTGATGGTGCACATGCATTTGTGTGCCGCACCGGTATTACCATGTTGTAGGTTAGTATAAATTTTCAGTCATTAACAAATTATTAGAAAAAGTATCAACAATAACTCCAAAAATGTCATGAGAATACGAATTTTTTATCATATTTTAATAAAGTTGACCTAATAAATGTCAAAGTGACAAATTTATTGGGGCGGAGGGGCTATATATTTAGACTAGAAAAAAAAGTTGTAGTTTTTCTAACAAGCATTCTAAGACAAATTTTGTTACTCAATTACAATTTTTAATGGTCCATGTACTTTTTTGGTTTTCTCGGAATTGGTTGTTCAATTACAATTTTTTGTTAAATGTCTCTTGTATCAATCAAACTTAACGCAATTGGTCCCTTTGTACAATTACATTAATTTTCTACTGTTAAATCCACTCACGTGTATATCATGTGATTTTGGCCATGGGTAGATTTGGCATTTGACTGATAAAAGTTCAGGGACCATTCGTGTGTGCGAGGAAAAATAGCTTTCTTTCTTTTTCTTCATTTGGATTCATGATTACAAGTTTGATTTACTAGGTTTGATCTTCAATGGCGGAAATAACTCAACAACTTTTTTAGTTTTGATTTTCATGATTTCCCAATCCCATCGTTCTCTATTTGAAAATCACACAGTCACACGCGCGCGCGCACACACAC
Organism: Codonopsis lanceolata; assembly: GCA_013146195.2. NCBI lineage: Eukaryota > Viridiplantae > Streptophyta > Magnoliopsida > Asterales > Campanulaceae > Codonopsis > Codonopsis lanceolata. The sequence goes on along the minus strand of CM028379.1, from coordinate 141,639,076 downwards.
ACACATGTTTAGCACGGTTTCCTCCCATCTTGATTTTCATCGGCAAATATTTAAGCTTCTTCTTTCTTACCCCTTTGATCTTAATTTATTTCTTATCTCTCCCCCTTGTCTTTCTCTTTTTGTAAATCACACAGTCACACACACACACACACATGTTTAGCATTGTTTACATTTGAGCTACTTTACACAGATCGAGACTACACATTATAGGAGGAGGAGGAGGTGGTGGTGAAACTTATGCTCATGAGTTAATTGGGGAAACACTGTGTTAAAGAATGAGATCGACCTTGTTAAGGTTGAGAATGAGGGGAAGGAAAGAGAGAAAGAGTGAGAGATATAGATTTGTGATGATGACAACTAGGTTCCCAATGACAATAGGCTTAGGTGATACGACATCGACAATAATCAAAGGACAAGGGGCTCATGTCTGCTAGAGGATAAAACCCATTTTTTTTCTAAGGATTAATATATAATTTGGTCCTTGAACTTGGAATTTCTCATTTATATGGTACATGATGTTGAACATTTCCTATGGTGGCTCTTTAACCTAACTTTGAGCTTCATGTTAGTCCCCGGTGGCGTTATCTTTGGAAGGAACATTAATTTTTTTGTGAAATGATAAAATTGCCCTCACTAATTCTAATGAATATATATGTTATCAATTTATTGCTGAGTTGGAAATTAACCAAATATAAAATAAAAAAGAAATTGAAATTGAAATAAAAATAGAGAACAAGTCAACCCCACCAAACAACTACCTTACCCCTACCCCTACCCCCTCTTTCTTTTCTTTTTTTTTTTAATCAAAATTTTAATTTTCATTCAACAAATAGTCGCCATTTAATCAAGCATTTTTCATCATATAATTCCACAAATCAATATCAAAATCCTAGAAAACTAATCGCAACATCAAAAATCTTAACATTCATTGATCGAATTAGAAACATCGGCAAGCTGCTAAATAAGTATTTCACTAATTTACACCATATTAAACCCTAACCACTAACTAGCCCCTCACATAACAACAAAACCCCCAAATCAAACTCCCAAATACTCTTAAACTTTTTAATTCAAACAAAACCCCCAAATCAAAACTCCCAAATACTCTTAAATTTCTTACATCGATCACTATCTAAGCTCTCTCGCCTATGATAACTTCTTAAAGATAATTAAAACCTCAAAATCACTCTAGCTCAATCATGTCTAGAACTTAGAACTGGGTTAGGGTTTATTAAGGTAATAGGGATGAGAGAGTGAGGAGAAAGAGAGAGGTGTTATGGATTCGGTGCCTTAAAACTATTAAGAGACGATCGGAGATGGCAGATCTTGAGAGGTAGGAGATGTAGAATCGCCGGAGAAGAGAGAGAACCGGCGGCTATGAAGATCGATAAAGGTAGGAGGGAGATCACTGGGTGTGAAGTCGGATGGAGATCAAATTAGGGTTGGTGCGGCTTGTAGATTGAAGAACTCGACAGGAGCTAGATGAGAGATATAAGGCCGGATCTGGAGGTGGCTTTGACCTGATCTAGATAAACTTCTACTTGAGACTAGAAATGTAGGTGAACGAAGAAGAAGACGAAGGTTGTAGCCTGTAGTGAAGCAAGTGCGACCGGGTATGAAAAAGGAGAAGGCTGGATGCGTAGAGAGAGAGTTTGGTGAGGCTTTGTCCAGATTTGAATGAAAGAGATCGGAAATGAAGGTGAACAAAGAAGACACCGAAAGAGGGAGAGAGACAGAGACATAGACAGAAATGAGAGATAGCGAGAGGACAGATGTAGATCAGGGTTTTGCTGGGTTTAGGAGAGAGAATCGTGTGGGTTTGCGGTTGGGATTTTGGTAAAATTATTATCAAATTCAAAAATATTGACTTTAATCAGTATATTATCCAAAATGATTATCAAATTCAAATTAATTCCAGATGGACTTCCTACTTAGCTCAAGTGCGGGCAATATTGTCAGTTCACAAAATTTTTAATATTTCTCCAAAGATAACGCCACTAGGGACTAACATGAAGCTCAAAGTTGGATTGAAGAGCCACCTTTAGAAAGTTTCAATTTCAATTACCCTATAAATTAAAATTGATAAGTTAAGGGACCAAATTATATATTAATCCTTTTTCTAACTCTGTCGCTACATACACAAGCTCTTTCCTCAATAATAAAGCTCAAGATTTGCTAGGGCTCATTATAAATAGCCCTTTGTTCCAAATCTATTTTTCATTCTGCGCAATTTGTGTTGTGACGGCTAGAGTTTAGGAAGGTAAACCAAAGCAAAGTTCTCCATCTTCCATAACTCGTCACCATGAGAGCCAAGGTATCATCCCATTTCTTCCTCATAACACACTTCGATTCTCCTAAAGGATAAGTAGGACTTCGCGTCTTCTCCGTCGAAATGTCCGACGCCTTGATCTCTGACGTCGACGGTTTTGGCGACTGGGTAACTGGAAAGGGCTCTGAGAGAGAGAGAGAGAGAGAGGTTCTGCAGTCAAAATCCATTTCTGCAGCAATATGAACTCCTCCCGTTTCTATACTTTTGGCAAAGCAAAGACTTCCATTTCACCAGTTGATTTTAAGGTCCTTAGTCTAATTGTAATAATAGAAGTGCTAACTCATATTCAGCTGCCTTATTCAGGTTTCCCCCTTCTGACCACATTTATGATTTTGACTATTTAGTTGTTTCTACTTCACACTTCATGTCTTTATTTATAGGAGTATATAAATATCTGGGTGTTGAAGATTTGTTTTTCTCATTTGGTTTTGTTTCGTTCAAGGATTTGGTGAATTGGGTTTGAATCTTTGTGTTGATTTCTGCAAATTTGGACTGGTAAAAGGTCAGTTTTAGGGTCATATTATGAGGCTGTTACTGAAAATTTTGAGGGGAAGAAAACCTCTCCAGTTGGGTTTTCTCTCTCTTGATCGGAGATGAATTTTGGAGATTTAGGGGTTTTGGTTTTGGTCATTTAACAACCCAGATTGAGATGGATTTTGGGGGTATTGTTCGTTTAACTACCCTGCAAGTAGTTTAAAGCCCAAAACTCATTATAAGTTACCAGGTAATTACATTTATAATTGTCTTTTTACGAATCTATTAGGAATATCTGTTAGATTCAGTTCCTGTTCCAGTATTCATTTAATCTTGCATTCTCTTTATTTCATATTCATGCATATGTATGCATCTGTTTATATTCCTCTTGTTATGTACCTGTATAAATACCAATTGGGTTAGATTAATCAAATCATCTTTCCTCAAACTCTCTACATGGTATCAGAGCATCAAAAGGCAAACGCCTCCAAATTCTGATCCTTTTTCTTCCCAACTTTGCTGCCTCATTCATCATGGCCACATCATCCTCTTCTTCTAATGGCCCGACAATCATTGCGATTAACGTGGCCACTCAGACACCTCTCAAGCTCACACCTACAAATTTTACAAAGATGGAAATTTCAATTTCAAACTTGCTTAACCGGATACGACTGCTTGGTTTTGTTGATGGAACCACAACCCGTCACCGCCACCAATGAGAAATCGAACCAAATCCAAAGATACATCGCTGGGTTCGCCAAGACCAACCGATCCTCAACGCCATCGCTAGCTCCCTCTCTCCCTCGCTAATTCCCTTTATTGTCACAAAGAAAGACCTCGCCGGCTCGGACAATTCTCACTAATACCTATGCCAAACCCTCACGTGGTAGGATTATGGCTCTCAACAAGCGCTTCATAACCCGGTACGCCTCCATCACAAAGATTTATGCAGAAATCAAATCTACTGCCGATGAACTAGCACTTATGGGCATCACTGCCGATTCCGAAGATCTTGTTATTAAAATTTTAATGGTCTAGATGCTAATTACAGTTGGCAAACGCAATTCATGCAAGGGAAACTTCAATCTCCTTTGATGAATTGCATGAAAACTTCTGGCTAACGCCGCCATGAATTCCGCCCCTACCTTGGCTCCAATCCCAAAGAATCGCCATCACTACAATCACACCGGCCCTCCCGCCCTTGCTATCAACACCGCCGGCGCTGGCTCTCGCCACCACGTGGGACATCCTATGGTCGCCTCCACTGGATCCTTCCGCGCCCAACTTCTCCGGTACCAATGGTCCTAAACCCTATAAAGGCAAATGTCAACTTTGTGGCTACCAAGGTCATTCCGCTAAACGCTGCCCATCTTTTCAATATCAACCATGGCCCTCATCTTCTCCTGGTGCTTCACAACCAGCCTTATACACCATCTCGCCAATACGACCACTTACACAAGCAGCCTCCCCAACTCAGTCGAATATATTCCGGACTCGAGAGCTACTCACCACATAACGACGATCGATCCGCAAACCTATCCCTTCACTCACCTTATGATGGGTCCGACGGCGTTGTTATCGGAATGGCAAAGGTCCGAGTATCACACATACCGGCGAGCTCTCCAACCCGTCTACCATTCCTCTTCGCTTCCCTAATTCTTTATGTGTCCCCTCATGCATAAAAACCTCATTTCGCTCTCACAACTATGCTCCACTAATGATGTTAATGTCATTTTTTCATCTATCGATTTCCGTGTGAGACATCGCTCTGACGGGGCACTTCTTCTCCGTGGACATCATAAAGATGGTATCTATCTTTGGCCATCTCGCGGCAAGTGGTGGTCTGCTCCCATGGCCGCCAAACCAACTCTATCCTCTGCACTCTCGCTCGGGCCACCCTCCAATAAAATTATACGTCATCTCGTGTCATCCAACTGCATTTCTTTTCATGACAAAGTGTCACAGTTTACTTGTTCCTCCTGTCATATTAATAAAAGCCACAAATTGCCCTTTCACAATTTTTCTCTTACTTCAACTCGACCACTTGACTTAGTTTTTTCTGATTTATGGTCGTCCCCTGTCTTATCCATGGATGATTGAAAGTACTATGTAATTTTTATTGATCACTTTACTAAATATATCCGGTTTTACCCTTTGAAACGAAAATCGATGTCATGTCCACGCTCCTTAAATACAAACCTCTCGTTGAAAATTACTTTGGTGTCAAAATCAAAAACTTCTACACCGATAATGGGGGGAATATACCGCACTGCGTGACTTTCTTGCCTTCAATGGCATCACTCATCTTACAACTCCACCACATACACCCGAACATAACGGTTTTTCTGAACGGCGCCACCGTCATATTGTGGACACCGGTCTTACTCTACTTCATCAAGCCTCCATCCCCCTAAGTTTTTGGCCATATGCCTTTGCCACAGCTACTTACCTCATTAATCGGATGCCAAAATCCAACCTTGGCTTTCTCCTCCTACGAAAAATTATTTTGTAAATCACCATCTCTTACTCGCCTCCGTGTTTTTGGGTGTGAGTGTTTTCCATGGCTTCGACCTTACGCCTCTCATAAACTTGCACCTCGCTCTCAATCTTGTGTCTTTCTTGGGTATTCCTCACTCAAAGTGCTTATATATGTTATTCTCCAAAGACTGCCCAAGTTTTACATCTCACGCCATGTTACCTTTCATGAAAATGTCTTCCCTTTCGCTTCTCTCTCTCACCCATATCCGTGCTACCCCTCCCACCCCCGTTGGCTCGATATCGCTGCCGCCGCCACCTTGTTTGTGCGACGTCCCCGTTGACACTGCCTCACCGCCACCATTGGCTTCATCGCCTCGCACAACCCATCGCTTCAAGACACCACCTTCGCTGTATCGCTTGCCCCCTTCGGGCCCCTCTCATCAAATCTACACCCTATGCAAGACTGCAAAGAACAATATCCACAAACCCAATCCAAAATACGGCCTCGCCACCACTCTCATCGATTCTCGAACCTACGTGTTACGTGTGTTACTCAGCACTCGGATTCTCGATGGCGTGCGGCCATGTCCACGTAATTTAATGCCCTCATGCGCAACAGATATGGGATCTTGTTCCTTCTCATGATTCTCACAATGTGGTAGGTTGCAAATGGGTGTTTCGGTAAAACGTAACCCGATGGTACCGTTGATAGGTTCAAAGCGAGGCCGGTCGCTAAGGGCTTTCATCGGCCCGGTATAGATTACCTTGACACATTTAGTCCTCGTGCCAAACCCACTTTCGGGTTGTTCTTAGCATTGCCCTCGTGGTGGTCCCTTCGTCAATTGACGAATAATGCATTTCTTCATGGCCATTTGGATGAAGAAGTGGTCATGGCTCACCTCCGGATTTGTGGACAAGAATTATCCTTCCTATGTATGTCGATTAAAAAGGCAATTTACTGCTAAAACAGCGCTCGAGCCCGGTACACGTAACTTCGCCATGCTTTACTTGCTATGGGATTGTAACTCCCACCGATGTCATTGCTTGTTTACTTTCGGGCAAGTGTTACCCGCTACTTTCTTGTCTATGTGGACGATCGATAATTCATCGGCAAAGTGATTCATCCTTTGTTTCCAAAGTTATCACCGATCTTGCTTGTCGCTTTTTCGATCAAAGATTTGGGCCCCTTAACATACTTCCTTGGCATTGAAGTACGACACACCGCCGATACTGTGTTCTTTCTCAAGAAGTATTTAATTGATCTTCTTGCTCGACATAATATGTTGGCCTCTAAACCCTGCTCCGACTCCTCTATCAACCCTCGGTTCGACTCTCTACTCACGATGCATCACCATTGTCTGATGCCACATCCTACCGGCAGATTATGGGGGGCCTTCAATATTTATTGCTCACACGACCAGATATTACTTTTGCAGTTAACAAGCTCTCTCAGTATATGCATGCCCCGACTGAGGCTCACTGGTCTGCTAAACTGCAAAACGTCTTCTTCGTTATCTAAATGGTACACGTGATGTCGGACTCTCTTTACGCCGACACTCCTCTTGTCCCACTGCTTTTCTCGATCGGGAGGTGATTGTGACGATCGCTCGTCCACCTGGGCCTATATCCTATTTCTTGGTCCGAATCCAATATCTTGGAGTTCTAAGAAACAAGACTCTATCGCCGTTCTTCCATCAAGGCAGTACCGCGCCATTGCATCCGCAAGTGAAGTTGAATGGGTTCGCCGCTCTAGCCGAGCCGTGTGGAGCTTCCACACTTGCCGCAATCTACTCCGATAATATTGGCGCTACATACTTATGTGCAAATCCAGTGTTCCACTCACGTATGAAGCACTTGGCGATTGACTATCACTTTGTTCGAACTCTTGTCCAACAACAGCAGCTACGTGTTTCACATGTCTCTTCGGCCGATCAACTTGCTGATGCTCTTACCAAGCCATTGTCACGTCATCGACTTCGCACGCAAATGTTCAAGATCGGTGTTTTCTTGGACTCACCATCTTGAGGGGGGGGGCCTATTAGGAATATCTGTTAGATTCAGTTCCTGTTCCAGTATTCTTTAATCTTGCATTCTCTTTATTTCATATTCATGCATATGTATGCATCTGTTTATATTCCTCTTGTTATGTACCTTTATAAATACCAATTGGGTTAGATTAATCAAATCATCTTTCCTCAAACTCTCTACATAGGGGTTTTGGTTTTGGTCATTTAACAACCTAGATTGAGATGGATTTTGGGGGTATTGTTCGTTTAACTACCCTGCAAGTAGTTTAAAGCCCAAAACTCATTATAAGTTACCAGGTAATTACATTTATAATTGTCTTTTTACGAATCTCTGGCCCAATAGGAAGGTCCTATGATTTGTTAAGGTTCTTGTTCGCTAATCAGCACATCGATATCCTCAATTTATCGATAGATAACACACACAACAAATAGAGAAAGAGAGATTTGGAGATCTAGAGTGAGAGAGAGCTTACCCACGTATTTGGCCGCGACGACGATGCAAGGTGACGTCAGAAATGATGGCAGAGCTCTATCATGAGAGCTATGAGAGAGAAGGGTGTATGTGTGTTTTGTTATATTCGTATTCCATTAACGCCATGTTTAAATGGAGACCTCGTATTGATCAACAACTTACCCCAAGAATCATGTTCAAGCAACACTAACAACCATGAATCATGTCCAATGTGCCATGTAGTTTCTTTTTCTTCTTTTGTCAAACCAAACCTAGCAATAATTTATTGTACTCAAATGGTCCCTAAGCTTTTTAATGTGGACTGACAATTTTAACCCCTACATAATCACGTGAGATGCATGTTGAGGGACTTGATGGCTTAAAAATGATAGAATTGGATGAAATGATCAATTGGGTTTATTGTGATCAGTTCTAGGACCAATTACGAGTGACAGGGACTAATCCGAAAAAACCAAAAGTAGGGTACCAATTGTGTAATTTACCGTATATTCAATAGCAAAAATGCTAGCCTTATTACTTATGGTACCAATAGTGTTGCCTTTTTAAAAAAGTTGTAACACTGTAATACAACCGGTGGTAAGAGTGTAAGACTAGCATCACAGATTTAATAAAGTGACTTTGTAACCTTACTTTAAAAAGAAACTAAAAATATTCTTTTTTATGTTTTGGCCTGATTCTCAATTTTGTCATTTTATTATTACGAAAGTCCGTTAAACTCATTATACTACTATTTTTTACAGTTTGATAACTGTACTTTACAAAAAGTGTCACGTTAATCACTTAATCAAATTTTTGGATGAAAAACTTAAATTAATTCTAAAAACCTGAAAATACCCATATACAAGAAACATATGTCTGTTTTTATTTTCCCCAAATGAAAATCCACATTCTTTGATACAACCACTAGATGAAGATGAAGATGATACTTCCTTTCAATTTCAAAATCATAAATCATCAAGTCTACTCCAAAGTCAAAATGTACCTAAAGTAAAGCAAAATCATTAAGAAACCTCTGTAAGTTTATTTCCCGCAAATCCCCACTTCAATTTTCGAATAAAAATCATCCACAAAACCCTAATTTTTTTGTGTCCCCCAAGTCTGCTCCGTGAGAGAATGTCTCCCTCAACCTTGCAACCCACCAATAACACTATTAGCAAGAGAATGCTTCAGAAATTAGTAATTGCAATCTTCATTGTTACTATGTATGTTAGTGTGTGAAGAAAAGCTGAGAGAGGAAACTCTATCGTCGGACAACGCAAACCCGGTTCCTCTACCCGAACCCTAATTACCAGCTTCTGAATAGTCAAACGAACCTCCAGCAATCCAACCACCGCTGCTATCCAAGAACGGCGAAGCCAACACTGGCACTCGTAGCAGCACCGATAAGGATAACTCCGGAGGCGAGGAGGAATCCAAGAGTCATCGTCGGTGCCGGTGGGATCCACTTTCGAAGGGCGACCAAACGACGGGACGAAGAAGAGGAAATTGCTGTGGGTCGACAATGAGCCGAAGCCGGTGTTCCAGCTGTCGGATTTCATGAAAGATTTTACTGAAGGTATGGATATGGACCCTGGAATTCAAGCTTTAAATGCTAGGCTTAAGAGCGTCCACAATGGGACTCCCAATCCACGCTTTAAAACTTTTTTTTAGAGTTTTTAAATTTTGATCTGTCGGCAGTTCGTATTTCAATTTCTTCCTTAACGATTATGGTGGAATTACTCTTTAAGTGTTTAAAAAGTGTAAATAGAACAAAAAACGATGTGTTTAGAGAGTGTTTTAGGTGTTACGACTGTGGACGTTCTTATAGAAATTAGTCGAATTTTACGATCTGGGTTGAGATTTGTGATTTCTAAATATAATTTAGATATGTGGATTCACTTTTGACCCTTCAATTATTAACAATTTCTAGTAAAATCCCTTAATATTAATAAGAGTATTTTAGTTTTTTAAAAAACTTCCATCCAACAAAACTAACAGCATCTACTTTTTAGACCAAATTGACACTTTTGATAAAATACAGTTATTAAACTATACAAAATAATAATAAAATGAGCTTAGCAAACTTTTTAAAATAATAGAGTGATCAAATTGAGAATTAAGCCTTGTGTTTTTCTAAAATCGCCAAAGTGAAGAATCTTTGTACAAGGATTTTCTCACCTTATGATGCGTAGGCGTAGGCGTAGGATAGTTGACCATGGCTGTAAAGCAACTTGATCATCATCAGCTTAACAATCAATCATCGAAACGGTAGGCCAGTTTTTCTTCAATTAATATTCATATTCTAATTATATTCTTATTATTATTATAGTTATAGTATGAGTTCAAAAAAAAAAAAAAAACTAATCAAAGTAGATTATACTCCTCCTTAAGGAGCATTACCGTAAATTAATAATTGACACCTTTATAATTATATATATATATAATATATATATATATATATATATATATATATATATATATATATATATATATATATATATGAAGTTGATGAGCGGCACTATAGTCGTATTACCTCATTCTCTTTTAGATAAATCTTTATTCTCATGAATTCATGTGCGACTCTTTGTTTCTTAACCATAACCTATTAATAATACTTAGTAATAATTAATATATAATGAGATATTAATCTCTTCTATTGTTAATAGTAGAAATGTTAGATATGAAAAAAAATTGCAACCAATATTACTTTCAAATCAATATGGGATACAATTATTCTATTAGTAATAAAATATGAGATTTTTAACATAATGAGTAATGACTTTTAAAATCAAAATCAATTTATAACTAATATGAAATACATCTATACTAATATTATAAATAGAAAAGATGTATCTTACATTGGTTCTAAATTGATGTTAGTTTTGAAAGTCTTTTGATAAAAGACTTCTACTTTTATTACCATAGAAGAAATATATATTACATTCTTTTTTTAAAAATATGTTAGTTTTACAAGTTTTATATTAAATAATTTTACTCTTATTACCAATAAACTATAATCTTACATTACTTAAAAAGAAATGTTGGTTCAAAAAATCTTTAGATGAAAGACTTCTTCTTACAAATAGAATAGATGCATGTATCTCACATTGATGACAACGTATTATATATTTTTATCACCATAAAAGAGATGTATCTTACATTGTTTAAAAAATGTTAGTTTTAAAAGTTTTATATTAAAAACTTCTATTATTATTACCAATAGAAAGTATGCATTTTACATGGTTTAAACATAAATGTATGTTTAAAAAGTCTTTAGATTAAAGACTTTTTATTACAAATAGAACTGATGCATGTATCTCACATTGATTGGAAAGTATTCTACTATTATCACCAATAGAAGAGGTGTATCCCACATTGGTTAGAAATTGATGCTAGTTTTGTAGAATAAACTATTATGGAGCACACTATTATTTTTAAGACAGAAAATTATTATCTCATTCTTATTAAAAAATCTCAATAACACACATATTTATATTACCTAAATAAATAATTTATCTAATCAGATTTGGACTAGGTTACAAACTAATACATAAATAAATCATTTATCTAATTGGACTTGGTTTAAGATCCAACATTGCCTCCCTTAAACCATGTCTTCAAACTTGATCATGCCCAATATAGTCTTCAACTTCCAAAATAGCTCAGTCTTCAATGGCTTCGTAAAAATATCTGCAACTTGATTTTCAGTCGGACAATACTCAACCACGATCTCTTTATCTCGAACCAAATCACGAATGAAGTGAAACTTGATGTCGATATGCTTGTTTCGACCATGAAAAACTGGATTCTTCGATAATGTAATCGCCGACTTGTTATCAGATAAAATCTTCATTGGATCATCTTGCTTAAATTGTAGAACATTGAGCAATCTACGCAATCACGCTGCTTGAGTAGCACTACCCATTACTGTCATGCATTATGCTTCAGCGGTAGAGAGAGCGACAACTTGTTGTTTCTTTGAAGACAACGAAAACACGCCCAAACCAAGATAAATGCATAACCCGAAGTACTTTTCATATTCACATTATCACCAGCTCAATCGTTATCTGTATAATCAACTAGTTTCCCATCACTAGAACTCGAATAAAAAATGTCATCACTACACGTACCTCATATATAGCGCAAAATTCGCTTTGCAGCTTGTAAATGAGATTGACGTGGAAATTCCATAAACCTGCTAATCAATCCAACACCATAAACAATATCTGGCATTGTTGAAGTTAAATATCTCAAACTCTCAACCAATCTTCTAAAATAAGTAGGATCAACAAAACCACCATTACCATCACTCACTAACTTCAACTTCGCCTTGAGTGGAGTCAAAATTGGTTTAGCCTTATCCATCTTAAACTTCTTCAAAATATCACTAGCATATTTTTTCTGTGAAATAAAAATTCCACCAGCTACTTGAGCAACTTCAATTCTAAGAAAGTAAGACATAAGCCCCAAATCTGTCATCTCAAATTGATTTATCATAGCCTCCCTAAATTGTGCCACCAACCTTGAATTATTGTCAGTGAAAATCAAATCATCAACGTACAAGCAAACAATAAGAATATCACCATGCAACGATTTAATATATAAAGTATGCTCATACGGATATCTTTGAAAACCATTATCCACAAAATAAGAATCAATGCGAGTGTACCAAGCTCTAGGAGTTTGCTTCAAACCATACAAAGTCATTTTCAACCTGTAAACTTTATCTTCATTGCCTCTTTGAACATACCTTGGCTTTTGCTTGTAACCTTTTGCAACTAACCTTGCCTTGTAACGATCAAATTCACCACTTGGTTTGTACTTAGTCTTATAAACTCACTTCACACCAATCACCTTCTTACTACTTAGCAAAGTAATAAGCTCTCATGTATTATTCTTCTCAATCGCATGAATCTCATCATCCATTGCTTGAATCCAATGATCTTCACAAGATACCTCATCAAAATTAACAAGATCACAATCTGCAAATAAAGTGAATTTCACCATATCTTCATCGAATATCTCATTATCATTACCCACAACATAAGTTACGCTGTTTTTGCGGATGCCCAGAACTTTCTCCCTGTGCAACTGTAGGAGTAGGAACATCACCTTGAACATTAACACCTTCATATTGAGCAAAAACATTTGGAGAATCAAAACTTGAATTTTCCTTTTCTTTAAAAGACCAATCCCAAACAGCAACCTCATCGAAAGTCACATCTCTACTAACAATAACTTTGTTTGTCATTGGGTTGAACAATTTATAAGCTTTTGACACATCACTATACCCAATAAAAATACATTTTTCACTTTTGTCATCAAGTTTCTTTCTCAAATGATCAGACACATGAGAATAAACAATACAACCAAACACCCTAAGATATCCAATAAAGGTCTTCGACCACTCCAGGCCTCCTCTGGAGTTTTATCACGCATACTTCTTGAGTTCTTGTTGAGCACCTATTCAAAACATAAATTGCACATGCAACTGCTTCGGCCCAAAAACTCTTTGGCAATTTCTTGAACCTCAAAATGCACCTAACCATATCCGTAGTTATTCTATTTTTTCTTTCTGCTACACTATTTTGTTGCGGAGTATATCTAGCAGTTAACTGATGTTCAATGCCATGTTTCTCAAAAAAATCGTCACAAACAAGATATTCGGTGCCTCTATCGGTTCTCAAAGCTTTAATTTTATTTCCACTTTATTTCTCCACAAAATACTTAAACTTCTTAAACATATCACAAGTATCCGATTTTTCTTTCAAAAAATACACACATGCTTTTCTACTAAAATCATCAATAAACGTGACAAAATAACTGCAACCTCCATTAGAAGCAACTTCAACTGAACATAAATCTGAATGAATCAACTTCAACATTCTCTTTGCCCTCCAAGATTTGCCTGTAGGAAATACATCTCTATGTTTCTTGCCCAAAACACATGTTTCACAAACTCCATTAGGAACATCAATCGCAGGCAATCCATTAACCATTCGTTTACGAGCAAGATAATTAAGACTTCCAAAATTAACGTGCCCAAAACGCATGTGCCACAACCAATTATCATCACGAATCACAGAACTAAAGCATGATAAATTTCCATAATCTAACGTCAAAAGGAATAAGCGAGTAGAAGACATATTTACTTTTGCTATTAGTCCTCTCTGCCCATCACCAATACTATAAACTCCATCAAAAATTCTCATATCATAGCCCTTTTCTGAAAGTTTCCCCATACTCAATAAATTTTAAAGACTTGGAACATAGTAAACGTCGGGGATAAAATTTTTAGAACCATCTTTCAATGAAATTGAGATCCTTCCTTTTCCCATCACCGGTACTTTCACATTATTACCAAATTTTACTTCAGATCTAACAGACTCATCCAAATCTAAAAATAATTCTTTGCTCCCACACATATGATTGCTACACCCCGAATCCAAATACCATGTATTTTTATCACTTGAGTTCTCACTACTACTAACTAACAACAAAGTTTCCAAATTTTCAACATTATTTTTAGCATAATTATTGACATGATAATTTCAATTATTTTTCCTTCTATATCTGCAATCAGCGATTTTATGACTCGATTTCCCACTGTTATAACAACAATTAGTATTGTTACCTCCGTAATTATTACCTCCACCTGATGTCATGCCAATAATTATTTCCTCCTTGTCCGCCACTAGAATTGTAGTTGCCTCAACCTCGATTGTTGTAATCACAACCACCATCATTGTTGTAACCCCGATTACCATTATTGTTGTAACTTCGTCCACCGCCATTATTGTAGCCACGACCACCACTATTGTTGTAGCCATGACCACCTCCATTATTGTTACCACGACTACCTCTATTGTTGTAACCACGACCTTTATTGTTGTAACCACGACCTCTATTGTTGTACCCGTGACCTCTACCACCATGGTTTTGGTTTCCTTGAGTTGATCAATTATTATCCTTTGATCCATCATTCACGTTTTTCAAATTCACTTGACTTTGCAATACAACTTCTTCTGTTTTCTCTGATCTTTCACCAAATAGTAACTCAACAAGGGCGGGTTCTAATTCTGCTACCGTTAACGTCTTCAATTCTTTAGTCGTCTTATTTATTTCTACAGCACCTTGAAAAGTTTTCGTTATCGAACGAAGCATTTTTGAACAAATGTTTTCATCCGAAACATCATCTCTGTTTGCCTTCATATCTGAAGTCAGGTCTCTCACACAAGAGATATACTCTGAAACTTTCTCCGATTTCTCCATATTTATATTTTCAAATTTCTTCGTCAAAACTTGTAAATAATTTCTCTTAATTTTATCATCACCTCCGTACGTCTTTATCTAAACATCGAACGCATCATGTGTTGATTTGGAACCAATAATCTTCTTCCGAACACCATCTTCAACTCCATTAAAAATATAATCAAGTGTTTCAGCAGACTTGATTTTCTCTCCTTAGCCGCATTCTCCGCAAGTTTTCATCAACGTATTTTTCTAAATCATAGACAACCAAAAAATTGTACATCTGACATCTCTAGTCAGGAAAATTAATTTTTCCATCGAAACTTGTAACCCATATAAACCTTGCTACAAACCATCTTGACCACGAACTAGCTCGTATTGCTACAAAAGCTTGTCTGTATGCGGTTTGTTGGGAGAGGGGTACTTGAGAAAGTGGTTAAGTCGTTTAATTTGTTTATACCTCCTTGTGAACTTCAGAATAATAAGGACCCAAAAGATGTGCTTCAATCTGTAATGAGCCGGTGGCTTCCGTTGTCAGATGTTATAATGTCAATGGAGGTAAAATATATGTCATCCCCAATTTATGCGCAATCCTTTTGTCTCCTGCGCTTGCTTGCAAAGAGAGAATTTTTTAGCAACATCGGTAGCTCTGATACCAAATGTAGAATAAACTATTATGGAGCACACTATTATTTTTATGGCAGAAAATTATTATCTCACTCTTATTAGAAAATCTGAATAACACACATATTTATATAGTACCTAAATAAATCATTTATCTAATCAGATTTGGGCTAGGTTAAAACCTAATACATAAATAAATCATTTATCTAACTGGACTTGGTTTAGGATCCGATAGGTTTTAAAAATATTATTACTATCAATAGAAGAGATGTATCATACATTGGTTAGAAAATGATGTTTGTTTTCAAAGTTTTTAGATAGAATACTTCTACCATTATAACCAATAGAAGATGTATATCTCACATTGGTTAGAAAGTGATGTTGATTTTAATCTTAGGTAAAGACTTTTACTATTATTACCAATAGACGATATATATATATATATATATATATATATATATATATATCACATTTGTTAGAAATACATGTTGGTTTTAAAATGCTACTAGATCTTCATGTCCGTGCCTATGACACGGTGCTAATATATCTGGTTTCGTCAATTGAAATGACAATGTCTAAATAGAACATGCGATTTAAATAATGTTAAAGTTGAGGTGTACATTGCTTCAAGTGATAGTTGAGGGATTAATGTTTTATAAGGGGTGACTGTTCAGAAGATTAATCGCAGAGTGTGACTTTGTAATATGAAGATAAAACATAAGGAGAAGAAAAATGAGTGACTGCTCATAATATTAATTGTAGGGGGTGACTTGTAATAGGGAAAGAAAAAATATGAAGTTAAAAATGGATAACAACTCACACATGTGAATGTGAAGATGAATCTCAACCGTTAAATTTTTTAAGATAATTTAATCTCAACCTCTTCATAGATCTAATCAATTACCTAACTATTTTATAATATAGATTATTACCAATGAAAAGATATGAAATGTTATATGTAGCTAGGATTCAGAATAATAAACAATCTGACACTGTCACCAATGATCCATCCAATGACGCATCATCTTGTGTGTCATTGATACAAGCATCAACGGAATAAGTAAAATAAATAACAAACGAAACAAATACAATGACACCACGAAGTGGTTAATGTCTACAAGTAAAAAACATATAGACGATGTCTCATGGCAAAAACTTCCACTTGATTAAAAAATTGTAAATACTTACAAAATGAAAACAAACTGTTTTAGAAGGTGGAAATCATTACGAAAACTCCTAAGTGAGAAGATATATCTAATCTATATTAAATACTCTTGAATACATTAGCAAATCATAAGAACACGAAAAGTGTAGGCTGATGAAGAGAACAACGAAACTGATGAGCCTTCTGATGATGGATCATTCAATAGCTCATTGGTTTCATGGCAGCACTCTGTGTGAAATTATCTTTCTACATTCACTGCTTGGGTAACCAGACGTTCATGGATGTTCCTTTATTTTATAGAGCTCTAGGAAACCTGTCTTCCAATAAAAATACTCAACAAGGCAATGTTAGAATTAAGAAAGAGTTATTATGGAAACAGATCTCTAATTCCTATAAGTTAGGGATTGTCATATATGAGTCCATAAAGAAGGCAATGACTAAGGATCCTAGCAATTACCTAGAAAGGTAATAACATCACATGTCCTAAAAGCTAAGACACGGCAAGGAGGAGGAAGAAAATAACGCACGGTTATTTCACTCCAACAATCTCCCTATTTGTTGTTGCCTTTCTGGTCAAAGCAAATATCATCAGCGCCTGTGAATAACTCCCCCTGAATAAGACAATTAATAATATCCAAGATAATAAGAACACATCAAAATAGTTATAGCAAAACAAATATCCAAATCAAAAATGAAGTATCATCAACAGCGTCTCTCCCCTTATATATCTACTCCCCTCCTTTGAGTAGAAGAGGCAACATCATAAATATCCAACCATTTCAACAAGCAATCTTGAAAGAACTGGAGAGACGTGATCCGAGTGGCTAGGAAAGGCATTAAGTACTGGATGAATGAAACATATATGTGAGTTGTGATACTTTCTGAAAGTAATGGAACAGATGATGTACCCGAAGAAGCAACATTGGGTGGCACATCTGAAAGAACCGAACCTGTGACAATTTGAGGAGCTTCTGAATCATGTTGAACTGAAGGACTAGGATCTTGAGCATGCTGAGGAGCTGGTTGAGAACCCAAATGGCACAACATAACTTGTGCAAAACTGAGTAAAATGAAGAATCCTTAGAGGACCGAACTCGGTACCTTTTCAACCTAACATTTTCCTTCCTCATATGTCATACTGCCATTTTGCCTTTTAGTGAGATCTTTGACCATAATATGAAACTCATCAAACAATTTTTCCTCATGAACATTAGGCGTACCACAAAATTCATAAATCCTAGCAGAGAGAAATCAATTATGTGGTAGCGCACAAAAAACCTATCCATACCTTGGTGTACCCAAAATGGTTATAACAACCTTCAAATTGGCATAGAACTCCATGAAAATCTCCTTGATGTAAGGAGAATCCGTGGTAACAGTACTCAACAAATGTCGTTATTGGAGAAAAACATTTAACCCATATTGTGCAAGTGTCTCAACAGACATTATACATTCTTCAACAACATGTCTATCAATATTGAAAGGAGAAGAAATAGATTCAGTATAAAATACGGGAGAAAAAGCCTGACCGATATTCAAAGAAATGGATGAGGCAGCCGATGAAACTTCATTGGAAGCATCATTAACTGGCGCATTAGAAGCATCATCACTTGGCACATCTATGGAAAATTCTAGACTTTGTTCGTTTGAAAGTAAGCTTTCACTCGCATTAGCCTCTTTGGCTATAATAAAGTCCTGGCCATAATAAAGTCTTCATCACTTTAATTATCACGTTCTAAACCTGTTTGATGAAGAATGATGAAGAGAGCTTGGAGCCGAAGGAGATTTCGAGGCTTTTCTTTTGAATACTTTGACAAACTTGGACAGAGGCACATGTTTTTCAGAATTTTCTTCATCTTCAGCATTTACAGGCTCAAAGGGAGCCTCAAAGAAACTGTCAATAATAGTAGTTTCTCTGATATTCACTTCCATGCTTGAATTCATTGGAACATTTGGGATCATATCACCAACACCACCACTTCCTGAGCTTTGACCTTGGCCACGAGCAGCAAAGACATAACGTGAGATATTCATAGCCGCGACGAAGTCGAGATATTCTTCAACATCAGAAGATGATGCATCATACATTGGCTCATTGAATGACACATCAACACGAGCCCTTTTAACAACATCAAAAACTTTTGCAAATGTGGGTTCTAGGTCTGGATCGTAGTCACGGTTTATCTTTAAGCGACGAAAACCTCAAATAAGGTTTATAGCCCCAATTTCTTTCAAATTTGGTGGAAGATTATCCAAATCGATGGCATAATCACACTCACCAGGAAACACTACTGCAATAGGGGTTGATTCTTCGACAGTGACATCAATGGAAAATTCTATAATTTGGGAAAAATTCAACAGGGTTTGATGAGGAAATGGATGACGCAACATTGGGTGCGTCATTGACTAGAGCAGCAGGCGTTGGACATTATGACCTTGATTCCATGGAGGAACTGTAGAATGAGTGATCCCTTTTCTTGAAAATATATGCAACCATAAGTCTAGCCAAATTGTTAGAACAAACCCAATATAATCAAAACTCAATTAGAATATAAAAGGTTAAAACATGCAACGTTTATATAAGCAATTAAGGAGAGTTTAAATTAAACTCAACTACTTATCATCTAATGTATTATAGACGTGCAACAGAAACCTTTTTGGACATGAAAACAGGATGATGGAAGCCAAAACAAATTAGGAAACTAGATTTATTGGTCAAAAACCGAAAGAAACAGGAATTCCAAATTTAATCAAGATAAAATAGGAAACACAATTAAATGCTAACTAGAATACCATGACAAACCCTAGGCGTGCTTCTACCATATTTTTGAGTATCCAACAAGATCTTTTCCAAACAATCAATCCTTAACATCAACCATTCTTGAACAAGTGAGAGAGAGAGTAACACTTGTTTGCACATATTTTTCTAGGGCATAATAATCAGAAGTAAGATATAATCACAAAATATGCATGCCCTAGTTTGCATGACTAAAATGATATAGGAAGTATTGAAGACAAATGCGCATACACGTGAGGAACTGAACCAACTGATGATCTACTCAATGATGCTTTATTTGGTGCCTCACCGAAAAATCAGAGTCAATGAGTAAAAAATCTTTTCTCCCAAAACAAAATTTCACACAAATTTCCATATGTGAATTGAGATTTACTTTATTTCAAACTTCTTTTGGCCACTAGGTAGCTTTCACACTTTTCCAAAGATAACCCTCTTTCACAAGATTAATTCATGTGAACATGAAGCTTGTGCATGCACCAAAGTACCAAATGAAAAGCTACAAACCTCGTACACAAGTAGCTCTTTCTTTTATGGGCTTCATTTTGAACTTTCACAAGAGTACCTTCAAACAAGCCGAAAACTGGGAGAAAGAGTATCCATTTGAAAAAAGACTCACAGCTGATTTAACAAGAAAAACATAAGTAATTATATAAATAGGGCAAGAGATCAGATGAAACAATCGTGTAAACCTAAAGTGCACGATGCCTTTTTTTTTTGTATGTACAAGTGTAAAAATCAAATGGCACACAAAAGCATGGATTTTCTTAAGATTGAAAATCTCTCAAAAAAATATGTTCTGGTGAGAATATCAGATATTTTGTCCTAACAAACTCTATGTGAATTATGTCTTGCTCAACTAAGTCTCGAATAAAATGATATCTAAAGCCAAATGCTTAGTTCAAGAATGCTTAAACAAAAATTTTGAAATATTTACCGCACTAGAGTTGTTACAGTACACAATCAACACATCATTGTGTAACCCAAAATCCTCAATCATCTCGATTATCCACAAATGTTGTGTACAACAACTACCCACTGCTACATATTTCGATTTAGCAGTTGATAGTGAGACACAATGTTTTTTTACAATTGTACCAAGAAACCAGTAAATTTTCCAAATAAAAACAATTATTAGTCGTACATTTTCTATCATCAATGTTTCCAACTCAATTGAACACACTAAAAATAACCAAGTAGGCATTAGCTTCCTTGACGTTGTATCTAGCGTACAAGCACAAACTATACATGATAATTGGGCGACTAGTAGTTAAGTACAACAAACTTCCTATCATACTCCTACACAAAATATGGGATGAACCGACTTGGGTTTTCAAATTCAAAGTACTCTCAAGATTGAATTCCTCCACCAAGTAATGGGCATACTTGGCTTGAGAGATGAACATCTCGTCTCATGTTGAATTTCTAAACTCATACAACTTATTTTTGGAAACTGATGTTCCAAAAACGATGTCAGATTTGGGTCTAGGTATAAAATACCACATGTTATTTTTGGAAAAATTGATTCAATTTCTCATGCATGGCATTTACCCAAAAATCATCAAGAAGGGCTTCTTTAACATTTTTTTGGCTCAAACTTAGACACAAACAAGTAGTGTCTCACCTTCTAAAAATATCAGTCATACAAGCGATTCTTCGGTAATAAAAATTACGTTTATTCCTTGTAGTTCTCCCACCATGAATGCTTCCAATTACCTGAGATGTTGGATGAACTTTCTGAAGTTTGTTAGGAACATCCTTGCTGCGATCAGTAGCACTTTCATGTTCAGAATCTAGATCCGATATAATTTCATGGATTGGAGGAACGGATGATTCATCTAATGGTGCATCATCAAGTGCATCATTGATTGGACTTTCGGTAGGAGCAAAGTTTATCGATTCTGATCCAAATCCAGGACCAGAGGTAGTAGGTTTTGTAATTTCAAGTTCATCTTCTGATTCATAATCAATATCTGGGACTTTGGGACAGACGTACCAACAGATGAAGCATCATCGAGTGCTTCATCGGTATTCAAAGAATCTGCAGGTTCTGAATTTTTCTGATCAGGTTTAGAACTAACAATTTCTGAAGTACAAACTTCTGAATCTACAGAAAAACATGGCATGCTAGTGATAGCACAAGTATCTTTGTCACCAATCAAGTAACAATTGTCTGAAGATCTAGTTGCTACAAGCACACACTTGTTAGGATTATCAAAAATCTCATAAGAATTCTTGTTGAACTTTACTTGAAGATTGTCATCACACAACTGACTGATACAGATTAGTCGTAAGCCCTTCAACATGATAAACATTGTTGAGCCAAGATAAACCATCAACATCCTATGTTCCTTTTCTCACTATTCTACCTTTTGCACCTCCACCATAGGTAACCTTACCTCCATTGCACATTAAGTAGTTGGTTAGATTCTCTTTTGTACCTATCATGTGGCGTGAACATCCACTATCAAAGTACCAAGAACCTGTGCGATGAGATTTCAAAGAAATAAATGTAACATGACAGTTTACATCAATTTTTAAAACATACACTTTTCTGAAAGAACATTGTAGAGGTTTTGGTTGTTTTGGTGTATGATATTTATGATGAGCTACTCGACGAGGCACCCAATGATGCATCATATGGTACCTCATTCGATTCTGGGTAGCAAAAGGAGTGTCATTTCAGCATTGCTTTCAACACATCAGCCTTTCTTTTGTAGCAAAAAGACTTGATATGACCTATTTCATGACAATAATGACATACATACCTCTTTTTCCTCGGTTTGGAATGCTTCACAAACCCATCCTTTTGTGTTAGAGAAGAACTTGAAGAAGATTCTCCCCCTTTTTTGACAAACATAATGGGTTTGAAATCTAATCCAGTTGTGTCCTCCTTTCCTACCCCTAACGCTTCATCAAGCTTGAACTTACTTGTGTTCCATTTTGTCATAGTACCATTGGCCTTATCAAGATCAAGGCGAAGGTGTTCAATCTCACAGTCTTTCTTTGTGAGTAATACTTCCAATCTTTCCTTTTATTCTTTGTGATCTTTTACCTAATTGAACAAGAAATGAATTTTCCTATCCATTTCTATCATACGAATACATCGTTTTTTCCAATCTTCGTACAAAGCCTTGTATTCTTCAACCATATTCATATCTTCACAATCTGATTCATTATGATATGGATCTTCAGTGTCATCTACAACAAAAGAGATAAAACACTAAAAATCCAGCAGTTTGTTTGTTGATGAGGTATTCGAAGATGTATCATTGTTTGTTTTATCAAATAATAACATACCAGGTTTTCTACGAAGAGTGTTTGTCTCTTCGAGAGAAGATATTTCTCCATCTTCTTCTTCCTCACTATCACTGAATGTAGCAACAAAGATTAAACCCTTTTTGCGCAAGGTATTGACACGTTGATTAGCATAATGGCCATACCCTGAGCATGCACGGTATTGAAGAGAGTCAAGATTTTTGCCTAGTGATTTAGAAGAAGATTTAGAGAATTTGGAACCAGAAGAATCGTGAGATTTACTTAAGTTGTCTTTCTGAAAGAGTTTGGTTGATTCAATACCAAAAGGATTTTGAAAACTAGTCATTTTTTATTTGATTTTTGTTTCTAAGAAAATTGTTGAATCATGTTTAGAGTGAAGCCATTGAATTTTCTCCAAGATCAGAATTCTCAATATCTTTTGACAACTCAAGTAACTCATTAGAGGATTCAGACAAAATAGGCAAAGCAACACTTTTATCAACATTAGAACCAACAACGTTTTTCCCTTTGTTTTGTTCTGCTGAGCAAGATTAAGCTCAAAAGTTTGAAGGATCCTAGCAAGCTTTTATAATGACAATGTATCAGTGTCATGGATTTCTTCAAATGCATATATTTTGATATTAAAACTGTCGGGAAGAGAACGCATCATTTTACTAACAAGTCTAGGATTGGAAATTGGATCTCCCAAGCTTATATAGACTTATTAGAAATATCAATAAATTTCTCATGATAAGACCTAATGTCCTAATTTTCTTCCATTTTTAAATTTTCAAATCCAGTGTTAAAAAGTCTCAGTTTTGTACAACGCACACTCTCACTACGCTAAAAAATGTCTTGAAGTAATTCTCATCCTTTTTTGACCGACTGACAATTAGCCACCTTTTTCGCCATGTTAGCATCCAAAGATCCAAGGATAACATAATGTGCTTTGGAATTAAAATTAGATAAAGTCCTTTCATCAAAAGTCCAATCGTTCTCATGTTTGATCTAGACATCACCATCGGGGTCGGTTGTTTTAGCTAGTGACCATCCCTCAAGTACAGAGAGTCGTGCCCTTTCATCGATAGATTTGATGTAGACACGTATCATGACTTTCCACATAGAGGAGTTAGTAGTTGTGAGAATAGGAGGACGAGGAGTTCCATTATTACGCGAATCCATCATGGCTACAACAGAACCATCACTTAGTAAGGCTAAGCGTAGGCTCTGATACCAAATGAAATGCTATATGTAGCTAGGATTCCAAATAATAAACAATCTGACACGGTCACCAATGATCCATCTAATGATTTATCATCTCGTGTGTCATTGATACAAACAACAACGGAATAATTAAAATAAATAACAAACGAAATAAACAGAATGACACCAAGCAGTGGTTAACATCTACAAGTGAAAAACTTGTAGACGATGCCTCATGGCAAAAACTTCCACTAGATTAAAAGATTGTAAATACTTACAATATGAAAACAAACTATTTTAGAGAGTGGAAACTGTTGAGGATTGTGTAGATGATTCAACAAGCTCAGGGCGCTACTTGTGAGAAAAGGTTTAAGGAAATTGGTTGCGCCTTTCCCAACAGCTATAGCTTTTAGGATAGTTGGTAGCGCTAAGATCCTAAAAATTTTGGTATCAAAGCAGGTCCTGAGTTCGATCCCTGTGCCCAGAAAATGGTGTAATTTGTGGGAGGGAGGACCCTTCGCATGGCAGTGGACCATGCGTCGCCGCAGAGGACTGTGTGGACGATCATGCGCCCAGTGCTTGCTGGGAGGGAGATTGTAGAGGATTGGGTAGATGATTCAACAAGCTCAGGGCGTTACTTGTGAGAAAAGGTTTAAGGAAATTGGTTGTGCCTTTCCCAACAGCTATAGCTTTTGGGATAGTTGGTAGCACTAAGATCCTGAAAATTTAAAAATTGTTGGAATATGCTTCTTGATAATTTACTTATCACCTTACATATTCTATATATGTTGATTTGTTTGTCCCCATTACAGTGAGTCATCACTAGTGGCTAAAAGGTCTACGTACCGGTTAGCGTGACAACTCGTGTGACATCACATAGGTCTTAGATTAGGTGCGACCTGATCGAGTCCTACCTTCCTACATGATGATCAAACAGACAGCACCTCATATGCACTAAGCATCGGCAAACCTACGGTAGTGTCAAAAGTCTTCAGCAGACTTGTCATAAGAAAATCAAAACATCTTGAAGACTCATAACCGGCAGACATGCTACAATTCGTTGTTCTCACCAGCACACATTAGTTCTCTTGAAACAGAAAACTTGCGCCTCTGGTCCGAACATCCTACCGGCAAACCTGATTCTGCACGTGCTACAGAGAAAAGACTAAAAGTAGTTCAAATCAAGACTAATATGTCCACGCTTCATAAAGCCTGACATAGTTAAAGTTACAAGACTTTTTCTCACTCACGTGGTCTAATAAAGTCAAAAGAATCCACTTTATTGAACAGACTACCTGACAGTGCATCAGACATCAGACTTACTTTTCAGAGACTTATCAATACAGTCTAACAGGCAACAGTTCCAAGATCCACATGACAAAATCTTTTCCAATAGTCAAAGATCTTGTGGACAAAAATCTCTATCCGATAGACTTCAACAACCATATCTCTAAACGGATAGAAACATCAATCTTCATCTCTCAACGATCACATTGACTCCAGTCTATATAAGAAATCCTTTCTCTTCTCCACCCAGAGACACAGAGAGCGAAGTCGAATACAAAGACTCCTACAAGAGCTTCAAAGAAATAAAGAGATCTACAACGAGATCATCCTCACCAACGCATCTCAGATCTCTATAGAAGATCGCAGTGAATCTATCCAGACCTTAGCAAAACACTCTCAGTGGATTGCTAGGAAGAAAAGCTTGGAGAAGAAGAGAGAGATAGATCAGAAACTTCAAAAGACAGAGATCAACGTCTTGGTCAAGAATCCAGTTCTTGATTTGAGTTCTTCACCCTTTTTCGAAGAACTCAGCCTTTAGCCAACCTTCAGAACTCCATTCCAAAAGTTAAAGGTCAAGCTATTTGATCGATCTAAAGATTGATTTTAGATTATGCCCAAAGAAGATGAAGAGTTGTCTGTAGATATTGCATTCATATCTTCAGATTTGTATTCATATACAAATGTTGTCGATTGTGCAATAATCACTCATCATGGAAGGCCGAGTGCTCTGGACTCAATCGTTCAGATATTTCTTATCTGAACGACCTTAAAATTCTCTTCTCATATTAGTTTCTCGTTCTAGTCTTCTATTGCCCTCTTTGTTTAAGGATTCATCTATGAATAATTAAGTAAAGATTAAGGTTTGAAAGGACGAGGACATAAACTTTACATATAGTATATAGACTGATGTAATCTGTAATTTATCTTTGAATAAATTCAGATGTTCTTTCAAATAATTTATCTTTCAGTCTTTACCTCTCTATGAGCTTTTATAAATTGATTTATCTTTAGAAAAAATTATTCTTTAATTGATCTCCTTGAATCTGCATTTGAAGATGTATTAAGTGTGATGTTGTTCTGATCATATATTCGTGTACAATCACTTAATACTTCTTTAAATCTAAGCCTCTCTATTTTCGCTGCTTAAACTCTTTCAAACAGGCTTTCAATTTAACTGGCATTTTACCGGCAGAGTTGAAACTCCTGCTTAGAGCAAGTCTGCCGTTAGCCTCTACCAGCAGACATGCTCAATACGTTAAACTGCCGATGACATTACATCTACGCTTTAAATGAATCTAGAAGAGAAGTTTTTAAATTGACATCATACGCTATTCACCCCCCTTCTAACATATTTGAGCATAATTGTGGACCAATAGAAACCATTACGAAAACACTTAAGTGAGAAGATATATCTAATCTATACTAAATACTTTTGAATACATCAGCAAATCATAAGAATACGAAGAATGTAAGCTGATGAAGAGAACATCGAAACTGATAAGCCTTCTGATGATGGATCATTCAATAGCTCATTGGTTTCCTGACAACACTTTGTGCGAAATTCTCTCTCTAAATTTCTTGCTTGGGTAACCAAACGTCCATGACTGTTCCTTTCTTTTATAAAGTTTTAGGAAACCTGCCTTTAAAGAAAAATACTCAACAAGACAATGTTAAGATTAGGAAAAAGTTGTTATGGATATAGATCTCTAATTCATATAAGTTAGGGATGCCATATATGAACCCATAAAGAAGACAATGACTAAACATCCCAGTAATTACCAAGAAAGGCAATAACAACACATATTCTAAAAGCTAGGACACGACAAGGAGGATGAAGAAAATAACGCACGGTTATTTTACTCCAAAAAGATATATTCCACATTGATTAAAAAATGATATTGATTTTAAAAGTCTTTAGATAAAATATTTCTACCTTTATCATCAATAGAAGGGAAGCGATATACTCCCTCCGTCCCTAAATTATCGTTCTCGTTTCCTTTTTCGTCCGTCCCAAAATAATTGTCCAGTTTGAAACTTACTTTTTAGAACATCACTTTTACCACTTTACCCTAACTTTGTCACTCTACTTTATTTATGTGCCACATACACATGGGCTTTAAAGGAAACTACACATTAAACCAATATAAATAATCAAGTCTTGTTTTTTCTTAAACTGTGCGCCGGGTCAAGCATGACGATTATTAAGGGACGGAGGGAGTATTATTTAGAAATAGATGTTTTAAATTTTTGAAGGTAAAAGACTTCTACTGTTATTACCAAACGAGGAAATGTATCTCACATTGGTTAGAGAGTGATATTGGTTTTAAAAAATTTAGATGATGTATCACACATTGGTTACAAAGAGATGTATCACACATTATTTATAAATGAGTATTGGTTATAAAAGTCTTTAGTTAAAATAATTTTTATGTTATTACCAATAGAAAAGATCTATCTCACACTGTTTAGAAAGAGATATTGGTTTAAAAGTTTTTAGATAAAATACTACTATTATTAAATAGTGTTCTAAAACTCTCCGCCTAGCTCCGCCTAGGCGCTAGGCCCCTCTCTACCGCCGCGACTTTCTTAGTCGCCGCCTAATCGACTAAGTCGGCGTCTACATCAAACCTCGCCGACCTTAATTTATTTTTTTAGCTTTGATTTTGTGGCATGCGGTGATCGGAGAAGGAAGGGGGACGAACTGGAGAAGGAAGTGGAAGTGGTAATGGTGATGCAGAGAGGGAGGTAATGGGGGGCGAACTTGAGTAATTTTTTTTTAGCTCTAAATTTGGCTGGTTTATTGCTTTTGGGTTGTTTGAAAGTGGGATTAATGGTAGGTTTGTATATTTTTGTTCATTTTACAAATATAGACAAATGTTTGATAAAATGACAAACATAAAAAAAATTAAATTTGTATTCAATATATTTGATATTTGATGTAAATTATCAAAAAAAATGGTAATTATGTCTTAATTCTAGGCCTCGACTAGTCCCCTAGGCGCTAGGCGCTAGTGTGCCGCCTAGCGACCGCCTAACGATTTTTAGAACCTTGTTATTACTATAGAAGAGATATATATCACATTTGTTAGAAATTGATTTTGATTTTAAAAATGCATTATTATCAATAGAAAATATGTATAGCACATGGTTAGAAAGATATGTTGGTTTTAAAAGTCTGTAGATAAAAGACTTAGACTTTTATTACCAATAGAAATAGAAAACAAGTATCTCACATCGTTTAAAATGAATAATAATTTTAAAAGTTTTTAACAAGACTTCTACAATTATTATCAAGTTATATGTTTGTTTTAAAAGTCTTTAAACAAGAGGCTTATACTATTATTATCAATAGATAATATGTATCTCACATTAGTTAGAAACTATGTTGATTTAAAAAGTTTTAGGTGAAAAAAGTTTAATACTCCCTCCGTCCCTAAATTATCGTCCTCCTTTCCTTTTTTGTCCGTCCCAAAATAATTGTCCACTTTGAAACTTACCTTTTTATAACATCACTTTTACCACTTTACCCTTACTTTTTCACCCTATTTTAATTATGGGCCACATGCACATGGGCTTTAAAGGAAACTACACATTAAACACCAATATTAATAATCCAGTCAAATAGGTTTTCTTAAACGGTGCGCCGCGTCAATCAGGACAATAAATTAGGGACGGATGGAGTATTAGTAACAATAGAAGAAATTAAATTATTATAACCGTTAAAGCCTTTAACAATCCAATTATAATGTTCAAAAGTTATATTATTATTAAAAAATATAGTATATCTCACATTATACATGTGCGAAGCCCGAGCTAAATAACTAGTTATCATGTCAAGCAAAGCAATAATGATTTGGTGACGAAACTAAATTAGTGTCTTTTTTAAACATTCATTGCCATCAAATTAAGTCTCATTTACTTTCTACTCCTTGATTAAGAAAGTGCGACTAATAACAAAAATGTTAATTGACATTTACTATGAAATAACAAAACCCTAAATATAATACCCAAAAACATTAAATACAACACTATTTTAGAGGTTAAGTTACCAAACGGTCCTCTTTCGATTTTAAAAGAAAAAAAACCACAACTTAAAGAGGTCAAGTTACCGAACTACCCTCCTTCGATTATGGACAAAATAGTTACACAAAAAATAGAACAAAATCGCCAGGAAAAAAATATTTTGACAAAAGAGTTGTCATGTGTTTTGTAATTTAAACAAAAAAATCGTCAGGTGTTTTGTAATTTAAACAAAAGAGTCGCTTAGGGCTAGCGACTCTAAGCCTCTTTTAGATTATTTTTTGCCGCATAATTGTTTTTTGCGATTTTAGCTTTAAAAATTATTTTTTAATATAGAGAAAAAGAAATATATAACATATATTGAGTACAACATATGTAAGAACTTACTATAAAAAAAGAATCAACATGAACGTTGTTATTCGAATCGGAATTCATTGAAAAATTATTGGAAAAAAGAATTAAAAAACCAGAGTTTATGGTTAATTGTATCAGAGGGTTTATGGTTAATTGTACTTGAGGGTTTGAGGTATATCAGTATTCAAAGCTGGTATAAATTTTTTTTTATAAGAGGATAAATTAGTATTTAGAGTTTGTGGTTAATTACAACTTTTTTTATAAGATGATTAATTAATAATTCGACCCTTAAATGAATATTATATTTATTATTTTTTGTATTGTATTTAGGGTCTCCTAGTAAATAGACTCTGTTAAAAGACTTGTGTAGGACGGTCTTACGGATCCTAAATCTAAATCCGTAAGACGGAGCCCCATTTAGAAATTTATGAATCATAATAAATAAATAATATGTTATAAAAAATAACAAAAATGTATCAGCCAAGAAGGTTCCCATCAATGGTGTTTTTAAGTTTTATTAAAAAGTGACACTTTAATACTAAAACGTGATATTTTTAATGCTAAAAAGTGACACTTTTAAGGTCAATAACGATAATTTTTATTTATAAGGAAAAATGACACTTGTACAGTCAAAAGTAACTTATTTAATGCTAAAAAGTGACACTTTTAATGTTATAAAGTAACACTTTAATGTCAAATGTAATGATTTTTATTTATAAAAAATTAAACACTTTTCAAAGTGAAAATAACACATTTAAGACAAAAAGTGATACATTTAAGCTCAAAAAGTAACACTTGTATAGGGAAAAATTATAATTTTCATTAAAAATGCAAGTGACACTTCTAAGGTTAAAAGTGACACATTTTATACTATAAAGTGGCATTATTAATAGTAAAAAGTGACACTTTGCGTATATAAACATAAGAGTTGGTGCTGTAATTTTCAAAAACTAAGGGGTTGTATTGAGATTTTTGAAATTTTGTTCCATTTAACCTGGATAAATCTGTTTTACGGATAAATATCCGTAAGACCATCTTACAGGAAACGACCTCAAGTCATTAAAATGTACGGATGTTCAATCATTACAACACATTTTCACGACTACAAGAACAACCATAACAAAGAAAAAAAGAAAATAAAAATGAATAGAAGACACAGATATTAAAAAGTAGAAACAACGGAGTAACATTTTAGACCAAGCATAAGTCGATTTTAAACAATGTTTACGTTGGTCAGATCAGATGTGGATTGTATTTTATGTGAGATTGCCAAGCTATAATTAACCATTCTTGCAAAAAGGGGGGTCCTTAATCCTTATATTAATTAGATCATTAAAAAAAAATCCAAATCACAAATCAAATGCGTTGTACTGTTGACAACTCCCCACCAACCAGAAATCCATAAATTAATCCAATTCCAATAATGGTACGTATAAATATTTTAAGCTTATTACTATATACATAGTCTGTATGAATAGATAGACTCATAGACCTCACAATGGTTGGATCTTGAATTCTTCATCATTGATTTCATCCCTCAAGGCTCAAACATAATCCAAAACGTTAAAATTGTGATTAGTGAGCCACTCAAATTTTTGACTCATTTAACATACTTAACATTTAGAATAAGGTCAATATAATCTTGTTGATTTTTACCAAATATGTATATATGTCTTTTGAGTCATACTTAATTTCTTGATCATATAACAGAAATTCATAGCACTTAGAATTATTTTGATTAATTAATGAGCAAAAATTTATAAAACTGAAAGGACTCAATAATCCGCCTCCCACGTGGACGACACGTGGCAGCCAGAACGACCTGGTCAAGCCGAGGATCACCATTAATACGAGCAAACCGAGCACGATCAGGCCGACCAGGGTCAGTCCGAGCAAATTCATTCCGAACAAGCCGAGCATTGCTAGGCCAACCGGGACTGGCCCAACCTTGATTAAGACCGATCATCATAATAAACGAGGGTGCGAAACCGACCGACCAAGCAACCATGAGGGCTCATGGTTGACCCCGTGACCATACCAACCTGAACGAGAGACGTCATCACAGTACAAAGCACGCCAGGTGGCCCAGCTTAATTGGAGAGACACCAACGTGCTCTGCACCCGCCGCACCACTTACGGTTGACTTCTTTCCTGATACTTTGACATACCTGACAAAAGTGAGAACCAATGAGACTTAGCCAACGACCAACAGATTTGGTCTCCATCATGTTGTCCTACCTTGTCTTGCAAGCCAAGCCTGGAGAGGAGTATAAATAGAGAGTATGACCATCTTCTTGAGGTACGACACTGTTCATACTTAGCAATTACCTTGCACAAATACATAGAAACATTCACGGTGATCTCAGGGAACGCCTGTGCTCACCCTTGTTATCCCATCACTGACTCTCACGCCGGAGGGCTTTAGTTGGAATAACCTCCCAGCTCCCTTAACGGTGTCTCTCTTGTTTTCTCAGGTTACCAATCCAGGAACTCACCAGGGTCAGGGAAGCCACGTGAGGACCAGCCAGATATCCAAACACTAGCTTTCACCATATTGACTCATCACCCAGATCAACTCCACGTAAACCTCCAAATATAGTCACCCATTATTTGGCGTGATAAAAAAGATACATCAAAATAGCAAGTTAAAAATTTATTTTTAACTAATTTAGTAAAAGAGTACGACTACAAGTTATACATCTCATTCTTTAGTTTTACGGATAAGGTTAAGAAGATAAGATTTGGGCTCAGAATATCATGTACAGTTATAGGATATATTTTTTCCATTTGATTACTTTTAATAATTTTTTATTATTATTTTGAACTTTAACCCGTAGAATTGGATTACACGTGGATTATGATCCAATTCAATTAATTTCTTAGAATTGGATCTGAACATGATCCACTAGTACTTGCATCCAATCCAACCCATCCGCTCCGATCTCCGATTGCCGGTTCTAGGACTAAGCATTATGATTTATTTGTAAACCTAAGCTCAGACCCAACTTGTTAACTTCTAACACTAAATCCCATTTATTTTCAATGTTCAAACATTTGTCTTTTGCTTCAAGTGTTGTCTTGTGGTACCCCATCTCTTA
This sequence comes from Codonopsis lanceolata, assembly GCA_013146195.2. Classification (NCBI taxonomy): domain Eukaryota; kingdom Viridiplantae; phylum Streptophyta; class Magnoliopsida; order Asterales; family Campanulaceae; genus Codonopsis; species Codonopsis lanceolata. Next base: position 141,606,263 of record CM028379.1, on the reverse strand, counting down.
TCTCTATTTAAAGGCCAAATATAACCAATTTCCCCCACATAACACTGTCACTATTATGGTCCCCAAGAGGGGGCAGTTTTGTCTTTTGGCTATAAATTGAGCGGTGAGCTTGTTTGTCACCTAAACAAACAGCCAGGAAAGATACTGTCAGTGTCATGTAGTATGATCAATGATGTACCAAATGTTGGGATAAATTAAATGGTGAGGTTTCGCTCCCCCATCAAATTCAGCCAAATTAATCATAAACATTACTTTCTCTTCTCTCTCCCTCTCTCATTTTACCACCTCCAATTTACTATAAATACAACTATTTAGTCAATTTTTACCTCCTTTTGTTTGGCCAAAAAAATATACTATAAAGTTCCATTAAAAAATTCTCATATTCAAAAAATTCCAAAGTCATAATTTTAATATCAAAAAGTTCAAAACTTAACGTGTATACAAATGTCGTTATGTTAAAAAAAAATCATTTGGACGATCTTTTTGCCATTTATGACAATGATGATAAGAATTAAATTGTATATTTTTATTATTATTACTATTATTATTGTAACAATAATATTGTTGTTATAATAGTAATATTATTGTCTGTATCAACATTATTAGTATTATATCTCAAAAGTCTATTTAAGAAATTCATTTTCCAACCACAACAACTATTCAATCCATAATCCAAAACTAATATTTTCATACTAAAAATTGAAAAAGTTAACCTTCGAACTTTTATAAAAATTGTGGTAGTAATATTAGTAATGATAATAATTAATAATAGTAATCGTATTAATAGCAAATTGTTTGATGTTATTGTTATTATTAATAGCAAGTTATTTGTTGTTATTGTTATTTTTTTATTATTAATATTATTATTATTTTATCTAAAATATCGAATCATTAAAATCATTGAAGTTAAAAATAAATTTCCATTCAAATAAAACTGCATACTCTAACGATGTTAGTAGAAACGTTAGGTTTTGGACGTTTTGGTATTAAGAGTTTAACTTTGAGACTTTTTAGATTAAAGAATTATTTTTGAGATTTTTTGGATATGAAAATTTTTTAGTATGACTTCTTCCAAAAAAACAATTTACTAATTTTTACCCTCGTCTAATCGTATGCCCCAAATTTATACCCAACCATTTAAATTTTGAATTAAAATTTGGAAAATTTTACCCTTAAAATATGGTTGATAAAGATTCAACCACATTTCGAAAAGGGTAATGTTAGAGCCACTCTAATAGCACTCAATTTTAGGTACCAAATGATGTGGCTTTTTATGTGTTATATTGTTAACATAACTTTTTAACTTATAATGGAGCCCATAAAATGTCAAATAAGATGACACATTAGAAACCACATCATTTGGTGCATAAATTTAAGTGTTCATTGAGTGGCTCTAGCATTACTCTTTAGAAAATTATTCCAATTTGGTGTGTCAATCAAATATTATATGAATATTTGATAAAGTCATCTTGTTTGATAATATTTGATTGTTTTATTTGAAAGTAGAACCTTTTTTTTTTTTTGGTATATTTTGGTTATACTCGTACTCAGTTGCATTCCCATGGCTCGATTCCTTTTCCAACAAACAAGGGTGAGTGAATCATTTTCTCTTTCTCATTTAAATCATTATCAGCTTAGTCCATCAGTTTCGGGTAAAAAGTTTATTGTACTATTTTGATATGTTTCACTTTAAAATTTAATTTTCAAAACTCATATCTATAATCTCAATCACATTTCAATATTACCCTCCGCATTTTTAACATATTAATTATGTCCAAGCATTTTTGTAAATATGATAAATTTTGATGACAATTATATATCACTTAATAATTAGACTTTTCAAACATGGAGTCTTTCAATAAAACGCATATAGAGTATATCACAAATCATAAATCATATAGATGAGAACTATTTATTAATCCAACATTGCTAGCTTTACATAAGGCTACAACTTTTCTTATGACTAAGCCTTTAAAAAATATAAAGTAATTTTGGAAAAAGAAACGTTTACCTTCTTCAAGCCTTAATTGTAAGAAAGTTCTAGTCTTTGTTGTAAGAATATATTTTCATTCTTAATAAACAAACTTATTACATAGGCACTGGATTACACGAGTTTTGAAGTTTTCCATTACCATATATTTACATTTTACAACAAGGGGATTAAAACACATGCCTATGTGGCTTAAGATTAAAGTCGAGTAAAGGTAGAGTGCTAAAAATGTTATTTTAAAAAGATATTTTTTAAAAAAATAATTATTTTAGGATGAATGGAAAAAGAAAATAAAATAATAATTTTGGAATAGAGGACACAGTGTATATTAAAAAAAAAATGCGTATGGGTTGAATGTTTGAATATGTAGAAATTTAAGATGACAAGTAAGAGGGAGTAGCAGTCACTTTCTTGCTTGCCCAGCTAGTTCCGTGTTTGCAACGCAAATTGGGTATTAAACTAAGGAGTAGGGGATATGTTTGGTGTGCATTATTGTTGATAAAAGTTATACTAGGAATTAAAATGCATAAATTAAGCAACATCAAAAGTGGATCCACTAGCCACTAACCATCAAATTAAATGTATTCGCTCAATGATTTCTAATTCGAAACCATTAACAATTTATTGTTATAAAATAGTACAGGGAAATTCATAAATAATTTAGATATAAAATTGATAAATAATTAAAATGGTTACTGTTATGGAGAGTACTGTACAGGAAGTCTAATTGAGATCCTAAAGCCTTCTTGTAAAATGTCTGTCGATAGACTTTAAGTCTACTAGTGAACTTTTGCAAAGTCTGCTGGTGAGTCTTTGCGAAGTCTGTTAGCGAGCTTTGGCGAAGTTTACTGGTGAACCTTTGTAAAATCTGCTTACTATTCTAGTCATCAGTTTTCCTTTTTAAAACTTTTCCTAGTAGTTATTTCTTTTTTCTCTTAATTTTTATTCTTTATTAAACTTCATTTTAGTGGTAAAACGCATGTTACATGCATCGGATATTTCTTTTAAACACACGCATAGCATGTGCCACTCCAACAATAATGAAGATCGAATTCAAGAAATAAAAACATGGTTGTAATCCAAATAACTCTCTAAGGCAGTTTGTTCCATATCTTTTCTCGGAGAAACGAAACTGAGAAAAGGATGATGATAGAAAGGAAACAAAATACTCCAATAAAGTTACAAAACAGCCAACAAAAAACAAGCTCGTCATGGACTTGATTACTAGTAGATACAAAAGATGTAACACCCCATTACCCATACCCCACCAGTAATTCTATCAACTATTTTTTTTATTTTTCATTTTTATTCATATATTTACTTTCATTTATTACAACAAGAAGTATCTCATTCTCAAACCACATGACATGCATGCTACATTTATTTCCCAAGCCAACAACGGACAACACCAAATAAGTGCATCGGACCAAAAGAAGCCCATGTGAAGAGCCCAATATTCATCCCACGAGTTTTATGTCCATACAACAATCACTACAAGTCCTTGCTTCAATTGAAGATGCGGACTATAACAGTTAACATATTTAGTAGTGGTATGTATACATATGTATATTTATATAGCAGAATAGCTGTAATCATCCGCTGGTGGACCCTGAGATAGAACAGTTAGCACTACAAAGGTCCCAAATAGTACCGTAACAATGGCGGTAAAGTTGACAAGGAATGCCTCTGAGCCATATTTCTCAAGGCCACTATTCTCGAGGAAGGTCAGCTTTTCAAGAAACCCAAGTGCAGCGTTCCCAACAGCCAAGATGTAAACGAAAAGCCCAAACAGCACGTGCCATGGAACTGACTCCCTTCTGACTTCTTCCGAACAACCAGGGAAGAAGAACACCAGGAAGCCATAAAGCCACTGTAACAAAATCACAATCCATTAATTTACAAGTTCTTTTAGTCTTTTTTACCTTCGTTTTTTGGAAGAATTGTACATATGTTTAAGGAACTAGACGCAGATCAATTTTTCAAGTTGGAGAAGTTCTCTAGTCCAACTGATAATTACCTGAATACCATAGAGAGAGATAATCCCAATCCCAAGCCAGGAATGTAAACTGTACAAATTGGCAATATTGCTTTCATTATGAAATTTGAATGCCATATACACTCCAATGATGCCAAGTACCAGGGCGATACCATGCAGAACTAGATGAATCAGTTTCTTATCTTTCTTGTTGAATGGAAGGGATTTATAGCTTATAATGGCTGCAAATGTCAGCAAGATTTAGATAAGAAAATAACAAACTAATTAGAATACAAAAACTAAAATGTCTCAATTTAAAGGCAACTATATATCTTATAAAAACAATATAAGTACCTTCACCACCTAATATGATTAATCCAATCAGAATCAGAACAGGATGAAGCTGCATGAGAAGAGAGGACAAAATTAGAAGGAAATGTGAAATTCAGGATGGTAAACTAAACAGAGAGCACACTCTATTGTGCTTCAAAATTTGACCCCTATGAGAGCAATATTTCAACTGATTACAACTAGTATGTCAAAAATGAATCTGTGCTAGAATAGATGGGCACCATGCAGAAAACATTAACTTGACCCTTCATAGGTCAGTGGGGAAAAACACAACAAAAGAACAACATATATAAGATGGTCTTCTGATAATCACTAATCAGTGACCACCTAAAACTAGATCTTAATGAATTGAATTTCGGATATGCTCCTGAATCAGATGCAGATGCATATACCAGGTAGAAATTTCTGAATTGATATATTCATGTGTGAGCTAATAGATTATGCATTTTGTAACATAAAACCACTTGATAAGATTCTTTCAGAATATCCAATATCAACCCCATGTACATCTCCTTCTGCAAGTGATTGGGCATTTATGACGCCTGTTTATGAGGGAGAAAACAGATGTTGAAAACAAGGAGGGGACTATAAAGGTAATAAGAATTATTGAAGGAAGATTGAATTTTATTGATGGTATCGTAGCTATATATATACAAGTACATATGAGTAACCTACAAGAAACCTAGAATTGTATTTACATAGGAAAAGGTAACCATAACAAAATAGGAAACTAAATAGAATCAAAATCTTGAAGAGATTTAGTAGGATCTCTAACAGGCCCCCTCAAGATGGACGATCAAACGTGAGACCAATCTTGGACATAAGATCAAGAAACCGAGAGCGAGCAAGAGGCTTAGTTAATGCATCAGCAAGTTGATCACTTCCCTTGATAAAAGAAACACGAAGTCGTTGACTCTGAACATACTCTCGAACAAAATGATAATCAAGACCCAAATGTTTCATTTTTGAGTGAAACCTTGGATTTGCAGCAACATATGTAGCACCCATGTTGTCAGAGTAAATGACAGGAGAAGTAGTAGTGGAAAAACCGAGTTCAGACAGAAGGTTTTGGACCCATATGACTTCAGCAGTAGTGGATGCTATAGCACGATACTCCGCTTCTGTAGAAGAACGAGCAAGCGTACCCTGCTTGCGTGATGGCCAGGAGATAGGGTTCCGTCCCAAATAATCAATGTAACCAGTAGTAGATGTGTAGGTATCCTTGTCACCAGCCCAATCAGCATCAGTGAACGCATGCAAAGAAGTAGGAGACTGATGATGAAGTAGAAGCCCATGCGTACTAGTTCCCACGAGATAGCGAAGCAATCTTTTAAGGGCAGCCCAATGAAGATCAGTGGGCTTATGTAAAAATTGAGATAACCGATTGACAGCAAAAGATAAATCCGGGCGGGTAAGAGACAAGTACTGAAGAGAACCAACAAGAGCTCTATTCTCGGTGGGATTTGGCGGTGGGTTACCCAGAAAAGCCGAAAGTGGCGGATGAGGAGTGAGGGGTGTAGGCACTGGTTTAGCTTCAAGCATTTTGGAACGTGTAAGTATATCCTGAATATATTTATGCTGACTGAAAAACAAACCATTTTTGTGGGGAATAACTTCAACACCAAGAAAGTAAGATAAATTGCCCAAGTCTTTGAGAGAAAACCACTTGGAAAAAGTGGATATAAAGGAATCAAGAAGTGTAGAATCCGAGCCAGTAATAATGATGTCATCAACGTACACAAGTAAATAGATAAAGGCATGTTGATGATGTAGAGTAAACAAGGAGGCATCGGAAACACTATTTTTAAATCCAAGCGAAAGCAGATAATTTTTTAATTCAGTATACCAAGCACGAGGAGCCTGCTTAAGGCCACAAAGCGCTTGACGAAGCTTGCAAACATGTGTAGGATAACAAACCAAGGAGGTTGCACCATGTAGACATCTTCGAGAAGAGACCCCTGAAGAAAAGCATTGTTAATATCCACTTGACGAAGTTGCCAACCATGAATTGTGGCAAGGGAAAGAATGGTATGAATTGTAGCAGGCTTTACAACTAGACTAAAGGTTTCTGAATAGTCTAAGCCAGGTCATTGATGAAACCCTTTAGCAACAAGTCGAGCTTTATGACGATCAATGGATCCATCTGAGTTGTACTTTGTTCGAAACACCCATTTGCAACCCACAAGATTTTGAGACGGAGCGGAAGGAACAAGATCCCAAGTGTGGTTTTTTTGAAGAGCATCATATTCGTTTTGCATGGCAGCACGCCAAGCGGGAATTTTTAATGCTTGGGTAACAGTGGTGGATTCAGAAAGTGGAGATTGGAGAGAGGCAAGCAGGTTAAGTTTCTGAATGGTGATCTTGTTTTGAAGACGAGTGACTGGGCGATGAGGTGGGGGTGGGTGGGCAGCTGAAGGGGAGGATAGGGGAGCAGCTACGGAAGAAGAAGGGACAGGTGAAGTAGGGTGTGAGGGCTCGGCAGTAGGAGTTGATGAGGGAGGTGTGTCGGCAGAAGGTGTGACAGAGGAGGAGAACGTAGGGCTAGGAGAGGCAGGCGGAAGAGGAGGGGAAAAGGAGGAGGAGATGACGGGTGTAGGTGAGGGGGCAAAAGATGGAGTGGGTAATAGAGGTGAATGAGTGAGGATAGGAAGACATAGTGTACACCATGTATCGGCTTGAGTGGTAACGAAACCAGAGGAGGAGGACCGAGAGAGAGAAGAGAATGGAAACTCATTCTCCACAAACTTAACGTGACGAGACACAAAGGTTTTTAGGGATTGTGGATCAAGACAGTAGTATGCACTTTGGGTTGGAGAATAATCGACAAAGACACAAGGAGAAGAGCGAGGCTCAAGTTTATGAGAGGTATAAGGACGTAACCAACGGTAACAAAGACACCCAAAACTTCGAAGTTTAAGATAGTTAGGGTTATGACCATGGAGCTTAAGAAACGGAGACTGGAGATGGAGAGAAGGGGTGGGCATACGATTAATGAGGCAACAAGCAGTAACAAGAGCGAAGGGCCAATATTAAAGTGGCATATGAGAGTGAGAAAGTAAGGAAAGACCAGTTTCAACAATATGTCTGTGACGTCTCTCAGAATATCCATTGTGCTCGGGAGTATGAGGAGAAGTAAGATGAGTAATACCATGAGATTCAAGCACCGGACGAAGACCAATATATTCACCTCCATTGTCACTAAAAATAGTGATAATGGAACGATTAAAGAATTTTTCGACACGAAGCTTAAAGGTGGTGAATATTTTTGTTGCATCACTTTTGTATTTAAGGGGATAAATCCAGATGTACTTAGAAAAACAATCAACAAATATAATGTAATTCTTGAACCCATCATAAGAAGGAACAGGAGATGTCCAAACATCACTGTAAAGTAAATCAAGAGGACTATGAGAAGAAATAGTATTATCATTAAAGGGCAATTTATGAGATTTGTTACAATCACAAGAATTGCAATGAAAGTCTAAAGACTTAGGAATATTTAAACCAAACGAATTGCTAATGTGACGTAAAACAGGATAAGCTGGGTGGCCTAAATGATGATGCCAATTTATTGTAGATGACTTGACGGAATGAACAGCAGGAGGAGGGACGCCATTCATAGACACCAGACTCAAAAATGACTTGAAGAAGGATGACTCCCGTTTGTAGATCCTTCACAGGAAAAGAAGATGGTAAGAAGGTGATAGAGACGTTATTATAAGAACAAAGTTTTGACACGGAGATTATGTTACGAGAAACAGATGGAACATGAAGAACCTGACTAAGATTTAAAAGAGAAGAAGAAGTAGGGATAGAGGAAGAACCAATGTTGGAGATGGGTAAGCCGGAGCCATCACCAATGAGGAGTTCTTCGGTGCCATCGTAGGGAGAATGAAGCACCAGATTATGAAGATCATGAGTAACGTGATGAGTAGCGCCACTATCGAAAAGCCAATTGGGAGTGTGAGGAGTCGAGGTGGTGGCAGTATAGGCATTAGGTTGAGAAGAGGAAGAGTTCCGGGGCTGGTTGCATGTTTGGGCCGAATTGGAGGATGTAGGAGAGGGGTTAGGGACAGTGACATTGGGGTGGGATTGGCGGAAGAGGGGACATTGGGGTAGGTAATGGCCTAATTGCCGACACCATTGGCATCGACCATTGTATGGGCGGCGGTTTGAGGGTGGAGACTGGTAGGATGTAGTGGACGGATTAGGATGTGGTGGATTGAGGTTGGACTGATTAGGGTTTGGTGGTTTGGCGGTAGATCTAGGCTGGGAGGTACGAGGAGGGTTTTTGGTAATGTAGTTAATGGCGGCAGGGAAGGAGGTAAGGGTGGCGGCTTTGTGTTTAAGAACAAGTTCCCGGTTTATAAGCTTTTCATGGAGTTCCTCAAAGTTCAATAGGGTTTTCACGACTAAGAACAGCCTGAAGTCGTATTTTGTGGAGTAGGATCCAGGTTTCATAGTGGCCAAGAAGCTGCAAGCGCTGAAGCAGGACTTAAAAACATGGAACAGAGAAGTTTTCGGAAGGGTAGACCTTAAAATCAAAGAGCTGGAAGAGAAGATAAGGAGTATAGATGAAAGTACTGGGAGAGAAGAGAGTTATGAGGTCGAGGTAAGTCGTAGAGAGGAAATCATTGTAGAGCTGGAACGTCTTCTTAAAAGTGAGGAGATTAGTTGGAGGCAAAAATCCTGTATTCAGTGGCTAAGGGAGGGAGATAGAAATACTAAATTTTTTCAACGTATGGCGAGTGTTCATTATGCAGCAAACCAGATCCATAAGGTCACCATAGATGGTATAACTTTGCAAGATCTGTAGAGGTAAAGAAAGGCATTGTGGAGTTCTATCGAATCTGCAGCGACGTGAATGGAGAGCTGATTTGGGCGGTGTCGGCTTCAAATCTCTAAGCTCCGCAGATGCGGATGGTGCAGGCAGGCTTTTCGAGGAGGAAGTAGTGGCGGCTTTGCGTAGCTTGAGTGGAGATAAAGCTCCGGGGCGGATGGTTTCTCCTTGGCCTTTTCGGCATTCAAGATTGGGAAGTAGTGAAAAACGACATTTCAAGGAAGGTTTTAATCATTTCCACGATAACTTTCGGTTTGAGAAGAGTCGAACTCTACCTTTATTGTGTTGATTCCTAAGAAAAAAGGAGCCAGCGACGAGGACTTCAGCCTATCGTCTAGTTGGCGGGGTGTACAAGCTCATCTCCAGGTGATGTCTCGGAGGTTGAGGAAGGTGTTAGGCAAGATCATCTCAGATTCCAAAGCATGCTTTTGTCATGGAGAGCCAAATTCTTCGATGCATCTTTGATTGCCAATGAAATTGTGGATGCTAGATTAAAAAGTGGCGTTCGGGATTCTTTGCAAGTCGGATATAGAAAAAGGCATATGATCATGTAAATTGGGGTTTTTGTTACACCTTAAGGAAAGGATGGGTTACGGTTTCAAGTGGAAGAGATGGATCCGTTTTGCATATCTTCGGCTAGGTTCTCGGTGTTATTCAATGGAGATTCCGCAGGTTTTTCGTGAGCTCGAGGGTTTGAGACAAGGAGATCCCTCTCCCCTTTTTGTTCATCATAGTCATGGAGGCCCTTAGCAAACTTACGGAGAAAGCTGCTTTGGGTGGCTACATCAATGGGTTCAAAGTGGGTGGGGAAAACTCTACGGAGACTTTGGTGTCTCATCTCCTCTTTGCAGATGACACTCTAGTTTTTTGCGGTGCGGGCAGCGGGCTATCTTAGGATGGTGCTACTTAGGATGGTTCTTTCTTTCGGTTGCGCATCAATATTTCCAAAAGTGATATCATTCCGGGCGATGTTCGGGATGTTAACGCTTTGGCTTTTTTCTTTTTGGATGCAAGGTTGCCTATCTTCCGTCAGTATACCTTGGTTTGCCTATCTCAGAGCCACGAATAAGAACAAGAATGTATGGAACTTAGTGGTTGCTAGATTCGAGCGTCGGCGGGTGGAAGAAGCGATTTGTCGAAAGGGGGAGATTGGTGTTGGTGAAAAATACTCTCTCGAATTTGCCTACGTCACTTCGTAATCCCGCTTCGGTTAAGTAATAGATTAGAGAATTTGGAAAGGGATTTTTGTGGGATGGTTGGTCGTCGTCATGAAACTTCATCTTGTTAATTGGGACATAGTTAGCTCGATTTGGGGAAAAGGGGCTTAGGAGTGAAAAATCTCAAATTGTTTAATGAAGCGCTGGGAAGTGGTCAGTGGTTGTGGAGGTACTTGGTAGATAACGGGGCCTTATGGAGGAAAGTGGTGGAGAGTAAATATGGCTTAGGGAATCATTTATGGTTTCAGCAGAGGTCTCTGAAGCTTTTGAGGCGGGAGTATGGAAAGGTATTAGTAAAGGCTGGAATGCTTTTGGTAGGAATATTTCATTCGAGATTGGGTCGGGGGCGAAGGTGGAATTTTGGAAAGACTTATGGTGTGAAGACGAGGTGTTATCCGGATCATTTCAAGAGCTCTTCTCCTTGTCAGGGAAAGGAATAGTTTGATCGGCTCGGTGCTCTCTTTAGAGGGAGGTCGAGTATCACGGAACCCGACGCGTTTAGAAGAAATTTTCGGATTGGGAGATGGATTCGGTGACTAGATTCTTTGAGCTCCTTTACGCTCAAAAAGTTGGTGGCGAGTCCGATAGGGTGGTTTGGAGAGGGTCGAAGGACATCAAATTCTCGATGAAAGGATATTATGTCAAAGTCAAATAGAGATCGGTCATCTTTTCCATGGAAGTCGGTGTGGAAGGCGGTAGCTCCAAGTCGCGTAGCCTTTTTGCTTGGGAAGTGGCGAGCGAGGCTATTCTAACCGGGGGATAACTGAGGAAAAGAGGGATCATATATGTTAACAGATGCTTCTTGTGCAAGGAGAGTGTAAATCACTTGGTTTTGCACTGCCCGATGGTTGGGGAATTGTGGAACCTTTTGTTCCGCTTGTTCAAAGTGGAGTGGGTACTCCCGGAGACCTCCAAATATTTGTTGTGGAGCTGGAGGTATTTTTGGCGTAGGAAGGAAAGAAATCTTTTGTGGGAAGTTGCTCCGTTGGGGGTGTGGTGGACAATATGGAAGGAAAGAAATCGGAGAGCTTTTGATAACGAGGAAGGACCTATTTCAAATTTGAAGAGTGCTCTGCTTCATCTCTGTTTGTGTGGTGTCTGTGGGTGGGCACTTACATTCTCCCCCGTCTTCCTCTTTTGTAGATTTTGTGCAGAACTTTCCTCTACGATAGTTAGTCTTTTGTCTTTTTTCTTCTTTGTATATAGGATGCGTCACCTGTTTTGACGCTCTGATATTTATATACATTTACCTTTATCAAAAAAAAAAAAAAGAACAGCCTGAACAACGCTATCATAGTCAGGATCATGAAGTTGATCAAGCACACGATCAACTAAATCTTCAAGATCAAGGGATCGACCAAGAGAAGCAAGTTGGTCGGCGTAGGTTTTGATTTTGCGCATGTACTCATCAATGGAGCGAGAACCTTTGATGATACTACGAAGATGATCTTTAATTTGTTTGATGTGCCCTTTGGATGGATTGGCATAGGTTTTGGCTAGGGTCGTCCAAGCACCATGGGTGGTGGAACATTGAGAAATAGGGTAACCAAAGAATCACTAAGGGTTCCGGCTAGGGCTCCTAGAAGAAGCTTATCCTGACGAAACCATGTTATATAGGCTAGGTTTGGAATGGTTGTGGTGATAGGTGTGGTTTCGGTGGATTTGTTGGATTCGGTGGATTTGTGTGATTCGGTGGTGGTGGTAAGGGTGATGTGGTGCTGGATGTGTGCCATCGATAAACATGTAAAGATCATGGCCAAGCAAGGTGGCTTCGATTTGGATCTTCCTTGCAAGGTAGTTTGTGGGGGTAAGTTTGATAATATGGGCAAGAAAAACCACAAGAAGGGGTTTGGAGGGCTCGGCAGAGTTGTGGAGAAGGGAAATCTCAGGGGCAGCCATGGAGAATTCGACTAAGAAAAACTGGACCTTTGCTCTGATACCATATAAAGGTAATAAGAATTATTGAAGGAAGATTGAATTTTATTGATGGTATCGTAGCTATATATATATACAAGTACATATGAGTAACCTACAAGAAACCTAGAATTGTATTTACATAGGAAAAGGTAACCATAACAAAATAGGAAACTAAATAGAATCAGAATCTTGAAGAGATTTAGTAGGATCTCTAACAGGCCCCCTCAAGATGGACGATCGAAACGTGAGACCAATCTTGGACATAAGATCAAGAAACCGAGAGCGAGCAAGAGGCTTAGTTAATGCATCAGCAAGTTGATCACTTCCCTTGATAAAAGAAACACGACGTCGTTGACTCTGAACATACTCTTGAACAAAATGATAATCAAGACCCAAATGTTTCATTTTTGAGTGAAACCTTGGACTTGCAGCAACATATGTAGCACCCATGTTGTCAGAGTAAATGACAGGAGAAGTAGTAGTGGAAAAACCGAGTTCAGACAGAAGGTTTTGGACCCATAGGGACAAGGGACAAGATTAAGAGGAAGACATTTAGAGAATTCTGATAAAAAAATTCGTTAAATTTATTTAAGGATAGAAGGAACTGGAAATAAAAATGTAATTGACAGGTAGGCAAATGCAAGAATGAAAACCCCTGGGACAATATAAAAGTGAAAATAGAACAGACTTCAAGAGTGGCCTGATAGCAAAAGAAAAAGAAAATCTGCTCTGAAAACCTACGTAATTCACATGTTAGGTATGAACGTAGAGATAATTTGCTCAAAAATGAACAGAGGATATTATATTGCAAGGATAAACCTCTTTGAACCAACCAAAAAAGAAAAAAAGAAAGCAAGAAGAAGTACTTGAGCATGAAATTGATGCTTGGACCAAGGTAACCCACAATCCCTGAAACACACTTTGTTTCTTCCCTCCAAGCATCCCACCTCAAACATAAGGGTGCTGTTACTCAATACTTCATTTACTCTTGCCATACTAACTTGGTTGATTCCATAACCACTCCCCAGAACTATTCACGGCTGTGAAGGGTAGCACCCAGCGGACACCAAATAAAGAAAGCAGGTGGGACCACTCTCACAAGATCACAATGCAATCCTAGTTGAGGATGACAAATTTTGTCCAAAAGGTTATCAATATTAGTACATAATAGCCATTCAAATATATTACTCCCTCCATCGCAAAACAAGTCTCCATTTTCAAACAAAAAAGTGTCCCAAAATGAGTGTTCCATTCTCTATTGAAGTTACTAACATTACTTTTCTCAATTATCATGTCCGAATGGGCACTTGCAAAGACATAACATGAACACTAGAGATATTTATGTATTTGTGCATGTGCTACTAAAATGCATAAAAGTAAAAAAGAATTCCTTAATTTCCTTGAAAACTAAAAATGGACACTCATTTTGGTAAGGAGGGAGTATTATCTTTTTATTTTAACCTAATTCTAGTAAAGGTATTGGGACAGGCGCTATCTTGTTTCCCTGACTCTTCTGTCTTTGTCCATGTAAAGAGAGGTGTTTTCTCATTGCTCACGAAAGCTTCTCTAGCAGTAAACCTATCCTTGCTGTCTTTCAAAACCTATCCTTGAAAACTAAAAACGATCACTCATTTTGGTAAGGAGGGAGTATTATCTTTTTTATTTTAACCTAATTCTAGTAAAGGTATTGGGACAGGCGCTATCTTGTTTCCCTGACTCTTCTGTCTTTGTCCATGCAAAGAGAGGTGTTTTCTCATTGCTCATGAAAGCTTCTCTGGCAGTAAACCTATCCTTGCTGTCTTTCAAAACCTATCCTTGAAAACTAAAAACGGACACTCATTTTGGTAAGGAGGGAGTATTATCTATTTATTTTAACCTAATTCTAGCAAAGGTATTGGGACAGGCGCTATCTTGTTTCCCTGACTCTTCTGTCTTTGTCCATGCAAAGAGAGGTGTTTTCTCATTGCTCTCGAAATCTTCTCTAGAAGTAAACCTATCCTTGCTGTCTTTCAAAACTCTCCAACTATGCACATGTCAGGCACTTACCCTCTTTTGGTAGCAAAAATTCTAGGTATTATACACACACACACACATATATATATATGTAAAATTGTGGTACAAGGTGCCCCGCTGATTTCATAAGTAAAACCCATTACCGCCAGATTAGCTCCTCTACTTCTAAACTCTAATCAAAGAAGAACTCCTCCCCCACCCCCCCAAATCAAAAATCACCTTGGGCAAAAGATCTGGGTACGCTGTTGTCTCTAACTGACTAGTATCACATGACAAAGCACAACCCAGAAACAAACTGTTTCCTCTCTTAAACCATCAATATGACTATTAACACAATTAGCAGTACATGAAAAAGAACCATTGGTAGGACCTGTAGGGTGAAGACCTAAATAGTGAGAATAGCATTTGATGTTGTTTTGAATAGCACTGGCAATTTCCATATGCTGATTCCCTGTGAGTGAGAATTTTGATATGTATTGCAAGTTGCCAAGTTGGTAGTCATCAGTCACCTACAAGGTTAATGGTTCAAAATTCCCTATGAGGTTGATGGTTTATACTTTAATAGTTCAAAACTCAATCATTTCCCATTAATTTAAGCAACCAAATTAGAAATCAAAATCTAAACAAGTCAGCCGGGTCAATTACCCTTTAACTTTCTTAATCAGATGACAACTGTCTGACAAGTTGCTCACAGTCACAGCAAGGGAAACGTGCTCCTTAGTCAACTTCTACACTAAGTTATATTATTATTTTTATACATGGACTAATAATAAACCTAAACAGAAGATCTTGAGATAATTACAGATCAAACCAGTAAAATTACCCAGTCCCAGTAACAAATTGAAGATAAGAAGTTAGAGCACCTTACCACACTAGACGAACGAATTCCCTAATTTGATAA
This sequence comes from Codonopsis lanceolata, assembly GCA_013146195.2. Classification (NCBI taxonomy): domain Eukaryota; kingdom Viridiplantae; phylum Streptophyta; class Magnoliopsida; order Asterales; family Campanulaceae; genus Codonopsis; species Codonopsis lanceolata. Next base: position 141,591,059 of record CM028379.1, on the reverse strand, counting down.
TAATTAACATTAACAAACGAAGAGAGAGTAAAGAGCAAAGGGGGAGCTTACATTGAAGATGAGGCCTTTGTTGGAAGCTTCCCAGGCTAAGCCACCCCTGAAGCTAATGCACCAAACAAGAACCATGACGGCACCGGCTAACCCCAGTGCGTGAACCACAAACGAAAACGGCAGCGCCTTCACCCCAGTCGCCATCTCCCTCCTTCTTTCAACTTCCTGTTTGGATTGTGGTGAGGAGAAAAATTTAGCAGGGAAATTCCGTTGGACTTTTAATCCAACCAACCTTCTCTAAGTCAAAGTTTATAGTGAATGATCTCAATCCGCTTTAATGGATATCATCCCTCCAGGCTGAGTTAAATAACACGTGGTGTTTCCTGATAGGCACCGTCGATGCCCTCGTGCTTCATGTGTAACTGGCTTTCGTGCCTCATTTTGAGCCGGTTCTTCCCCTTTAACCAACTGCCACGTCTTTTAAGTTTTAAAGGAAAATCTTAGTAAAAATATCAAAAAGTTCTATTAAAAAAATCTCATATCCTAAAAATCTCAAAAATAATTATTCTATCTAAAAAGTTATAAAATTAGACTTTTAATACCAAACAGTCCAAAAATTAACGTTAAAATAAAAACTTATAATCTTATATCTCTTTTCAATGAAGGTAATGGTGATAAAAATTTATTTTATATAATAATAATAATAACAACAAAAACAACAACAACAATAATAACAGTAACATTAATATTTTTATTATTAATATTATTTTGACATTCTCTAGAACTACAATTTCATAAATGTATCAAAAAGTTATGTTTTTCTAATTTTTTAAAAGAAAATATTTAAATTCTATTTTATGAATAGAAGAATTATTTTTGTTTTTTTCGACATGATTTTTTAAAAGAGAATTTTTGCATTATTTTTTATAATAATAATATTGACATAAATTACTTTCGTATTTCCTAAATTATTTTCCTACAATTACGTATTTTATAAACTAAAAAAAATACATGTTAAATTTTCAATTTGAAAATTTTCAAATTTGATTTAAAAAAACCAACTAATACAGTACTTTAGGAACATAGGGAGTCTAAAATAATAATAATTACACTATATTATTATTCGTATTACCATTTGCTGTTATTATGATATACAATACAATCTTGAATCTTATCATCATTACCATTATTGAAAAGAAAATAAGATTTCATTCAAAATGAAAGCTTTTATTCTAACGACGTTAGTAGAAGCGTTAACTTTTGAATTGTTTTATATGAAAAATCTAACTTTAGAACTTTTTATATAGGAGAATTATTTTTGGGACTATTTGGGACATGAGAATTTTTTATTAGGACTTTATGGTATTTTTCCCTATAATTTTCATGAACAATTTTGCAATAGTAGATGGCTTTGAAAGAGAATATTTTTTATTATTTTAACTCTTTGAAGGAATCCCCAAGGCCAAGGTGAATGCATAATGTACAACAATTTCATGAAATTTGCAATATATTGTGAAATCAAGGATTAATAAAAGAGTCACGATAAATAGACCCCTGCTTCCTCCAAGTTGAGCCCTCTTTTAAGTGTATCCCCAACCCAAATTTTAAAAACTTGAAAACTATTTGTTTACCCCCCCCCCCACCCCTACTTCTTACACAAACCCTTTCCCTGACCCACCATATCTACACTAACCCCCCTCTATATCCGCACCCCCACTTACACACACACAGGCCAAAGCAAATAGAAAAAAAAAACAAGAAGAGACCTACTGAGAACCAACCCAGCCAAAACTCACCTAGAAAAAAACTCATCTTGTTGAAGAAGGATTGAAGAGGAAAAGAGATTAACTTCATCAACTTCATCTTCTTCCTATCAATTTAGTAAAATGGTGAAAGATATGTACAATTTTTTTAAGAAAATTTAAGTTGTATTTTGTTGCAATGTATGTGTTTATGGTTGATATATCAATTACGATAATGTTATGAATGTAAAAGTCATGATATGAACAGTAGCTATATGATAGCTTGCAAGATAGCTTGCATGATAGGCTCCTTGACAAATTGGTTCAAGGATCCTTTGCTCACCCTATATATACGATGTTATGGGGTTGTTTGTTCACCACCCTGGAATCCTTCAGCTCACTGATCTCTCTCTCTCTCTCTCTCTCTCTCTCTCTCTCTCTCTGATACACTTCAGTCTTAATTTGTGGTTACTTTATAACACGTTATCAGCACGATTGTTCTATTGTTAACAATCACAATCGGTAAAAATTTTTACCGATATATTCTTTATTTTATGTCTTTGTTTTACTTCAATATATATCGTATATCACCATTATTAAGAAAAGGTTGGTTGAGCCACCGTCGATAATATATGGTGAGATGACAAAATAATAATTTATTATTTAACGCATAATATATATGTTCGTTGATGCTTGTGAAGAAATAACCCCAAGCTATAAACTGAATATTTATAAATATACATATATTTTAATTCTATATATGAATAACTTTATATACATATATATATTTTATTACCGACTTTCAAACACCCACAGAAAGGCTTGCTGAATAGCGTCGCGTGAATATATATGTATGCTATATAATAGCTGTATAAAGTTGACTAACAAATATTCATGCGAAGTTATTTTATTTATTACTCCTAATAAGTTTTATATTTATTCACAATATAAATGCAATTCTATTAAATCAGAATTTTTACATTTTTACCCCTATCCTATAACGGCTAGTTAACGGCTAGTTGCTGATTTTTATCTATCTCCTCCAACGGTAATAAACGGCTAGTTAACGGTCATAAACGGTCTTTTTTTTTTCTCCATATATACCGCAACATCTTAATAGATTACTCACATTTTTACTATCTCCTTACAAACTATCAATATCATATCTTCTTCTACAAAATGTTCCCTCCAATGTTGATGATTATTATCATACTTGTTATTGCGTGCACCGCATTGGTTTTTATTGTTGAATTCCCTCCAAACGATTTTCAGATTTTTATTGCCTATCGTTATATCATGTATGTCCTGTTAGCAGTTACAATAGCTTTCAACATACATTTTAACATGTACTGATTGATTATCATATGAATAAAATTTCCATGTCACCATTTTATTAATATATATGTTTCATTTTTATAGTTTTTCTTCACAAATGGCAAACATTGTTAAGCTTAAATTTGAAAGGCTAGACATAATTGGGAAAAATTATATGTCTTGGAAAATAGATGCCGAAACCCACCTGGCCGCCAGAAGCCTCGAAAATATTATCCAACAGAGTAATAATGAATGGATAAGTAATCAACACCGGGCTCAGGCCATGATTTTCCTACGACACCACGTCCACGAAGACCTAAAGATGGAGTACCTCACGGTTAATGATCCACTCGTCTTTTGGGAAAGTTTGAACGAAAGATATGACCATTTGAAAACGGTCATTCTCCCAAAAACACACTATGATTGGATTCATATCCGCCTACAAGATTTTAAAACCATCAATGAATATAGTTCAATGATGTATAAAATAACCTCACAGTTGAAATTATGTGGGGAAACCATCACTGAATATGATATGTTAGAGAAGACTTTCTCCACATTTCATGCCTCGAATATGCTCCTGCAGTAGCAATATCGAGAAAAGGGTTTTAAAAGGTACTATGAATTGATCTTTTGCCTCCTTGTAGCTGAACAGAATAATGAGATTCTAATGAAAAATCATGAATCTCGACCAACTGGTTCAGCCCTATTCTCTGAAGTGAATGGGACTATATATGATGAAAGGAAAGGGTGTGGGCGTGGTAGTGGTCGTGGTCGTGGTCATGGACGCGGTTGTGGTCGAGGCCAAGGAAATCATGAACAAGGCCGAGGTCATGGTCGAAATCAAGGCCGAGGAAGAGGTCGTGGACGAAATAACTATCGTCATCATCATCATCTGTATAATGGAAATTCCTCTCGCCACCTGAAGTGGAACAGAGATGATGATAGAAACACCTCTTCGAGTGGGCAAAATGTGCGACAAAACAATGAAGAAAGTTCATGTTTTAGGTGTGGCATGACAGGCCACTGGGCACGCACATGTCGAACGGCGAAACATCTAGTTGATCTTTATAAGAAATCACAAAAAGGAAAAAATGTTGAGACAAATTTCCTTGAAAACGATCCTGAAGATCTTAATTTTGATTTTGGTGATATGGCCAACGTCGACATGACCAATATCATTAGTGATGATATTGGTCATGAACAATAAATAAACATAGGAGTGAAGCTATGGTCCGAGTTTGAGATAAAAGCTGTGGAAAAAGTAACATGTTGTTATGTAGGAATATTATCTGTTTTTCCTATGTATACTAGCATGTTTACAATAAAATTTATATATGTATTTTGCATTCAATGTGTTATCATATTTATTCATCTTATTTTTCTTTGTTTCATATTGAAATAGATCACAAATATGTTTGAATCCAAAATCCAAGGAGGAGATTTATGTCTTGCAGACAGCGCTACTACGCATACCATACTTAAAAATAAGAAATATTTTTCTTATCTCAAAATTGACAATGCTAATGTCAACACTATAACTGGTAATGCCAAAATAATTGAAGGATTTGGCAAGGCAATTTTCCTAATGTCTGGAGGCACGAAATTCATGATAAATAATGCATTGTTCTCTCCTAAGTCTCAAAGAAACTTGTTAAGTTTCAAAGACATTCGTCTGAATGGATATCATATTGAGACTATGAATAAGGGAAATGATGAATATCTTTGCATTACCTCAAACACTTCCGGAAGCAAGTGTATATTGGAAAAATTGTCATCTCTATCATCTGGATTGTATAGTACAATCATAAGAATATTTGAATCATATTCTACAGTAAACCTGAAGTTTACTGAAACATTTAAAGCTTGGCATGATCGATTGGGGCATCCAGGATCAATGATGATGCGTAGAATTATTGAGAATTCTAGTGGTCATCCATTGAAAAACCAGAAGATTTTTCAATCTAATGAACTCAATTGTGAGGCTTGTTCTCAAGGAAAATTGATAATTAGACCATCACCAACTAAAGTTGGATATGAATTACCATCGTTTTTGGAACAAATTCAGGGTGATATATGTGGACCTATCCATCCACCAAGTGGACCATTCCAATACTTTATGGTATTAATTGATGCTTCTAGCAAATGGTCACACGTATGTCTATTATCAACTCGCAATACGGCATTTGCCAAGTTCCTTGCACAAATAATCAAACTGAGAGCACAATTCCCAGATTATATGATCAAGAAAGTTAGACTTGATAATGCTGGTGAATTTACATCCCAAGCATTCAATGATTATTGTATGGCAATAGGGATTGATGTTGAACATCCAGTAGCCCATGTTCATACAGAAAATGGTTTGGCTGAATCGTTGATCAAACGTATTCAACTCATTGTCAGACCATTAATGATGAGAACAAAGCTCCCTACTTCTGTATGGGGTCATGTTGTTTTACATGCAGCACCGATTCGCCTCAAAGCCAAGTGCATATCACAAGTACTCCCCAATACAGTTGGCATTCGGGCGAAAGCCGAATCTATCACATCTAAGAGTTTTTGGTTGTGCGGTATATGTACCAATTGCTCCACCACAACGCACAAAGATGGGACCACAAAAGAGATTGGGAGTATATGTTGGGTATGAATCCCCTTCTATAATAAAATATCTTGAACCAAAAACGGGTGACGTTTACAAGACGCTTGCCGATTGTCATTTTAATGAAGACAAGTTTCCACCTTTAGGTGAAGAGGGGAAATAAGTGGGAAGAGAGATCAAATGGTGCACATCATCGTTATTGCACCTTGACCCTCCCACAAAGCAACGTGAACTGGAAGTTCAAAAGATCATACATTTACAAAATGTAGCAAATCAATTGCCAGATGCATTTATAGATACAAAGAGAGTGACAAAGTCACGTGTAGCTGCTATAAATGCTCCTGCCCGAATTGAAATACCAAAAGGGCTACCAAATGATAAAATGGCAAATGAATCTAAGACACGCCTGAAGCGTGGATGACCCATTGGTTCAAATGATAAAAATCCTCGCAAAAAGAAAGTGATTGAAAATCTCCAATCACATAAAAGTGTTCCAGAAGAAACACACGATCGTGAAATTGTTCCAGAAGAAACACACGATCATGCAAATCTAGTAAGCCCTGCAGGTAATGATAACCATGAGATTTCCATTAATTACATGTGTAATGGAAAAATATGGAACCGAGATGAAATGGAGAATATTGATGATATATTCTCTTATTCGGTATCCCAAGAAATTAATGACGGGACTGATGATCCCGAACCAAAATATGTATCTGAATGTCAAAAGAGGCATAACAAGATCAAATGGATAGATGCCATGAAGGCTGAATTAAATTCGTTGAATAAACGAAAAGTATTTAGATATATCGTTCTCACATCTGAAGCTATGAAACCCATTGGATACAGATGGATTTTTGTTCAAAAGCGAAATGAGAAAAATGAGATTGTGAGATACAAGGCTCGCCTTGTTGCACAAGGTTTTTCCCAAAGGCCTGAGATTGAATATGAAGAAACGTATTCTCCTGTAATGGATGTTATTACGTTCAGATATCTAATCAGCTTATCGATTTCGAAAAATCTAGATATGCATCTCATGGATGTTGTAACGGCTTATTTATACGGGTCATTAGATGTCGATATCTATATGAGAATTCCTGATGGAATTAAGGTGCCTGAAGCACTGAGCTCAAAACCCAAAGAATTATGTGCTATTAAACTACAGCGATCACTGTATGGATTGAAGCAATCCGGCGCATGTGGTATAATTGCTTAAATGAGCATTTGTTAAAAGACGGATATGTGAATGATCAATTATGTCTGTGTGTCTTTATAAAGAATACGACAGTTGGATTTGCTATTATCGCTGTCTATGTAGATGATCTGAATATCATTGGAACTCCCAAGAAATCCAAGAAGCAGTTGATTACCTAAAGGGAGAATTTGAAATGAAATATCTTGGGCAGACCAAATATTGTCTTGGTTTACAAATAGAACACTTTCATAGTGGAAAATTTGTACACCAATCAAATTACACAAAAAGGGTTTTGAAGTGCTTTTATATGGATAAGGAAAACCCTCTCACTAGCCCCATGATTAATAGATCACTGAATGTTGAAAAAGATCTTTTTCGTCCTTGTGAAGAGAATGAAGAGATACTTGGTCCTGAAGTACCATACTTAAGTGCTATTGGAGCTCTCATGTACCTTGCTAATTGTACCAGACCGGATATAACATTTGCTACAAATCTATTGGCAAGATATAGTTCATCTCCATCACGGAGACACTGGAATGGTATCAAACACATATTTCGTTATCTTCAAGGGACGATCGATTTGTGATTATTTTATCCCAAAGGATCAAAGGATGAAATGGTTGGTTTTGCATATGCGGGTTAATTGTCTGATCCTCATAAGGCCAGATCACAGACCGGCTATGTCTTCACGATGGGTGGTACTGCAATTTCCTGGCGTTCTCAAAAGCAAACGCTAGTTGCTACATCATCAAATCATGCTGAGATGATCGCACTTCATGAAGCCAGTCGAGAATGCGTATGGCTTCGATCTATGACTCGGCATATTCAAAATGCCAGTGGACTACCTGTCAACAAAGACCCGACAGTATTATTTGAAGACAATGTCGCATGTGTCGCCCAAAGTAAAAAGGGATACATCAAAAGTGACAGGTCCAAACATATCCCCACGAAGCTCTTTTTATATACTCAAGAACTTGAAAAGAAGAAAGAGGTCAGCATCCAATATGTTCGATCAAGTGATAATGCTGCAGATTTATTTACGAAGGCACTCCCCACTACAACCTTCAGAAAGCATGTTCACAATATTGGGATGCGAAACCTACGAGATTTACAAAGGTGATTTCTCTTGACCCTTGTCAGTTCAAGGGGGAGCATATATGGCTGTACTCTTTTTCCCTTTATCATGGTTTTGTCCCACTGGGTTTTCCATGGAAAGGTTTTTAACGAGACAGCCCATGCTCACAATTCATATTTAAGTTGTGTATTTTTTTTCCTTATGTCCGATTTTTTCCCTACTGGGTTTCTCAGCTTAAAGGTTTTTAACGAGACACACTTAGCCAACTTACAATGCTATGTTCAAGGGGGAGTGTTATGAATGTAAAAGTCATGATATGAACAGTAGCTATATGATAGCCTGCAGGATAGGAGTATAGGCTCCTTGACAAATTAGTTCAAGGATCCTTTGCTCACCCTATATATACGATGCTATGGGGTTGTTTGTTCACCACCCCGAAATCCTTCAGCTCACTGATCTCTCTCTCTCTCTCTGATACACTTCAGTCTTAATTTGTGGTTACTTTATAACAGATAATTTGTTTTGTTTGACTGTGAGTTGTTTTAGAACCATAGTTCTGCACAAAGGAGAATTTTTTTGAGCGATTTTCGAAAAAAAATCGGGCCAGAACTTCGGAACTAGGCCATGGTGTTCAGACATGGCCATTCGAAAATTACAAATCTATTTGGACCTGGTCTATCGAAAATCCCAATTTTGTTCGGATATAAGCTACCGAAAACCGTTGAACTGTTCGAACCCCTACATCTAAACTGTCCAGTGATTTTCGGCCATACAAGACCAAACAAAATTGAGATTTTCGTTCAAAGGATCCAAACAAAGCTGTTGTTTTCGGCAACCAGTGTCCGAACAATACAACTTTTTTTTGTCCCTTTTTCATTTCAAACGTCAACGAACTCACATGTGATGAATGCTTGTCATGTCATGTACAGATAAGGTTTTCGAGAAGAAGAACAGACCTACTCCATCAATTAGGAAAGCGAGGGCTGACGCAGAAGCCCAGGCATGGGCATAGGCTGAGGCTCAAGCAGAGGTTGAACATGGTAATAATTATGATGAAGAGATGGAACGAATTACTTTTCCTTGTCCTGGGGGTCCATTAGAGGCATGTGTTCTGCCTTTGTATCCGGAACACGTAGCTGCAAGGATATGGGAAGGGTGATAGCAGATGTTGCTTAAGGTCAATAATCACAAGCAAAAGCTTTTAGATTGGAAAACAACAAGAAACACGTGTTCTCAACAATGGATTAACTCACTGCGATCCACCCAACTCTTATGGTTAAAACAAGTATCATATCCCAAGAGCGATAAAGTATTGATCAATGTTTTTGTAGAATGCTGGCACCTAGAGACCAATACATTCCACATGCCCTTTGGTGAGATGACGATAACACTTGATGATGTCTTTTGCCCTACTGGTCTTTCAATCACCGGGAAATCAATATTTTTGGAAAAACCCTTGGCAACTCCGACATTCGAATCTACCCCCATGAGGTTTCTATGTATCTAGGAATGTCTCCTGACGAGACATTAGAGGTAATGGATGGTGCTAAGGGGGGTCGGTGAGGTTAGAGTGGCCACGTCAGTGATTTGCGACAAATACAGCGTCTGAGGATCCGGAAAGGATTGCCTCTCTTTTGGGGCTTATTTGTTGTACACTTTGGGTTGTAATATTTTTGCTAATAAGAGCGGAACTCGGGTTAGTACGACTTACTTGAGGTTCCTGGTTGATTTGGATGTCGTACATGCATGCTCATAGATATCAACAGCCCTAGCCTTGAATATATATTTATATAAACATCTAAGGAGTGCTTCACATGTCAAGACGAAGTAGAAGGATGGATATTCAACGTTATTTGAGGTAATTTAGTGTATATATCTTGAATATATATTTATATAAAAATAGTTAAATTGTAAAAAAATGTGTGTGTTTTGTTCAATACAGGCGTGTATATATGAACGATTCCCGATGTGTATCCCTTATCCTAACGTACACTATCAACAAGACGAACCACTTGAAAGGAGGTAAGAGCACACAACTGGTTCAGGAGTGCCCATGGACCGGTTACAAGGGATGCGGGAACAGCTTGATGCCCTTCGACCAGATGTTGTGAGCACTTAATGTGTATCTAAATATTTTGTATGGTCTCCGGCATGTTTTAGCCGTTGAGGTTGTTATTGTTGTGTTCTTTCAGGCACTTTGGTTACCAATAGTGTTGTTGCATGTCTGCATTGTTACGGCACACGAGTTGTGTTTTTACTTATTGTGTTTTAATTCATTTTATAGGTTATTTGGATGTTGTATACATAGTAGGTGAGAGAACATTTCTCATTTCACCGGATATCCTTATATCAAGGATGCATAGGGTCGGTTGATCATGTCGAGTCATACCACCCTGACCGCGTACTCTGACAATTTGGATATGTTCAGACCCTTTCGAGAAATGTTATTGCACCTGATATTATGAAGATGGGTTTGGCGAAAAATAAGAAAAATATTGGCCACGATGCTTCGATACTTCGGTGTTTGGAAAAGACAAGTCTTAACTGACGAAGAACTTGGGAGACAATGCGAGAGACCATGGAAATGTGCACATGACTATATGGAGTGGTACAATTGCGTATTTTATTTGATCGTTTGTAACCCCGAGCATCACTCTTTACATCATAGGATTGCGCCAGATGCAGGTTTACCAGATCCATGGAATATGGTATACATAGCACGCGGTTTGTTGGAATCGATGACAGTGTGGCATTGTTCGGGAGACCGAGATATGTCGTATGATGAGTTGGGTTTAGCGATTCAAGGTGCATATGGAGTATTGGGAGGTTGTAGACACCCCAAACAAAAATAGGCGCTGCCTATTACAATAATGGGCGTTGCGCCCCATTTTGTAATAGGGGGCGCCCATTTCTGTTTTGTGCGTCTTCGGTTTTCCTCTTTGGTACAATTCCTTTAGTGCCTGGTACAACCACTTCAAGCACAATGCAGAATATCTTTTCTTCCTTCAAGGTTAAGTCTGCTCCTCCGCCTATAAATAGAGGCCTCCTTCACTGCAAAAAAAAAACGAAAGAATAGAGAGCGAAAACGCTGAAGAAATTATACGCAGTTAATTTTCAAATAAATCCAAGATTGATGTCAAGCTACTAGAATCCCTCCTAAACACTTATACACACCGGCCAAAGATAAACTTAGTTAACCAATTAGGTTCCCGCTCTATTTAACCGGTTCCAATAAGCCAAAACAAACAGTTGTGTTGCCCAACTTCAGACGCGATATCAAGCAAAAGCAAGCAATTGTGTTGCCCGATTTCAGACGCAATATCAAGCCAAAACAAACAGTTGTGCCGCCCGGATCCCGAGGTAAAAAGCAACAAATACAAGCAGTTACGCCGCCCGAATTTTAAAAACACACAAAACAAAACAAAAATACTTTCTTTTCTCGGAAGGACAGGGGAAGCACATGTAGACCGCCTAGTAGGCTTAAGTTTAAGCATACCGGGCTCAGACACTCACATTCCTAAAGGTAAGTTATGTCCCCGTAGTTATTTATTATAATCTATAACTTAAATATAGATATCTAAGTAAGTTTCATTTTTGTTTATACTTTAATATATAAATAGTTAAAATGTAGATACTTAATTAGTTTATTTTCATGTTTTTACTTTAATGTAGAAATAGTTATAGTTTCTTTATGTTTAAATTAGTTTCCTTTCCGTTCCTACTTTAATGTAATGATAGTTACATTTTCTTTCTGTTTAATTGGTTTTCTTTCTGTTTATACTTTAATGTAATAATAATTACATTTTCTTTATGTTTAATTAGTTTCCTTTCTGTTTCTACTTTAATGTAATAATAGTTACATTTTCTTTATGTTTAATTAGTTTCATTTACATTCCTACTTTAATATAATAATAGTTACATTTTATTCATGTTTAAATTAGTTTCCTTTTCGTTCTTACTTTAATGTCATAATAGTTACATTTTTGTCTTGTTTAAATTAGTTTACTTTCTATTCTTACTTTAATGTAATAATAGTTACATTTTCGTCCTGTTTAAATTAGTTTTTTTTTTTCGTTCTTACTTTAAATGTAATAATAGTTATATTTTCATTCTATTTTAACTAGTTTCTTTTTATGTCTTTACTTTAATGTAAAGTAGTTATAATTTCTGGCAGTTTAATTAGTTTCTTTTCTGCACATATGTAAAGAACAGAGTGGATTGAAGAAGAAAGAGGGAAAAGAATCCGTTATGTATATTTTCTGATTAATTGACATTACAAAAGGTAGACTATATTCAAAGCATGTAATCCCCAAACACCAACTGACAAAACTAACTGCTAAAGTAGAAACAACAACAGCTAACTACATCCAATTGCTAACAGCCTCAATAACAACTGCATTGAGAAACTTCCTCCACTTATTGTTTAGTTCTCCATACTTTGCACAGGCATGCACTTCATCATTATGCTTGATCTTCAAGTTGTTGATCCTCCTAATACCTTCATTATAGTTAATACCCTCCCCACAAGTTATGGGCTTGTATATGCTGACTACCTGCAACTTGGATAAGAATTTCCAGTGTAGACTCTTTCCCAAAAACTTAGTAAATATGTCAGCCACTTGGTTTTTGGTGGAAATATGATGTAGAGAAACAAGACCATTTTTAATCTTCTCCCTGATAAAATGGCAATCCAGTTATGTATGCTTTGTTCTGGCATGATAAACTGGATTGTTAGCCACTGCAATAGCTGAAGAACTATCACACTATATAGGAATGGGGAAAGAAATCTGTATTTGAATATCCTTGAAGAGACTGCAAAGCCAAGTAATTTCATAGCTGGATGTCGCCAAGGCCCTATATTCTGATTAAGTAGAAGATCTTAATACAACTAAATGCTTCTTTGATTACCAGGAAATCAAAGATTTACCCAACATCATGCAAAAACCAGTAATGGACTTCCTGTCATTGGGGTTTCCTGCCCAATCACTGTCACAGTAGGCCTTTAGATGAAGCTGATTGGAAGAGGGAAGAAATATGCCTTGTTCTGGAGAGGCTTTAATATACATTAAAACTCTATGAAGGGCTCTCAAATGAGTGTGCATGGGGTTTTGAACAAACTGGCTAAGGCATTGTGCAGCAAAGGCTAGGTCTGGCCTTATGACAGTTAGGTATATTAACTTCCCCACAAGTTGTCTGTATTCTGTAGGATCATCTAGTAGACTTCCTTCATTTGTCAACACCTTTCCATTAGGATCAAAAAGAATAGTAAGAGGTTTGGTGTTTGAAAGCCATGCACTCTCAATAAGTTCAATGGCATATTTTCTCTGGCTCATGTGAAAACCTTCTAAAGATCTCATAACTTCAATCCCAAGGTAATATTTGATAGGACCCAGATCCTTGATGCTAAACTTATCATGTAGATGTTGTTTGAGGAATTTGATAGATGCCAGAACATTCCCAGAAACAAGAATATCATCTACATACACCAGGACACAAATGAATGCAGGACCTTCTGTGATTGAAAAGAGGGAATAATCTTCCATGGATTGAGTGTAACCAAGGTCAAGCAAAACCTCAGTAAATTTGGAGAACCACTACCTTGAGGCCTATTTAAGACCATATAAGGACTTCTTTAATTTGTATACATTGTTGGAATTCTCTTGAGGTTTATAACCAAGGGGTAGGTTCATATAAACCTTCTCCTCTAAGTGTCCATGCAAGAAGGCATTGTTGACATCCAACTGGTGCACTTCCTATTTGTTTACAGCTGCAATGGCAAGAATGGTTCTGACTGTGACCATCTTAGCAACAGGGGCAAAGGTCTCTGAATAGTCAATTCCTTCCTTTTGGTTGTAACCCTTTACAACCAATCTTGCCTTCAGTCTTTTCACACTCCCATCTGAGTTATATTTCACTTTATAGACCCATTTGCATCCAATGGGTCTCTTGCCTTGAGGTAGGGCCACAATATCCCAAGTCTTGGTAGCTTCAAGTGCTACAATCTCTTTGTCCATAGCCTTTATCCATTCACTGTTCCGTATAGCCTGAATATAGGTTTATGGTTCTTACACAAGATACATAGAATTAATATATGATTGATTAGGGAATTGTGTGTGAGATTTGTCTTGTCCATTGGCATAAACAAAAGACAATATGTAGTCTTTTAACCTAACAGAGGGATATCTGTTTCTGGAAGAGGTTCTACGCCTTTGATCATTAGTAAGATTTTCAATAGGTGCAGCTTGAGTGCAGGGGATGGACTCATTTTCTTCTGGTGAGTGCATTGTATTTTGGGAACTTTTGTGATTGTCTTCATCATGTGAAAGATTAACATCAATCTCATGAGTGTTAGAAATATTGCATTCAGTCTTAAGGAAAGGGAAAATAGATTCATGAAATATCACATGTCTACGTATGAAAACTTTCCTAGTTTCAAGATTGTATAACACATACCATTTCTGTCCTGCAGGATAACCAATATGTATGCATTTAATGGCTCTAGGGCTGAACTTGTCAGCAGGATGGATGCTAGCAAAACATAGACATCCAATAACCCTTAAATGGTCATAGGTAGTGGTAGTTTTAAAAAGGAGTTCATGTGGGGTTTTGAATTTGGTAGCTGCAGTAGGTATTCTGTTTATAATATGAGTAGCTGCTAAGAGACAATAACCCCAAAAATGTATTGGCAACCTAGATCGAAACCTCAAAACTCTGGACATATCAAGGAGATGTTAGTGCTTCCTTTCAACCATTTCATTCTGTTGTGGAGTGTCAACACAAGAGCTTTGGTGGACAATCTCTAAACTAGAAAGGTAAGGTATAACTTCTGAGTTGTAAAACTCAGCTCCATGGTCTGTTCTGCAGAACTTGATGGTGGTTTTAAATTGGTTTTAGACATTCACATTGAACTGTTTTAAAAGTGTAAAGACATGGGTTTTAGTAGACATCAAAAAGGTCCATACAGCCCTTGTGTGATCATCAACAATAGTCAAAAAATATCTACATCCATTCATGGTGGTTTTCCTATAAGGTCCCCACAAGTCACAATGTATAAAATCAAAGCAATTCTCAGTTTTAATGCTACTAAGTTGAAAAGACAGTTTATGTTGTTTAGCTAAAAGGCATATGTTGCACAAGGTAACATTTTTAGTATCTGAATCTTTGTTATTACATAGGTATGATAAAGATACAATCTTTTGGAGTGTGCTAAGGGAACTATGGCCAAGTCTTTTGTGCCAACAAAGAATGTCTTTACTTCTAGTGGCAGTGGAGCAAACATGAGAGTTGGTAAAGGGTGAATTAGCCTTGAGAAGGTATAAACCTTCAACCATTCTACCAGTAGCTATAGTCATGTGCATCTTCAGATCCTCGAAAATGCAGTGTGCTCCAGATATAAAAATATGACCATTAACTTGAGAAAAAAGTTTATATATAGACAGAAGATTGTATTGAAACTTTGGTATGTAGAAGACCTTTTCCAATGTCAATTGAGGATTGATGAAAGATTTTCCCATGTGAAAGACATTAACCTTAGTTCCATTAGGCAGAGATAGAGTTATAGGAGTGTCAAGCTTTTCAATGTCATGCATGAGAGAAAGAGATATACATATATGATCAGTGGCACCTGAATCAATGATCCAGGTGTGTAATGAATAAACAACTTTAGAGAGATTTTCTGCAATGGATGTACCTGCCATGTGTGACATCCGAATGAATTTTTGTCCAGTTTGGGTGTTACTGTGATCCTTAGGACTGTCTCTGGCTTTAAGCATAGTCATGACTTGATTTAGTTGCTTCTGCAATTGTTAAAGGCTAGTATGTCATGTCCCTTCTTTGGCGTTTTCATCCTTAATCTGTGTTTGATTATGCTGAACTTGCATGACTCTAGGATTTCCTGTTGTGGCTGGTTTCCAAGAAATTAGCTTCCTAGTATCTTTTCTGCATCTTGGTCTTTGGTGAATCTAGTCTTGTGTGTTGGATGATTAGGATTACCAGGGTATCCAACAGGGAATCCCTTGAGTTTGTAACACTCATCCTTAACATGTCCTTCCTTATTACAACAACCACAGAAAATTCCTTTCTTGAAAGGGGTTCTATTGTATCCATTCTAGAGATTGGCATTTGTATATCTTTCTGTAGTGCTTTGATTATGTGTCATTTGTGTGACATTGGCTGCAAGAAAGCTGGATTATTGTACATAACCTTGCCTTTGAGTTTCTTCTTGCCTGATCATATAGTAGGTTTTCCCAATAGTGGGCAGGGGTTTCATTCTCAAGATTTGTCCCCTTACATTCATGTAGCTATCATGTAGACCCATCAAGAACTGCATAAGTTGTCTTCTTTGTTCTCTCATTTCTTAATTCTTGATGGAGCCACAGACACATGCACATTTGCAGGCTGCAATTGGATCCAATGCAGAGCTCTCGTCCCAATGCCCCTTCATCTTGTGGTAATAAAGTTCAATAGAACCTACACCTTGCTCCAACCTATGTATATCTTTTTCTATTTGGAAAACTCTGTGCCCATCCACATTAGAGAATATTTCTCCCAATTCTTTCCAGATAGAATTGGCTGTAACAACATATTTCAGGTTGTTGCTGATTTCATCTATCATGACATTAAATGTCCATGAAATTATTATGTCGTTGGCTCTAGCCCAGAGGGGAAACAATTGATCATCTTTCTGAGGAGTGGGGTAGCTGCCATCCATGATTCCCAACTTGTTCTTTGCCGAAAGGGCTATTTCGAAAGATCTCTTCCATGAGTTGTAGTTATCGCTTCCTATCAGCTTGGTGGCACTGAGTGTGAGTCCTGGGTGATCATTATTGTACAAGTATAGGGGATGCATGTTGGAGTCTATCCCAATCTCCATGATGGGTCAAGTTTAGGGTTTGAAGTTTCTTCTGTCATGGCACAAGAGAAGGGATGCACAAACCTGTAATGGGGAAGTGGGAATCAAAAACCAAGTAATCTTGGCTCTGATACCATGTAAAGAACAGAGAGGATTGAAGAAGAAAGAGGGAAAAGAATTCGTTGTGTATATTTTCTAATTAATTGACATTACAAAAGGCAGACTATATTTAAAGCATGTAATCATCAAACACCAACTGACAAAACTAAGTAATTACAATAAGCACCCTTCAAGTAATAACTAATGATAACTAACTAGTAAAGTAGAAACAATAACAGCTAACTACATCCAATTGCTACCAGCCTTAATAACAGTTGCATTGAGAAACTTCCTCCACTTATTGTTTAGTTCTCCATATTTTGCACAGGCCTACAGTTCATCATTATGTTTGATCTTCAAGTTGTTGATCCTCCTAATACTTTAAATATATAAATAAAATAACTGCTAACTACATCCAATTGCTACCAGCCTCAATAACAGTTGCATTGAGAAACTTCCTCGACTTATTGTTTAGTTCTCCATATTTTGCACAGGCCTACACTTCATCATTATGTTTGATCTTCAAGTTGTTGATCCTCCTAATACTTTAAATATATAAATAATTATGTTTCTCATTATTTAATAAGTTTCTTTCATGCTTATGCATGTAAATATAAATAAAGTTTGTACTTACATAACTATTTTATTCTTAAAATAGCTTACAAAAATGTTGTAATTATTTTCTTAGTTGTATTATTTCAGTTGTAATTTTGCTTTCTTTTCTTTAGTAAATATAAAGTAATTTCTCTTTATTTCTTTATGTCACATATAAATGTATTTTTCTGAACCAAAGTATATAAAATAAAACAAGCATATTGATGAACTCATTTTGAGACCGAAATAGCGAGTTGGGTGCCTAAACCCTTCCTAACTCGTAACTTAGCCACCGAGCCCATATATTTTGGTAATTTTGGTTTTTCTCTATTTAACCATAAAATAGAGGTGGCGACTCTGTAACATATTTTTGAATCCACAAAATGAGGTCGAACGTGTTCCACGCGCTCGAAGTTTTGAAACCACACCCACTTTTCAGTAGCGTGAACCGGTTCAGAACGGGGCATTCACAGTGGCGAATTTGCTGAGGATTTTATTGTTTTATTTAAAACAAAAGAGGGCTAGACTCGTAGGACACTTTATTGATCGGTCGGTTCTTATACCTCGAAGTTAGTGACCAATCTCATGCAAAAAAAAATGCACTGGAATTGATTACAAACCTTAATGGTATCACCTAAATCATTTGATTGGTGAATCCCTGAAAGAGTATAGGCCTTTCGCCCGAGATGTGTCAATTCTTGAGAGGTCAAAATGCATGTAAAATACGAAGGTCATATACTTTAGAGAAGGAATTCATTATTCCAGGATTTAACTCAAACTGTCAAAACAAGCTACGCTTGTCCAACCAAGATAGGGTATTTTTCTATATTGGCTTTTTGTTTAAAATATATATAATAAAATAAATATAGGACAAAATCCCCTCATTGTTATCATCAATCATCATCCCTCTTTAAACCTTGTAGAAATAAATTGATTAGTGCATCATTCGCTCTTAATCTCAAGTACAATGTTAATAAATTTTACTTTAGGAATCACTTCTAAAATAAAAAAGAATAAAATAAATAAATAAATAAATAAGAAATTAAAAAAAAGAATGATAATTTAAGGACGGGGAAGTATTTAGTAACCGAAGGAGGGTATGATTTCAAAATTATAGTACTCCTAACAATAACAAAAAGAAAATTAAAACAAGACAAAATGAAAGACTATAAAATCCGAATACAAAAAATAAAACATTTAGTATGAAGTAATCCGTGACGCCAGAGTTTCGCTCTTTGTATGGCCCACTGCTGGTCCAATCCAATCACAAGGATGGCATATATTATATAGATAGGAATGTCACGTATGCATCTTTCCCAACACTTATCCATTCTATTCTACTTCGGTATTAATTTTACCTAGTTTTTTTATTCTGTGCGTTAAATGCATATCAATTAAATCATATATAAATAAAATAAAGATATTTATTAATAATTACACATAAGTATATCATTAATCATTATAGATTTTAAAAAAAATCCTTGTACACAACATTTGTTGTCTTATTAGTTAGTTTTTTATCTTCACCGCATATCAATATCTTCAAACCAAAATAATTTGTTACTATAGAAATTACGATATATAACTGTTCATAACTAAACATTGTTTTTTTTTTTCAAATAGAGACCTATGTGCAATTATTGATTTTGACACTTGTTAATTGTCATTGCATATGATACCAGCAATGTAAATTGTCTTATCTGGAACTTGAAACACAGTCTTACATCAGATAGAGTTAATGACAATCTTGAGATAAAAACATTTTCTCCAACATTGCTTCCTTTCAATTTTTTTGTTTCAACAATATGATTCCCAAAGATTTATGATGATTAGTCTTGTTTCATTGCACAACCCTGCAGTATGGTCAATGTTTCTTAATAGCATTACTGGAAAAATAATTTTTAGTGTCAATTCATGGCTTGACAACCCCGAACACTTTATATTATTCAAAAACTTTGTATAATAAATGTTTTCGAACAAATTTGAATTTTTTCTTCCCTTCAAATAGAATATAAACTCAAATAAGTTCTTTCTTTTGAATTATTACTTTTATTAAATTATATTTGTATTTTATGAATAAATAATTTTTGAGAAGAAAAATAAGCAAAAATCAAAATAACGAAATTATTTTTACCATTAACTATTATTTTTGTTTTGTAAATTATTTTGATTTTAATAACTTCCATTATATTTTTTTTGTTTTATTGACTTCATAACTATTATTTTTGTTTTATTTTTAAGAATTAGTTTTATGGAAAAAATTTGTTCCGTAATTTTTTATTATTATTTTGCTATCCTTAGTTTAAATTGTTTTGTTTTATTGACTCTGTACCTGCTATTTTTGTTCCATCAAATATTTTTATTTTACTAACATATTTTTGTTTTACATAACTATTTTTAAGAATTTGTTTTAAACTTTTGTTCAGTAAATTATTTTTATAATTTTACTAACATCAGTTTAAATTATTTGTGTTTTATTGACTTCGTAGCTATTATTTTTGTTCCATCAAATATTTTTATTTAAGTAATGTATTTTTTTTACATATCTATTTTTAAGAATTTGTTTTAAAATTTTGTTCCGTAAATTATTATTTTTATTTTAGTAACCTCAGTTTAAATTGTTTTTTTTTGTTTTTATTGACTATGTAACTATTATTTTTGTTTCATCGAATATTTTTATTTCACTAACGTATTTTTGTTTTACATATATATTTTTGAGAATTTGTTTTAAACTTTTGTTCCGTAAATTATTTTATTTTACTAACATTCGCATTAAATTATTTTTGTTTTGTTAATTCTGCAACTTTTATTTTTATAGTGGCTTGTTCCATAAATTATTTTTATTTTACTAACATCTTATATTTTTGTTTTCTTAACTTCGGAACTATTATTTTTGTTTTAGTTATAATTTTTTATGTTTAAAGAGACAAAAATGTTTAAACATAATTAAAAGATAGGAGATGGTGGTGATGGTGATGGGAGAGAAAATAAGGAGAAGACGGGGGAGAGAATGAGAAATATAACCAGAGAAGATAGGAGAGAGAAAGAGTGAAATGGTAACTGAAAAGTTAATAATTTAAAAGTGAAATTTTCGAGGGAGAAATCTACCCTTGCCATTATATATATATATATATATATATATATATATATATATATATATATATATATATATATATATATATATATATATATATACACACATATATTAATGTCTTATATTTTTGTTTTCTTAACTCCGAAACTATTATTTTTGTTTTAGTTACTATTTTTTAATGTTTAAAGAGAGAAAAATGTTTAAATATAATTAAAAGAGAGGAGATGGTGATGATGTGAGAGAAAATAAGGAAAAGATGGGAGAGAGAAAGAGTGAAATGGTAACTGAAAAGTTAATAATCAAAAATAAAAATTTGGAGGGAAAAATCAACCTTTGTCATAAGGCTTACAGACCTCACTTTTTAAACATTTGCTTTATATAATACTTCCTCCGGACCTATATATAAGTAAAAAATACTAAATTTTGGTGGACTTAAATATAAGCAAAAATCACCATATTAAACTCTACTCACAACTTCTAAGAAGTTTGGTACCAAAAATACCCATTGTTAATTCTTTTGTTTTTCAAGATGTGTGCACATTTCCAATACACAAAGAACCACTAATTATAAAAGGAGCTATAATGAATTGATGACAATGAGTTAATATTGCATTAATTGTCATCGGTTTTGAGTGAGATACTTAAGGGTATTTTAGTAAGTATATTTTTGTTTTATACAAAATCAAGATAGTTTAACTAATTTAACTTACTTTCTTAATCTGTGTGAAATCAATTAATTTTGCTTATATATAGGTCCGGAGGGAGTACTTAATTTTTCATAAAATTATTATTTTCTTTTCTTTTTTCGTTTGTACCAAAATTATTATCGTGTTTAAAAGTATGTCACTATTAGGGCATCACAATTGTAGGATTCTTAGTGAACTTCCTATTAAGAAGAGTAAATCAACAATGATGAGATACTTCCTAAAGAGCCATGTAGGATCCATCTAAGAAAGAGAAAAAAAAATAATCCTATTTAGGAAGCTCAAATTGGCTGTTTGTATGTGAGGTGGGGGGGCTGTCTTTTTTTGGAGTCCAGATCTCCTGTACCATTTGTGTGTATCATTGGTGTACCATTTTTCATCTCAACCATTGCATCCCAACTATTGCATCTTAACCAAATGTTGAGATGAAAAGTGGTACACACAAGTGGTACAGGAGATCTGGACTCTTTTTTTTTTGAAGGGTGGGGGGAGCAGGTAGGTGGGTTTTTAATTTTATCATTGTATGTATTTTATCATTTTATGTATTATGTTTTATATATAATTTATTAATTAAATTATAAATTATAAATTTAAAAATAATAATGTAATTATTATTTTTAAATTAATTTATGTCTTAATTTATAAATTAATTATTTATACAAAATATTTAAGTATGAAATATATTAAATAACGTAAAATAAATTTGTTTATTGAGAAGTATAAAAATAAAAATAAAATATAAAGTTAATGAGGTGACAGTGGGACCCATTTAAGAATATGTTAAGAATAATATAATGGAAAGATATATTTTTAAATAGGTAAAAAGAAAAAATATGTAAATGATAATGAGACCCAGTCAAAAAATTGTGATAGAAAAATAAACATTGATGATGCTCTTAGCCTTGATGAAATTACCTCGTATGTTACATGATCCTCCACCGACTGTTTTTTTCACTAACCATGATTAAAATTTTGGGCCCACCACTGAATTGGGATTGAACCTGGATCGAATGCAGTGAGCTGAGACCAACAATGGAGTTAGAAATCGATAGTTGAATTATTGCAGCTGTTACTAACCCAAAAAAAAAAAAAATCATCCACGAATATTACCGTGTCTTAAAGGATAATAAAAACAGCTATAATTTGGTTAGATCTTGTCTGAATAACATAAATATGTTCAACTAATCTACTAAGGTTAAAATACATAAATATGCTTGACAAAAGTATTTCAAACAAAAACATTTATTTTGGGACAAAAACAGTAATTATATCCATTGATCCCTCAGTTTCAAAATTATTCTCCCCCTTTCCCTTTTTGTTCTCCAAATAATTGTTTTGTTTATAACTTTTTTTAAAAACAACATTTTTTTTATCATTTCACTCTTATTTTTACTTTCTACTTTAATTATCTCTCAAGTTCAGACTTTATTAAAAACTGCATCTTATACTAATATAATAACCAAGTCAATTAGTTTTTCTTAATTCGTATATCAAGTCAAACAGACCAATAATTTTGGGTCAGTGTCATTTTCTGAAATTGTAACTGCTTTAATACCTTTTTTTCTTAGGAGAATTTGGGTCGGTCCCCTGTGATGAAATATTAACCCGAAATGTCTAGGATATTTTTATTCAACCGCTAAAGTACACTTTTGAGGATAAAATGACGAAAATACTCTTAATGAACAACAAGCGCGCACACAAAGCTCACGCCCAAAATTGGGCATCGCAAAGCAAAGGCGTGTGTCGCAATGGATAATTTAAGTCCCACCAAAATTGGGCATCGCAATGAAAAAGTCGTGCGTCACAATGGATTGAAGTCCCACCAAAATTGAGCATCGCAATGTACATGAAGTTTGAAAACGAAGTTTAAGGGTATTAGTTGTTAGTTTTGAAACTAGTGCACTGGTAGAAATCAAAAAGTTGAGGATTCTTCCGTTGACATGGCATAAATTTTGATCCCAGATGAACCACGGGCCCCACAATATGTCAAATTGAAACTTTCGACAATATCTACAAGACACACAAGGGGAACCCTATGATATCTTCGTTTCAAGGCAAAAAAAAAACCGTTGTTTAAGCACTATTTTAGGCTTCGGAAGTTTTTGCGATGCCCAATTTTTGTTTCAGAAGCATTGCAATGCCCAACTTTGAACTGAGATTTTTGTATTGTGATGCCCAAATTTGGGCAGGGGCTTTTTGCATTGTAATGCCCAAATGTGTACTTTAGTGGTTTAAAACAAATATATGGGACCTAGGCGGCTATAATTCCTCAAAAGGGGACCGACCCGTAATTAATCTTTAAAAAAAACTACAAAAGTCTATTTTCATAATTTTGTTCAAAAATTGCCAGCGACATGCTAATTTGGCCTTCTTCTTTCGTCTTCTCATTTTCTCTTCTTTCTCTTCACTCTCTCACACACTCTCTCTCTTCTCCGTCTTCCCCCTCTTCTTCTCAGATCTGCTCGCCATACAGCTTTGTCTCCATCTCTATTTTCTCCATCACCGACCTCCTTTTATCTTCTCCGGCCAAGCAGCTCCAAGTGCACCAACATCAACCACTGCTTTGAGGGACTACCAATGCATGCATCGCAAAACTTCTAAAATATTTGGGAAGAAAACGAAGTTTAAGGATGTAAACTGACGCATTAGTAAAAATCAAAGGTTGAGGACTCTTCCGTCAATAGGGAATAAATTTTGATTCCGGATGAACCACAGAACCCACAATATGTTAAATCGAAGCTCTCGACGAGATCTACAAAACGCGCAGGGGTACCTTGTAACATCTTCGTTTTAAGGCCAAAAAACATTGTTTCAGCACTTTTTAGGCTTCAAAAGTTTTTGCGATGTCCAATTTTTGTTTCGAAAGCAATGCGATGCCTAATTTTTACATTGTGATGCCTAATTTTTACATTGTGATGCCTAATTTTTGCTTTACGAAGCCCAAATTTGGATAGACTTCAATTGTGCATTGTGATGCACAAATTTTGAGAGGCTTCAATTGTGCATTGCGATGTCCAAATTTGAGCTAGGTTTTTGTATTAATATGCCCAAATTTGGACATACTTTCAATTATGCATTGCGATGCCCAATTTTTGCATTATGATGGCCAATTTTTGACAGATTTCAATTGTGCATTGTGATTCCCAGTTTTTGTATTACGATTCCCAAATTTGGGCAAGGGCTTTGCCCGCGCGCCTTTTTGTCATTTCCCTCCTCAAATGTGTACTTTAGCGGTTTGAAACAAAAATATGAGACCTACGCAATTATAATTTCACTAAAAGGGATCGACCTGATTATCACCCATAAATTAAATAATTGAGGGCTCGCTACAATACATGGAGTGCCTTTTTTTCAACATTTTTAACAGGTACAATATAAAATATATATTTTTTAATGGGTAAAGATCACCTTTTAGGCAAAAGGACGAGTATATCCTTAATGAATAGGCACATGATGCATTGCAATTCCAAGTTGATGCATCGCACTTCCAATTCCTGCATCGGGAATCCAATTTGTGCATCAAAAATATAATCTTTGCATCGCAAATCTAAATTGTGCTTCAGGGATCCAGTTTATGCATCGCGAATCCAACTTACAAATTCAAATTTTGCTTCAAGATTTACTTTTACATTCTAATTCTAGATAGTGGACAGACCAAGTAAGCATGCACGTCTTGAGGAACCAAATTTACGAGCTTGTGCACATCTTGTATGAAATATTTAATTTACGGATCAGAAATACAATTTTCTCACATTTTTTGAACATGTTAATTGCCCCTTTGAACACCACATTACAATTCCAATATAATAAGTCAATTGGAAAGGGGTGGGGTTACTATGAAAGTAACCTTATGTGGTTATAAATGGATAAATTGCATGTCAGTCCACGTTTCCAAATATCTAACCCCTTAAGTACTTCTTCTTTTTTAATTGCATAAGTCCACTTTCATAAATTTGTTCCAATAATGTCAAATCTATGTCTTCCTCAGTTGGTTTGCATAGAGAAGCATTGAACCAAACAAGCCGACGATGAAGAAGAATAGGCACATCTCCCACTATGAAGTGGACTGCAATGTGATCTGCATCAGAAAAACATCCACCTCTAGTAAATAGAAAAAATTGATGAAAATTAAAGATGTCTCCAAAGAAACAATTGAAAACCGATATATATAAAAAATAGAAGATCGTCGAAGACAAGACCTTTGGTCTAAAACTGATCTCACCAAAATCAACGTCAAGATTCGTCTATGTTCCCACCCCCACCCTTTCCCATGTTTTATTCTAAGTCCCTTCCTCTATATATTTATAAATTTATTCAATTACCTCATTCTTTATGAATCTTCCAATTTTGATTACTTCATGTTGTTAAAGTTATAATCATTTCTTGAAATTCAGTGATGAAAAAACAATTCTCAATAGCAAAGCTAAGACTTTGGTGAAATGTTTAATCTTTGATGTAATCGATCTGTATTTGGTAATTCCCATTCATATGTTGTACACTTGTACTAGCATCGAGGGATTTGACAGAAAAAAGGAAAGAGAACGAGTTGGATGATTTGTGCATCGGATAAACCATTGGAAGCGAAATTAGAATCGCGATGCAAAAAATTTGTGTCTCAATGCATCCATTTTGAACTGGGATTCTAAATCAATGCATCGTAATTAAAATTTGTTCCCATCGAGGCTCAAATATTTTGCATTGCGATTCGAATGGTTGGAAAGCATTGAGATCTACAAGCACAACAAAGAAGAACTAATAGCAAGAACATAGGGTACTACTGCCCCTAGTCTACCTTATGTTGAGGAAGCCAACACATGGGCTCTCAACCTTTATTTTTCAGTCCTCATTTTTCATCATTTCCTTCTTTCTCAAAATAATGAGGAAGACGAAGCAGCAAAATGCATCTGGCCACTACTAAAAAAGAAAAAGTTAGGTTTTTTATATTCATCATTTGACCCAACTTCCATGTCCTCATCATCACATTTATCATCACCATCCGTAAGAAATAGGGTCTCCAACTTTGGCTCGTTAAGAATTTTGCAAAAAGTATTGGCCAATAATTTTTCATTAATGTAGGGAGAAATTCGGGCATTAAATTTTAACTGCTTTCAACCCTTATATTTTTCTCGTAACGGAAAAAAAGCATATCATGCATTCTGATGCACAAAATTATGTATTGTGATGTATAAAAAAAAATACTTTATGTATCACAATACATATTTGATGCATCATAATACATAAAATGTTTTTTTAATTACAAAAAATATAAGAATATTACACGATTGAAAACTTTGAAAATAATTTAAATTATCCAAACTTTCATTTATTGTGCGTGAGGCACATGTCTTCACATGGCCAACTCTTGAATCTGATCAATAGGGCAACTTTGGCTGTGATTGGACAACCTAAACAATAATCATTTATTCATTTGGTGTAGCTGTGCTGGCTGAGACATGATGGGGCTTCATCCTTGGCTGGCATTTCGCCACCGTTGTCGCTTAAATTAAATGTCCTCCAACAACGTCAAACTCATCTCACTATCTT
This sequence comes from Codonopsis lanceolata, assembly GCA_013146195.2. Classification (NCBI taxonomy): domain Eukaryota; kingdom Viridiplantae; phylum Streptophyta; class Magnoliopsida; order Asterales; family Campanulaceae; genus Codonopsis; species Codonopsis lanceolata. The sequence goes on along the minus strand of CM028379.1, from coordinate 141,564,257 downwards.
AAGTATCTTTAGGTTCCAATTTCACATCTCCGCTCCTTCATTTTCGAATGTTTATTTAAGAAAATTATGTTTTAAAAAACTTATCACAATATTCCTAATTTTTCAATTTCAGGTTTTACATGTATTATCATTAACTTAATACCCCCACCGTCCCAAAATTATTACTCCCTCCGTCCTTAATTTATTGTCTTGGTTGACACGGCGCATCGTTTAAGAAAACCTATTTGACTGGATTATTAATATTGATTTAATGTAGGGTGAAAAAGTAAGGGTAAAGTGGTAAAAATAATGTTGTAAAAAGGTAAGTTTCAAAGTGGACAATTATTTTGGGACGGACGAAAAAGGAAAGGAGAACGAAGGGACGGAGGGAGTATATTTATTTCTTTTTTCATCCGTTCTAAAAAAATTATCTTTTTTAAAAATTTCTTTTTAGGATAACATTTTTTACTATTTTACCCTTATTTTTTTTACTACTTTAACATGCACACAAGCTTTAAAAAAACTACACACTTTACGAATATTAATATTTAATAATCAAGTAAATTATTTTTCTCTTAATTTTTGTGCAAGGTGAAACTTGACAATAATTTTAAGACAAGTGTAATAATATTAAGGCAAAAACTTAGAAAAAGCAGTCTTACGTATATTTTTTGTAAGATTGATCTTCTTTATCCAACTCACCATATGTTAATGAACTAAACTATAAGAGAGTAAAACTTCATTTTATAAATTAACATTCGTAAAATAGTGTTACAAAGGACATACTCTAATATTAATATATTTTTTAGTTATCTATATATATATATAAAAGCAGGGTAGTCTATATAGGGAAAAATCCCGCTAAAATTTTGTTTCCCAAAATAGAATCTCCTATTAACAAGAAACAATTAATGAATTATTTAATTAAAGACAAATGATATTACGAGCTAGAGCTTGTGATATAATTACGAGCTTTAGTGTTTGAGCCGTTAGATGATTAAGTTGATGATGATTTGGAATGTTCATATCATTACTTAAAAAATAACATATTTAATCTAACGGTGTAAATATTTTAGGAGATTTGATTTAACGGCACTAATACTAAAGCTTGTAATAATACTACAAGCTCTAGCTCGTAATATCATAGCTCTTAATTAAATATTCAAAAACTCTTTGGAACTTCCACCATCAATTCTCCCAATTTGCACAGTTTTTCAATTCTCGATTATATCAAACGGAAATTAATCAACACATAGTAAATGATGATTAATGAAAATGGATTAGTTCACAACATGAACATATCAAATATTGAAATATTATACTAAAAAATCAAGTAAATCAAGAAATACCAAAATTTTGAGATGTAAAAAAAGCATTGACAAATTCGAAGTAGTATGGAATAAAATCACCAGAAAAAAAATTATCTTTCGAGAATACTAAATGATTAAACCAGTTCGGAGATTTATCTAAAAGTACATAACAAAAATCGACGTATAAAAATATTAACAAATTCAAAATAGATCTGAATGTCAAAAATATTTTTTATACGAAATAATTAAACAAAATGTTTTTATGTGATTTCATTAGATCCGAATGAAAAATCACCAAAAAAATGTAATCAATATTTTTCCCTCAGAATAAAGTTTGATATTAGAGAAAGATAGATGCATCGAGTGAGATATGGAGCGAGAGGACGAAAACTTACTATGATGTGGACGGTGAGTGTAAGAGATCGAGATTGTCAGTGAGAATAAAAGATATTTCCTAAGAGAGATGGATAATAAGGGATATTGCCAGTGGGGTTAATTTCCTATTTTCATCTCCTTCTTTTTTCCTTTTTGTGTGTGTAGTTAACGGGGAATTATTGAACCACGATAACATTTCAATTTTTTCATAATGTTATTATTTTTCAATGTAGTTCTTTATAATTAACTTATCTTCTTTTGTAGTATATTATTTTAATTGTTTATTGTTTTTCATATAATGCAATTACTATATGACCATATATTCACCATATTTTAATTTATAACAATGCTATGTTTATAACTATTTTTAAAATTATTGCTACAATTAAAATTTAGTGAATAACAAAGTTGTATTTATTTTCTAAAAAATGACTTTATTTTATCAGATCTTAAATATACAAGTATCTAATTTTTCAATCAAAACAACAGTTTTTTTTATTGAAAGTAGTTGCCTCCAATATTATTATTAATTTTTTTTAATTTTGTTTTTCTTCTTTGTTTCGTTTGAGTATAAGTTAATTGAAAAAAATTGTATGATCGTGCGTTTAACGCACGGGTATAAAACTAGTTACAATTTAAAGATAAACTATTACTAGAATATAAGGAAAGAGTAATTCATATTCCAAACAAGCTAGCTACCTACTGGATCTAGATTAGCCCTCTCACCATATTATAAATGCATTCCCAATTTCCCATGATATTACAATAAATACCACCAACAATGCTGCAACTGTCGGTGGTACAAGTCATGTACCGTAGTCTGTAGCATTAAGGTTGTAAGGGAACCGGCCGGAGACATTAAACAGTCACCGTTGCAGATAACGGTATTCTAAAAATCGGCCTATGCGTTAGGCGCCACCCCAATGTCTAAAAATTTGGTAAATTGACAAAAAAATCAGCTAGTCGAGATAGGCGGTGCCTAGGCACTCAACTAGGCGGGCTAGGCAGCTAACTATTGATTTTTCTTATTTTTTAAATTTTTTTTTAATTTTATCCTAAATAATGTTATTTTGGTTTTTTTAAATAATAAATATCAATTTTAAATTATTATAAAAAATAGTAAATTTGTAATTGTCAACATATTTAGTATTAGTATATTTAAAAATTTTATGTTTAATAATTAGGTTATAATAAAAAATATATTAAAAATTATATATTATGTCTTATTTTTAGGTCCCGTCTAGACGCTCTAAGCGCTAGAAACTGGTTTGACACCTATCGCCCACCTAACTATTTTTAGAATCTTATAAATAACTACGGACAGTCGTAAAAAACGTCGGAAGCCAACCTTAAGTATTATAAAATTCTTCAAACATTTCAGTCCACCGAGACTGTCAAAAATAATTCCCCAAATTATGTTGACTGGTCTAATCTAAACAGGATTTTGATTTCCTACCAGGATAATGACTTGATTATCATAGTTTAAGGGTACATAACACATACATAGCTCCAAAATAAGTATTTATTTTTATTTTTAATATCTACTTATTTATTTTTTACAAAATTAACTAAATTAACTATTATGTCATTTTAGTAGTATATATACATAAATTACTTTTGGTGTCCACAGGAAACGATTGCAAGTGAACACCAGCAAAAAGTAGTTAGGAAAGATGAATTTGATAAGATGGACCTGATGCAGAATCGGAGTAATGGAGTTCTAAACTTTAACCCTTGTGCAATAAGCTAGCCACGAGTTACCTTGTGATTTATTCGTTAGGCCTGACAATTATAACTCATTATTTATTAATTCACTCAACTCAATCCATTAATTACCTAATCCAAGTACCCAACTCAACCCAATCTATTAATATTTTTTGATTAAAGCGAGTAACCCATTTCGACTCAATAATATTAACGGATTAACCCGTGATTTTTTATGCTATGAATTTATGCTTTGAGGGGGGGGGGGAAGTTGAGTTGAGACAGGTTAACCCACTTTAACCCGTTACTCGTTTCAATCCGACCTGTTTCGACCCAATCTATTTCAACCCGTTTGACATTTGGATTCTAACGGGTTTCAATTTATTTCAACTCATTATTCATTCGAACTCAACCCAACACACCCAATTGACTGGCGTAACCGCAACATAAACTAAAGCTGCCTTCCACATGACTTAAAGTCTGTGAACTTGAAGGATAAATCCAATGGTGTAATTGACTATAAGTATCAAAACCAAATTTTGATTCCTATTAATTACTATTTATATGTATCAAAATTTAATAATAATAATTTTAAAAAAATTATATCCAACACATTTCATAATATAAAAACAAAATTAAAATATTATATATAATAATTTACCAACACATATTATGGCATAAATATATGAGTAAAATGAAGGATTTAAAATTAGATGTGGTACTAGATGAGGTATTAAATTTGATACATTCCTTAGTACTATACTTAATTTTGATATTTTTTACTTTAACCATAGAAGAACCTAATACTTTTATATAAATATCAAAATTTGATTTTGATCCTTATCATTAGACTTGTCCTAAAGTCGAGAAGAAGTTGACCTTAGTTGGGATCATGGAGAAATATTGAGAAAGCATAGGGTCTTTTGCATCAACTAAAGCTAAATCCCACACAGATTTTAATAATCTTTTAAAACCTTTTGGCTACAACTTTTAACTTCATTTACCCAATTTAAAAAGACTTAAATAGTAATTTGATCACCTTACTTTCACATTTTTTCGTTAAACTCACCATATTTATTTTTTTCTCATTTTAATCACTCTACTAAAGCATAAATATCACGTTCATCACCCGTCAACATATTTGGAAGATAATTTTAAAACTTCTACAAAAATCCGAAAATACCCTTATGTGCACGATGCTCTGTCAACCTTCAACCCCTTGTAGTCCTACCTACGCTAAAGCTTCATTTCCTCATAAACTCCATGGTTTCTTCCATTAATGGAAGTACACTCTCTTTGACAAACCAATCTCTTTCTTTGGGAATCAAATCCAGTGAGGACACACCTTATCCATTCTTGAATAACCCTCAATCAAAATTTAAAAAAAAAATTACTTTGATTCAATACCAAGATGAAAAATCAACATTCCTTTCAATTTCCAGATACAAAATATCAAGAAGTTCAAGAAAATTCTACTGCAAAGTCAATCTACACACAAAAAAGAAGAAGCATAAAAGGTTACATTACATTACTCAAACCCATATGCTGAAATTCTCAAAATTGAGTTGTTTTTGCTCCAAGATCAAGAAATCGAGGAACTAGTTATAGCATGAAAGACAAAGCAAAGGCAGAGATTGAAACCGAAGATCGCTACTGAAGCAGAGAAGGAATAGCAAAAAAAATTGTAGATCATCAAATCCAATTCCCTCCTAAAGCCAACAAGACCCTACTTTTTTTATTTCCCCCAAATCATTAATCAACAGCAACGTCTCTCTACTAATACGATATCTTTCTTTATATCTTTCCAATTCATCTCTAATGGTGTCGTTTGGCATGTTGAGATCTGTAAATCTATGTGGTCTTTATGGCGGTATATTTCTCTTCAGCTCTTCGAGTGCTATGCTGGCTCAAGATACCGATATACCTTGGCTAGCTCCGATGAATACACAGAAGACAACAAGAAACTAAATTTTCGCAGAGATAGGCGACGACTTGAGCGAGAATAAAGAGAGTAAGGAGGTCACAAAAGCAAAAGATGAATTTGTTTGCTTATTATGTTGAGGGCGACTTTAGGGTAGGTAATTTGTTAAGGCTTTAGAGTTTGGAGAAACAACAATAGCGACGAGGGGGTGGTGTATATGAGTTGGCGTGGAATTGGAGAATCGGTCTCATTGTTTATTTGAATTTGATTACAGACGTTTCTTTTTACTGAAGATGATGTCAAATCTGTCTATTTTATTATATATAGAGAGAGAATGAAAATTGAAGAAAAACAATTTGAGAATTAGAAAATAAAGGGTTCTGCATTTGTCATCTACTTGGGAATTACAGAATGAAGAAAATCAAACCCAGTCATAATAATGCATAAGGTTGCTCTCTATCTCTCTCTCAACTCTCAAGCCTAAAGAGAGGGTTTTCTCCTCTTTTTATGCAGATGAACGTGCACCGCACTCTTCCAAATATTAGAGGCATTTTCGTCTTTTTTAATATTTTCGTCTATCTAACTAACGGAAATGACATCAAGTGACCTTATTGACTTGATTGGCCAACTATAGTCTACTAAATTAAGAAGAAAAAAAAATAGAGTGAGTTTAGCGAAAAAAAATTGGAAAATAAGGCAACCAAATTGTTATTTAAGTCATTTAAAAACGCCTCCAACTTCTATCTCCCGATCCTAACCCTCTATTTTATAAAACTAAGATTTAACAGCAGGACGACCTTTTCGAATCTGTCCAGAGTTTCTTCTTCACAGTTGAGGAAAAGTTATGCTTGGACCTAAGGGTAGGAACAAAGCAAAAGCACCGCAGCCCGCAGGAGCAGAAGCAAAAATCTCAGCATTGTTTCATCTATCATTGAGGAAACTCACCTGAAGTCGGGATTTCAAAAGTATTAATTTGAGCAGAGATGTTAGGGAGATGGAGGAGCGACAAGAGCAAGTTCAAAGCTGTATTCAAGTTACAGTTTCAAGCAACTCAGGTAAAGTGAAATCAGGTTCAAATGGGCTGTTTGCAATTTGGTTGAAATTTTTATACTAATATGTAATGTGAAAGAGTGATTCAGCTATGGAGAAATTACCTTGCCAGTCATTTGCCTCTGCCTATTGTACTGCTTTCAGGTGCCACATCTAAAGAAAGGCAAAGGCCTGATGATATCTCTGATTCCAGCTGATGTTGGTAAGCCGACAGTGAGACTGGAGAAAGCTGCAGTTCTGGAAGGAATCTGTTCCTGGGAAAATCCTATATATGAAACAGTAAAACTGATTAGGGAGCAAAAGACAGGAAGACTTAAAGAGAAACTCTACTATTTCAATGTCTCAACAGTAAGAAATGATAACAAGAATTAAGCAATTTTGTGCAAGAGCTACCGAATGGCTGTAACTTTTTTAGGTTTTTTCAGGGATCATCGAAAAACGGTTTTCTGGGAGAGGTCGGAATTGATTTTGCAGAATTTTCTGAGGCTACTGAATCGTTGACAATCTCTCTACCTCTAGTTGAGAATTCAAATTCTTGTGCAATTTTACATGTTAGTTCTCTCTCTCTCTCTCTCTCTCTCACACACACACACACACAAACATGCGCACTCTCTGATTAGTAATTATCTAGAAAAGGGATCACGTAAGTTAATATTAACTGTAGCGAATTCCATAGCTTCTCACAAAAAAAGTTCAACTGGGACAGGTTACAATCCAGAAGATGCAAGGAACTGATGATCTAAGGTGACAAGGAGTACATGTCTTGTTTCGTGTTCTCTGTTTACTGAAAATTTGAAACAGTGATGACCTTGTCTTTCTTATGGGAGTATTTCAGGCACATTGAAGAAAATGAATCTCCAAGGGATGAATCAATGGAAAGAAGACTTAAGTACCAAATGAGCAATTGTGATAGTGATGGGAACAATCTTGAATATACCGAAGTAAGATCCCGTATCAACTATGTTAAGAGATTTCTCCTGCTTGTCCTATAAAATTATACAAGGCATACTTTAGTGAGCTATAAGAGTAAGCATTAAGATGCAGACTACCAATTCTAAATCTAGGACATTGTGATTTTCTTTAAAGGTAAAAAAGCACTTTCTAATTGTTCCACAGGAGTACTTCAACAGAGAGAATGCTAATGACACTGAGCGTGATAGTGGCTATGGAGAATTTCAGTTAGGTAATACCACTTATCAGGAGATTGACTCTCGGGGAAGAAACTCTATGCAACAAAATAAGACAACTGACGCATTTCCAACTGAAAAACTTGTGCATGGCAAATCCAGCACAGATTGGTCAGTTGGATCTGCTTCAGATGGAAGTGTGTTTGACTTGACAAACAGCCCAGAAGAAAACTTTCCAGTGGAGAGTCTACCAGACACATCAAATAATGCAACTGAAACACTAAGAAATCAAATTCATAGGTGGGAACGGCAGGCAGAGGTGTCAGAACTGGAGCTACAATCTCTGCGAAAGCAGATTGGGAAGGAGAGCAGAAGGGTACAGGACCTCTCGAGGCAAATTGTTAGTCTGAGAGAGGAGAAAGATAGACTTGGAACAGAATGTGAACTGCTCAAATCCTCTCAAAAAACATATATTGAGTTGGCAGAAGGAGAGACTCAAAAGTTAAGGGTTGGTTTAGAAGAATTAAGGCGAGAGCTTAAACATGAAAAGAATTTAAACAACACTCTCTGCTTGCAGCTGCAGAAGACAGAAGACTCAAACTCTGAATTGATTCTTGCCATAAAGGACCTCGAAAAAATATTGGAGCAAAAAGATTCAGAAATCTCTCATCTTTTCTACAAGGTTAAGGCCAGTCAAAATGTCAAAGAGGTGAATGCAGTAGCCTACCGGAGCAAAATGGATCAAGAAGGAGATGAAGAAGCTCTGACAAAACACCAAAAGAGCACAGTCATGTAAAGGAAACAGATTTGCTAAAGCAGAAGATAAGGGACCTGAATGCTGAAATTGAGGTCAACTGTAGAGATAAGGAGCAGCTTTCCTTGGACTATGAGCTTTCAAAACAAGAAAACACTGCTATTTCTTGCAGGTTGGAGCAAATCCAGATAGAACTGATGAAGTTGCAAATTGAATACTCAGAATCGTTGGCTACCATAAAAGAATTCAGATTTCAGGTAGAGAGACTAGAGGAAAAGATCACAACTCAAGCGCTAGAATTCTCGCAATCCTTAGACTCAATCAATGACCTAGAGAGCCAGGTTAAGAGCTTGGAGAAAGAACTAGAGAAGCAGGGGCAGCATTTCGAAGATGATGTTGAAGCCCTGACGAATGCCAAAGTCGAGCAGGAGCAAAGGGCCATCCGCGCAGAGGAGGCCTTGAGGAAGACAAGATTGAGTAATGCTAGTGCTGCTGAGCACCTTCAGGAGGAAGTTAGGAGGCTTTCTTTAGAAATGGCATCCAAGTTTGATGAAAATGAGAAACTGGCCATGGAAGCCACTGCACAAACTCACGATCTGTGCCTGCAAAATAGAGCTTTGGAAGAAATGCTCAAGAAAGCTAGTGAAGAGCTCCTGTTAATAAAAGATCAGTATGAGCAAGAATTACAGAAGCTTTTAAACCAAACAAATCTTCACTCAAAACAAATAGAGCAGATGTCACTGGAGCTTGAAGAAAAGCATGCACAGCTTAAAGAATATGAAGATGGAAACAATAAAGCTTTCTCCATGAAGAATCAAACACAAGAAGCATTGATAGACAGGCGGAAAATGGAGAAATATGACTACCCTGAAAAGAAAGTGCCAAACGGAAACCTAAGAGAAAAAATTAAAAATATGAAGACATCAGTTAAGGAATCACAACAATGGGCTAAGCAAAGAGAAGAACTGGAGAGAGAACTTGTGTCAGTGAGGAAGGAAGCAGAAAAAATACAGGAGGAATCAGTTACTTGGAAAACTTTGAACGATGAAAAGGATATTATAGTTGGCACTCTGCAGTCAGAAATGAAAAGGCTACGAGTAAACTATGATGAATTGAAAGAGTGCATGTTAGAAGGCAAGACTGAGAAGGAAGACGGCAGTCAAAAGAAGAAAGAAGAGGCTATCTCAAGTACATACAATAAACCTGCTCTGCCTCCTTACTCCGTTAAGAATGCTGTCAGTTCACCAGAGAATTTGAAGTTCATCGAGGTAAATAATCATTCGAACTGTAACTTGGAGTGTTCTGCACATAGAAAGTATATATGCAAATACATATACAAAGACATAGACATATGCATATATGTCTACCTATTAAGTGTCTACCGAGACCTCTACGAAACCTCTCACACATTCAACTTCCATGAAGTCTTACCATGATGTTGTTTGACCAAATTTCTCAACTATTTAATGATATATAACATCCATATATCATGTAGTAACTCATGGAAACACCCTTTGATGACAGGGACGTACTGCGGCTCTGGAAGCAACGAATGCTAGCACCACAGAAAGCACATTGAAGCAAGGCAGATCTGCATGGGTACCGGGAGAAAGGTGCACTAACATTTAACTGACTTGAGGCCAGACAGTTTTTTAACTCATTCATTGCCCTTTTGCATCCGTGCACACAATAATATTGAAAAAAGATGCACTTAACCACTAGAGATTTTTTCTTATTTTCAGAACAAGAGGAACTTTCTCAGAGGAAGAGCAGATAGCATCCACTTGCCACTGTGGTGACGATCAACTCAAAAATTTATTAAGCGAAGTGAAGTCGCTGAACGAAAGGAACAAATTTATGGAAGGTGAACTTAGAGAAATGCAAGAGAAATATTCAGAAATAAGTCTCAAATTTGCAGAGGTAGAAGGAGAAAGGCAACAACTAGTAATGACCGTGCGAAATATGAAGAATGGTAAGAAGAAATAGCAATATGCAGGATGCAGGATGCTAGATTCTAGATGCTTGAAACTGTAAACTACCATAGATGAAGCAGGTGTGTTAAGTCTGTTGACCAAGCAGCAAATTTAGGTTACAACAAAGTTCTTCCAATAGCACAACATGCACATCAATAACACATTTCCCATGGTATTCTTCCGCATTTATGCTGTTCTCACACATGTAATAAGAACACTGAACAGAGTAACTAAACAAACTACTGTGGCAAGTTCTCGAGCGTAAAATACACATTTCACTAGTGCATAATCTTTTCCATTATGTAGCAATTTGTTATGTTTGTGTTCACCTTTGCTCCTGCTAGTGCACATAGGTTCAAGTCTGAAATAACATATTCTCAAGAGATGGAAATTGTAAATGAAGGTGTTATGTTAGTAGCTCATGTAATTGGAGCTAACAATATAAAAGGGGCAGGAGATATTCCTTATGGGAGGTTGCCCCATTGGCGGTTTGTTGGATCATTTGGAAAGAAAGGAACAAGAGAGCTTTTGATAACGAGGAAGGGACTGTAGAGAAGCTTAAAGATATTTGCTTGCGCACTATTTCTTCTTGGTGTCTTGAGTTAGTGGATCTATCCCAGACTCCTACTCCCTCTCTAGAAGAAATAATGAATTCCTTCCATCTCTAGTAGCTCGAGATCTCTTGTATTTGCACTATATTGTACATAGGCTGCATCACCTATTTTGACAGCTCTTCGTATATAATACTTTTACTTATCAAAAAAATATATATATGCAACAAAGAAATGAGCATGGAAAGATGCACTGCAGTTAATAAAAAGATGAATTTCAATTTTATGATCGCATTACATGATGAATGGTTAGGCCTATAGTCAGCTTCTGTACAAGTGCCTATAAATTGCCCACTTGTCCAAGTAGAAACATCTGTGATCCATCCAAGGAGACAGAGCCACAGAGGAGACAGATACAACTCTCAGTTTATATAATGTGGAATATAACCTGTAAACAAAACTGACCAAGGAATTTAACAGTTATATCTGTCCTCATGATATATCATATGTCACATTAACATCTTTTATTCAGAGTTTGAGCAGTCTTGTCAATCCAGACCAACTTAGTTTGGCCTTGGCTTCCATTTGTTGCGAAAGATAGCCTCTGCAGCAGATTAAATAAGTTCAAAGCTTTAGACATAATTCCCTTGTACCGGGAAAGGAAAAAAGTGAAGTTTTATACATCACGAAGATGGTACTTAATCAATTATATAGGAGTATGGATAACTCACCCGTCTAGCTCTCTTATCTTCTGGAGTCCACGTTTGAAGAGAGGGAGGCAAACCTTTCTCAACTTTGCATGAACTTGATGGCTGTACAGGTTGCTTTTGCCTTTTGCATTCAACGGTTTGCAGCGGAGTGCTGCCCCTTTGATACTTGTAGAAGTCAAGAATAGACGGGCTTTTTCTCTTTCTAACCTTCGATATATTCCCAGAGTAACCAAAACAAGGGCCAGATAATTCACGTGGAAGAGTTTGCTGACGCAACCTGCTCTTTTCCCTGATTCTGTTGAGGAATTCCATTGTCCAAGGTGATCCTTCCTGTGCTTGACCAGAGAGAACGGCATTTGAGAGTGGTGTTGTACGATAATGTGGTACAGCCTCTTGGAATGATGGCTTTGGGAAACTTGGTGCAGAATTTAGTATTTGGCCCTCCTCTAAGAGCATTTTTTTATGCTTTAAAGGCGTGTTGTCATTGTTTAAATCCATATCTGGATATTCATAGATTTGTTCGCTGAGATTTTTTCCACAATCTCTTTCTGAAACCCAAGACTCTGAGCCTGAGATGATCTCAGCAGCTGTAGGAAAAGTAGGATGACTGCGTGTACCAAATGATGATTTTTTTCCAACACTGAAAATCCTTGTGACATATTCCTTTTCCATCTCAGGTGCGGAAGGTGAGAAACCTATGGAAGGGGGAAAATGTGAATCTTTTCCTGCCGGATAACAATCATCAATGTCAACAACTTCACCTGTAAAAACCTTCTGTAGACTTCCACAGTTATATTTACTGGTCCAATCTAATCCTTTCATGGTAGGCATATGCAGTCCCTTACTTTGACCAAACAATATATGATTAGAAGGAAAACTGGGATTTTCTATCTTTTGCAATATCTTAGGCGCTTTTAACTTCTCAAAATCACGCGAACTAGACAATCTAGGGGGTTTGGTTGCCATTCTTGTCTCAGATCCTTGTATTTGACCAAACAGTCTATCATCAAAGTCTATAGAGGACTTCCCGAGCTCATCAGATATTTCTAGATCTTTTGGCATCCAAGAGGTATATGGCTTAAAAGTATTTGGAGGATTCAATATGTCATCATTGCATTGCTTTGATCGCTCAGACAGAAGCAGCTCATCCATAGGCATGGAAATTCTGTCAGGATTTCCAATGTACTTTCTTTTCCTTTTCTGAGACTCGCTCTTACCATAACAATTACCAGAGTCAGGTGCAGAAGATACTGAAGAGGAGCAATCTGTCATGCCCGATTTTGATTCCTCTCGCTCCCCGTATCTGCAAAAGGCACTTAATAAGCTGATACTTTCATCAGGAATGGGATATTTTTGGAGAGCATGAAGCCTGTGCAGGTGTGACCATTCAAAAAACTCAACAAGCATCCCTACTGAAGACAATATTGCATGAGCAGAGAGTGGATTAACTGAAGGGATTTTGGTTAGGAATGACTCTGCTAGAGTTTCTGATTCAAGCATCTTGGGATACAGGCCTCTAGTTAACTTGGCTGCATTCCAAATGCAGTTCATAATAATTTCATCCGTTATCTCAGATGAATATGAGCAAAACAACTGCAACTCAATTCCTAGGCTTGCTGCTGCAGCATATAGTTCATCAGATAATTCCATTATGTCCGAAAGGAAACTGGCTTCTCCTTCAAATACCTGCAAATAAAATGACAAAAGCATATCAAAGGGACTGAGCAACAACAATTATTTAACCAAAACAGAAGTTTAATTGAGAAATCCCAATAATCCATAATAATCGCACTAAGCTTTAAAATTATCACATTGTCAATAAAAATAATCTATTCCTAATGGACAAAGTTGCCACCAGAAGTGTTAAACTTTCTGGAAGTGGGCAGGGAAAAGTTAAGGTCTTTTTTCATCTCTGTGACCAAGTTGTTCATGAGGACAAGCGCATAATGACACCTTAACAGTACATTTTCAATAGCTATAATACAACACAGTCCAAAAGCCTTTCCATTTGAAGGTAGCCCACACTAGTAAAGGGGCATCCAAAGAACCTCATGGATAAAATTTTCGTTTTAAAAAAAAAATAAGTTAATCCATCTTGATCGGCTGCATTCTGAAATAAATAATGAATATGTCTCTGTTTAACGACATAGATATGACATTTACCAGGATGCAGATGCTGAAAGTAAAACTTAGCGATGTCAAGACATTTGCTGCAATATTCTCAACACATGAAGGTAACAATGAAGCAACTTCATCCGGAGCCATTGCCTTCTTTCTAATATTTCTGCTATCATACCACACCAAACAAATTGCAGCACTAATTATAACATCAACCGGAAAATTCAGATCACGCTCTACAACTTGTGCTCCTTTTTTCTCCATTGCAAGAATTTTTTGGTAAGTGCTTCTCCTGGAAATTATCATTTCTCCATCAACATTTAGAGTGTTGACAATAATAATACTATCAGGGGATGGAGGCATGCTTGCAGAAATTTTATCTGATTCCAAAGCTGAGGGGACACATGGCACTGGCAAAGACATAGAGCACGCTTTGAATTCAGCTGCAGTTTCCGGAGATTCCACGTTGTACTTTTTGTTGGAAGGTACAACGGTGTGTAGTTCTTCCAAGTTCTGACCAGTTTTGTGCAGTGATGGAATAGAATGAGGATCTCCTTCCTAGCATATGGTTCATCGAAAGAGTGCAAAAGAGTTTAGAATAAAATTGTAACCGAAATGATTATAAACAATTATATTATGCTGCAATTAAAATGAAAGACAACTATGTTATCATTGCAGCGGAGGCAAGACAAAATTAGAAATTCATTTCTGTACTAATTGGAATAAGAATATTAAGGTTATACTCGTGAAATTTAAGAAAAACTTCCCAACAGTTTTTCCTTCAACTTTGTAAACATTTTACTAGCATAGTGAACGTTCTTATAGAAGGCACACATTTCCAGCACCAAAATGTTATAAGAGAAATTAACTGGATGCAACTTGATATCGCAATGCTGCAACTGCACTTCACTTGTTGTGAATTCCACAGCTGAATCTCTAGATGAAGCTACTGGAAAGCTAGCATCATTATCTAAACTCTTCACAGCAGGTTTCTGATCCTTCCTATGAGTACGGTCCAGAGGGCTTAAGAAGAAATCAAGATCATTAAACTGTGAAATTGATTGCACCAAGTGGGGAGTCTTCTTAGCATCGATGTCAAATAGAACTTCTCCATTTACACTCTCTTGAAATCTGTATTTCGACAACTTGCTTGAAGCGATTTCATTACAACATCCATGATCTGTGGAAATTGCTGCAGAAGCTATGTTCATTTCTATTTTCAGCTCCTCCATGTTTTCTTCTGTGTTTGGCTCAGTTGAACAATCATCGGAGAAAACAAACTCAAACAGCATTCCATTCTCTAAAGAGTTCATATGAGAATCAATAATGTAAGTGTCTATTTCCTCAAACATTTTCACAAAAGATCTATATTTATTAAGATTCCAAATATCTTCCTCTAATAGATGCCAGTCCAAATATATGCCATCTGATGTAGAGGAAGGTTGTGGCTTCAGCACCACTATTATTTCCTCCACAGCTGCTTGCAGAGACCATATCTTCCCATGATCAGGAAAAATAGGAATGGGCAGTGACTTAAAAGAGTCATCTGTTAGAGTGAGTTCTTGGCTAACAATCAATTCATCAAACTTTTTGAAGTTTGCAGTTCCATTAAACATGTCTTCACAAGATTCTGATTCAGCTACAGTTGCTAGATTAGAAAAAACTTCAAAAAACTGTGATGTCTTCATATCAAAAAACTGGAACTGCTCAAATACAATTGGGGTCATGGACAAGATGAAAGTTTCATCTTGTCTTGCTCGATGGAATCCTAATTTACCATCAGTCTCTGCATCTACAATAACATTGATGAAGTCCTTTTCTGGAACATAGTTTGCTAATGATAGCTCATGGTCAAGACTCTCAAGTGACAGACAATGGTCCAAAAGATGTTGAAATATATCAAACTCCACAGAAAACAGCAGCTCCTGGCCATCACCTATTAGTTCATCTTTTTGCATCAAAGTTTGTGGTGCAGTACTTTCAAAAATATGTAAGTCCTTAACGGATGGATAACTTAGAATGCCAAGACTTGTCTCATCCACTTCCAGAAGAGGAAATGTACTACAGTTGGTTTCAATATGACCACGAACTGAACCACCATCTTCAAAGACGTCAGATTTTTCCTCTGCATTGCATTCCACATTAATATCATCTACTGAGAAAACTGATTCTTGAATCTTGGCAAAGTGCTCCAACCCAAAAGTGGTATTGTGCACATCCTGCAAGAATATCCTAAGTCACTAACATGCACAATAGTGACAATACAGTGATATGCAGAGAGAGACCACAATTTCTTGATTAAAAATATAACTCTGAAATTGTCAAGTACAAGAGAAGGAATAAACTCTTACTGCACTAACTTCAGCATCCATAATTTCAATTATTTGCATCTTCCCTTCGTGGGAAAAGCAAGCATTTTCCTGCAAAAATTAATAATTAAAATGTATCTATACAACCTAAAGAAAAATTGATGTGTTCTATTTGAGTTATATAATCAAATGCACTAAGTCAATGTACTCAATAGTAAAATGATTGGTTTACCAAGAGTAGATCCAGTTCTGGCATTTCAAATTGAAGTATATCAAAATTGTCCTTGGCCTCAGCTTCCTCCTGCAATGAGATGGATTGAACATTAGTGAAACTTGAAGAGGAAAGAAAAATTTAAACAAGTTTCTTCAGCAGACGAGGTCTCCTGGACTTCAGGAGATTCAATATCTCCAGGTTCATAACAAATACTTCTCAGATGTTCCAGGTATGTCTCGTAACAGAACGCCCCCACCCCTTTCTGTATGTTAACAAGAGATGCACCAGGAATAACTTCTTCCAGTGGGGAGGGGACCAAATAACAACTTTACTTCGGGAGTCATTTTATATTTGCCACCAAAATGCATTTAATAAATCGTGTGGATCTTAAGCTCAAAAGCTATTAGCTTCCTTTAAGTCTATGAACCACTAAGACGGACAAGATGATGCGATATCAATAAAATTACAGCATATCCAAACAAACAAACAAAGAAACAAAATCGAGCACATAGTTTATCAAAATTTCGGCGGGAAATTTGGAACTTCATCCAAAAATTTATTGGTCAAAGAAAATTTCATGCATAAGTATCCAAATGCAGGAAATGATACGAGTTGGATTCACGTGAAAAGTTAAAAGAGATCAACAATTCGAGTTTGAAGCTAAATCAAACAGCTCCCTGTTTCCCGCCATAATTTCGTTAAATGGTTTCACAACAGTAATTTCTTAACTGCGACTGCAAATCTACCTCTGAAGTTCGAACATCGTCAATGAATTCCGCCTTCTGCATATAAAATCCACATTTTCTAGAGGAAACCGGAGCGTCTGCAAAATCTCCGAGATCGACATTGATGTTTTGAGGAATAACGTCGGAGAAGAACTTTGTGAGAGCTTGACCTACCGGAAAATTCTCAAGTTCCAGAGAAATGTTGAGAGTGGAGACTACGTCAAAGCAGCGGATATCATCGAGGTTGGGGAGGTTTGAAGGAGGGAGCTCGGGAGGGGGAAAGCTGAGGAATTCTAGGGTTTCGATGGATTGAAAAGGGGCGGAGTTGAAGTAATCGATGCCGAGGAAGCGAGTCCGCATGGCCGGTGAGAGAGTGAGATTTGGCTTGGAGAGAAGAACGGAAGTGGGAGATCACTTTTGAATTACAAACGGAAGTTCCACTGTTCCAATTTGACATCAATTTGGCGCTTTCATCCCAAGTCATGGGTTTTAAAAAGTCCAATGATAATACGGACGTAACGGACCCAAGCATGTGATAATATTAGGAACTTTATTGTTTCTCAATTATTAATAACTAATTTTTTTAACTCATGTGTTAAACATGCGTTAACTAAATGATATATAAATAAAATAAAGAGGATCGGTTTATTAACAATTATACATAAGCATATTACTAATTATTATAGATTAAAAAATTTCCTTATATACAACAACATTTATTGTTTTATTAATTGGTTTTTATCTTCACCGCATATCGATATCTTCAAATCAACAATATTTGTTATTTTATTAGTTGATTTTTCATCTTCACCGCATATCAATATCTTCACCGCATATCAATATCTTCTAACATTGCTTCATTTCAAAAAAATTGTTTCAACAATATAATCTACAAGATTTATGATGGTTAGTTTTGTTCCCTTGCACAACTTTGCAGCATGGTCAATGTTTCTCAATAACATTACTGGAACACTAATTTTAAGTGTCAATTCATGGTCTGACAACCCCGAACACTTTATACTATTCAAAAACTCTGTATTATAAATGTTTTCGAACAAATTTGAATTTTTTCCGCCCTACAAATAGAATCTGAACTCAAATAAGTTCTTCATTTTAAATGATTACTTTTATTAAATTATACTTATATTTTATAAATAAAGAAATTTCTGAGAATAAAATAAACCAAAATCAAAATAACGAAATTATTTTTACCGTTAACTATTATTTTTGTTTTGCAAATTATTTTGATTTTAATAACCTCTATTATATATTTTTATTTTATTGACTTCGTAACTATTATTTTTGTTTTATTTTTAAGAATTAGTTTTATAGAAAATTGTTGTTCCGTAGTTTTTTATTATTATTTTACTAACCTCAATTTAAATTATTTTGTTTTATTGACTTTATAACTTGAACTGGTCGGCCCAATAGGCCCAAGATACAAGTCACATGCCCGGCACGTTTCCACCAGTCATGAGCAGAGCACGTGCATTCTAAGAACTAAGTCATATTAAGGAAACGGGTAGCCACCAGAATTATGCTGGGGGCTTAATACCCAGCGGGCAAGAGTGTAGCGAGCTGGGGGCTTACCCAGCAGGTAAATATGCATCGAGCAGGGTTTACCATGCTCGTTTATGAAGGTAACGATTGTCTTGAATGTGAGCAGTTACTTCCGAGAAACCCGTCACCATTGCCATGATGAGACCGTTGTGATGAATGGGGCAATTAATATGGCAGTTAATGTGTCCGTCATGCATGTCATGATGTTTAATGGGTAGTTACTCTCCGACACAAGCTATAAAAACCCCTCGAAATAGAAGAGGGAGGTACGTGAATTTTAATACTTGGCCAAACTCTGTCAAATTGCTTTCTTACTTGACTGTTAGATTGATTCCCACGCCGGAGGGCTTTTGCATGGAGTGCCCCTGCCTAGTTAACAGTTGTTGTTTGTTCTACAGGGTTGGGCCACGAAGATATTAGATAAGTTGAAAGCCAAATATCAAATTAACGAAGCCTAGTGTGTCCAGGATAAATTTGGACGCATCATAACTATTATTTTTGTTCTATCAAATATTTTTATTTTACTAACGTATTTTTGTTTTACATAACTATTTTTAAGAATTTGTTTTAAACTTTTGTTCCGTAAATTATTTTTTTATAATTTTACTAACCTCAATTTAAATTATTTTTGTTTTATTGACTTCGTAACTATTATTTTTGTTCCTTCAAATATTTTTATTTAACTAATGTATTTTTTTTACATGGCTATTTTACTAACCTCACACCTTTTTTTAAACAGGTCGTCATCAACCTCTAACTAGGTTTGCTCCAACTCGGTTTTGACCCACGTAAAACCCAACAATAGATTGATGTTTCAAGCATAGAAATTCGCCTTTAAAATTAAAGAAACGTTAGAAAATCTATTATTAAATGATTTCTAACCACAATTTCATCAAGAACACAAAATAATCAAAATCTGAAACTCAATATTTTCATCTAGGTATGAAAATTCTCAAAAGTTAAAACATCAAGGCAGAGGCAATAATGGGTTAACTTCTATATCAAACCATCAATTTCTTTCAAAGCAGCACACAACAAAAGCCAAAGTTGTGTTTTGTGTGCTGAAGAATGGTATGAAGGCAGTGTCAGTTTTGAAGAAAGGGAGCCAATTTGCTGCTTGAACAAAATTGCTTGATAGGAATTTGGGGAGCCACTGGAACTGGCAAACTGGTACGGGACCGATGATGGAGCTGGGGCAAGATGAGATGGTGGTGACTACTTGGAGACGTGATTCGACAGAGCCAAGGCCATTGTTGGCCGGAATCGGAGAGAAAGAATGAAAAGCCGACTGGAAGGCGGACCTAGAGTCGGCGCTGAAGGATTGACGGCTGGGAAATGGCTGTGGATCTGACGGAGCAGGGGCAATTGCGGGTGGAGGAATCGGAAAGGGGGAAGATCGAAGATGGAAAGCTCTATTGTTCCGACGTTGAGAAGGAGGAGGCTCGGTCGGAGGGAGGTTTCGCCAGAATTAGAGAGATGGTGGCTTTGGACTTCGATGGAGAAGGAGAGAAGAAGAAGGGGGTCAGATCTGGAAACGTTGTTGTCGTCGACGATGGAGAATGGTGGAAGATGCAAAAGTTTCACTTGACATTATTATATTGCCTCGCTGGTAATATGCCACATGCATATTCAATTTAATAAGATCAAACAATATAAACTCAAACTTTTTGAAGTCAAACAATATAATAAAGTCCCCCAACTTTCTCATAAGAAATGATATTTTTACCTTTTTAAAATTTACGTTCGAGACACGTGTTCAAATTTAACGGTTAAAAATATATTAAATTTGACGGAGGGACCTATTCTTCCAAATAAGTGTGGTACAGGGACCATTTAGGTCAAAAAAATGATCAATCGCAAAAATGACAAAAAGTACAGCACCATTTGGGGAATTTGTCCTTTAGAATACTTATAGAGAAAAAATAAATGATTTTACAGTGTTAAAATCAATTTAAGTTAACAGTAATAACACTAAAACTTGTTAAATTATCACAAGTTCAAATTCGTAAAATCATACCTAAAAAAAGTCAAGTGCACAAGTGTCTCTACTATTAATAAATTTGAATTTAGTTCTTATACAATGCAAACACACGACGATGAATAGAGATGTTAATCGGTCCAATCCTAACGGTTTCGGTCCAGCATAAGTTCGTTTTAGCCGTTTAGCACAACTGTCGGGTCAAAAACCTAACGTTTTCGGTCTGACCCTGCGGTTTCTAGTCAATGCCTAACTATATTAAAGTTGTTAATCGGTCAACACTAATGGTTTTCGGTATTATATACGTCTCATATATTACTAACTATACTAAACCGTATTAAAGTCGCCTTTCGGTTCAACCCGAACGGTTTTTGGTCTAGCACTAACGATTTCGTTCCCTACAATGGTCCGCCTTAAACGGTCCATCTAAAATTTCAACTCTGATGATTTCGATTCGAACTTATGCTTTTCGACTCTATTAACATCTCTAACGATAAATGACCAAAATTAATTATTTTGTACGCCAACGGTACTTAAGCCATATGTTATTATAAATTGATTTGTTAAATAAGATTGAATTGGTCAGATCGTACAAGAGAACAGTTATGAAGTGGAGATGTACAAGATTACATTTTTATGGTGCTAAACATCTTTTTTCTTAATGCTCCAAAACTTTAACGGTGATTTTTTTCTAAAGAAAAAATCAAAACAAAAATACGCATAAATAGATACTAGAAATTTTGAAAACCCAACCACGAGATCCATAGTTTTTATCGGAATCTCAAACAACCACATCAAATCACAATTTCTTTCTATATTTCGTCCCATTATAAAATAACTCACTAATCTTTCTAACTAATTTACAATTATTTTTTAGAAAAGGTTATTTACACTACAAAAATTACTTATCTACTACAACATTTATTATAATATTAAAAAAAATTATAAAGGGACAAACTAACCTTAACTAGTTACCCGATTTAAATGATATGGTTCAATTTTCCATTTCAAATTAATCAATATGTTTTTTACATGAGATGTGATCAATAATTAAAAGTAAATATTTGCATGATATTTATTGGTTTATAAAACCAAGAAAAACTACATTATAATTGTAATTTTTATTGCTAAATATAAAGAGTATATTAGATTCAAAAAATAATAATTTTTAAAATTTTACTCAATAATACAATCAGAGATTATGAAATCTATATGTACATTTTGTATTCGTTTCCAATAAAATTTTAATTCATGACATTAAAATCTTAAAAGATAAGGGTTATTATTGTCTACTTAACATTATCTTATATAAATATAGTGGTAAATAATTATAAATTTATACTCCCTCCGTCCCACGATTATTGCATTCCTTTTTCTTTTCATTCGTTCCAAAAGATTGTCTTGTTTGTAACTTTTCTTTTCATAACAACATTTTACCACCCTTATTTTTTTCTTCCTATAATTATAGATTACATACGCATGACTTTAAAGGAAAATATACATCGTACAATGTTAATCAAGTCAATTGTTTTTTCGTAATTTGTGTGTCAAATTAAACAAAACAATAATTTGGAAAGTAGGGAATAATAGAGGAGACTCTCCAAATAATAAAATATAATACAATTTTAAGTTGAATCAAAGAAAAGGAAGGTATGAAATAAAATTCAAGTAAGTGATTATTTAGAGGATATTTATGTTCTAACATAAACTAATGTTAATAATCATTAATTAATGTAGTCAGTAATTAAATAATGTAGCGAAAATAATCTTAACTTATTTTTTATGTCCTTTATAATAGTGAAATAGTGGGGGTGTGGCGGGGGGTGGTTTACTTTTTATTTTTTAACTATTTTTTGTACATGTGTCTATAGCACGGTGATAGTATGACTTAATTGAAGTATGGATAAAACAGTATGCGAATATTTCAATATATGCTTATGATTTTATTGGTGTCAGATCAATGTAAACTGCACAACGAAAGATAACAAAACCCAAAAATTAAAGAAAAAACACATTTTATTTGCTGAAACGTTTGTGACATTATGTATAAGACTTAAAAGATGAATTTAATGTAAATCAATCAAAATCAAATATTACAATTGAAATATTTTAGAAAACAATTCATTGGATATAGCATGAAAAGAAACAAAATATTGAAATAATAATCGATTATAAAAATAAAAATAGTCCCCACCCTTTGCCTACCAATGAATTGACGTCAAATTGGAAAAAATTGACAAATCTTAAAAGCTATGTGCGGTAGGTTCAGTTGTATAAAATTGAAAAAAAAAAACACCCCGTGATATTTTTTTTAACTATATTGCACCCCCTTAAATTTATGAGTACAATTCTTATAAAACCGTCCGTGCTATTATTATTATTATTTAACTATAACTATATTGCACCCCCTTAAATTTATGAGTACATTATGGTTTAATCCACAAATACACAATATGTCAAATAAAAAAGATATGTTTTACAAAAAAAATATTTTTGAAATGGATAACTTTTTTGAAATGAAAATTTGATAAACACTCTATCTCTCCTAATATTATCTTTTTCGTAACTTACTATTTTAGGATAATACTTTCACTATTATATATTTAATTTTTTTCATACTTTAATTATAAGTAATATGTACATAAATTTTAAATAAAATTACACATTATACTAATTTTTTTTAATTCGTACGGTAGGTGAACTAAAGATAATAATTTTAGGAGATAGTGAATATTTTGTTTTCTAAATAACAAAAAACGTTTTCAATACTACCAAAACATTAATCAATTGATGTGGGGTTATTACTATTATCTATAATATAAAACAGATCAGGCGGTTGGGAAAAGCTGATTACCGGCCAGGATTGGTTTTTACCAAACACAATTACCGATCATGATTAACTTTCATTATCTCAACCGTCTAAACACGTTTTATTTACAACTTATTCCCTATTTTCTCTCTACCAATTCGGTTTCTCTCTCACATCAAACTTATCTCTCTATGCACTCTCTCTCTCTCTCTCTCTCATCAACACATCTCAAGCGCCGCTCTCAATGGCTTGGAGCAGTTATTACGGTGAGTAGGTGCAATATCAGAGAGTGGGGCGCCACCGAAAGGGGTGGGTGCGTCGGTACCGCCGGCGCCACGCCCTACCTAAGGTTGTTGGTGTCCTTCCGTCCCATACCCTTGTTTCTTATAATCTTCTATATCCTTGTACTGCGTGTACGGACTGCTTTCTATAGGCAGCCCCTCCGTCTTTCCCTTCTTTTTTCCATTGTCCCCTCCTTCTCCAACTTTCTTTCTTTCCTTTTCCGCCATATCGATTTATGATCAGATCAAATCAAACAAAGTTGAGCAGAAAAAAAAATACAAAGAGCATGCCGAATAAGTATTCTAGAGAGAGAGAATGAGATAGAGTGGGTAATGGGGAGAGGGGTTTAAAATGGGATGGAAAGGTTTAAGATGTGTACTTCCTCAACCTATTCCTATTTTATGGGTTTATACATCTCCATTTTCTTTCTCTTCCCCTTCTCTCTTTCATCCTCATCTCAGCTTCTTCCTCAGTCGTCGGAATATGTAAGTTCTCGCCGTCGATTTTTGGTTTATGTTCTACTTACACATGCACACACTTATTTAGTTGGTGGGTTTGGCGTTTGGGTTTAATTTGGGATTGGGTTTAATTTGATTTCTTTGCACAAGTCACATTATTTTTTATGTTTCTACTTACAGTTGGTGGGTTTGAGGTTTGAGTTTAATTTGATTTCTTTACAAAAGCCACCTTTTTTTGTGCGTCTCTTGATCTCCTCTCGATTTCGATTTTCGTTTACGTTGGCCCCATAGTTTTAGCAAGAATCTTTGTTGGGTTTTGGTGATTTTTGGTTTCTGTTCTACTTACACATACACACACTTATTTAGTTGGTGGGTTTGGGGTTTGAGTTTAATTTGATTTCTTTGCAAACCAAACACCAAGCGCCCCCATGAGTCTATCAGTACAGTGCACTAATTGCCACTTTGAGTCTTCACACTCACTTTCTCTTCTAAGATGCACTCTACAATTGCCACTTCTAAGAAGCACTCTTTAATGGTAATGAAACAAAACAATTACTGCAATTGTCCTCGGGGTAAAAATATAAGCATGTAAGGTTGTAACCAACAAAATATCACTACATCCATATCCCAAAATGAGCATCATTGTTCATGATCACGAACAAAGTAAGACACTCACCTTGGAACGGTGAGAATAAAACGATGTTTGGGTTTAATTTGATTTCTCTGCAAAAGTCACATCATTTTTTTTGGTATGTCTCCTGAATAGCCCCAGAATGAAATCTCAATCTCAAATGTCATTTGATAAACATATCAGACAATGAGAACTTACTTTTCAACCTTTATAAGTTGTGCTCTGATACATATCGATCGCGAAAAAATGGGTCATTTAAAAAAAAACAACATTTCTTCCAAGTTTTTGGGTTTTAATTTGAGTTTTTTGTTCTTCCAATTTTTTGAAAATTTTAGGTTATTTGTTCTTCCAATTTTATGATTTGTGGGTTTCTCATTAATGGGTTTCTCATTAATAGGTTTCTCATTAAAAAGTCAGGTCGAATTTGATTAGCAATTAAAGGATGCGGAAAATTTGATTTATGGCCTATGAGGGTCACATCCATCATCTGTTTACCTTATCAAGTAAAGGGATGGAAAAAATATACGCATAGAAAGCCATGAAGGTTAGAAGAGGTAATGTTTATGGTATAGTTCATGCTAAACAGTAGTATTATAAAAGTGAAATTTAATGGAGCAATTGTAAAGACTTAGGAAACTTTGATTGATGTAATATATTTTTTGTTCAGCTTATAAGTTGATGATTCTCATTTATCATTTGAAAGCATTAGGGTGTCATCTTGAGGGCGTAGGTGTTGTTAGGCCGTCCATGGCCTCCCACGTACCAAAAATAACTAAGTATATCCATCCATTTAATAACCACATTGACCTCAACATTATTACTAATACCAACTTTAAATACATGAAATCATTCAACTGTTTTCCATGTTAGATTTTACGCTAAAACATTACTAAGAGGTCAAATCAGCAAAGACATACATGGATCAGTGTCATTATGCATTGACGTTGCATAAAATATAATGAGAGAAATTACAAAGGGATATATTTAATTTTTGGCTTAAACTTCTTTAACAAATTTACAGATTATTTAATAAGAAAGTGGTTACTTTTAGACGGTTTATTAAATATTGACATCCTCCAATGCTGACATCCTCCTCTAATCGCGTTGTGCCATAGGCACAGACACAAATACTAGTATTGTAAAAGATGAAGAAACTTTCACCAAAGATGCATTGAAGCTGGAAAATTTGAAGAAGAGGGAACTGATAGTGAAAGGTGTGATTGGGAAAACAAATCAAAGCCTATATGTCAACCTAATGAGTATTCTATCAAGATATAAAAGAAAAGAATACAAAAAGGAAGATAGAAAAAAAAAAGAATACAAAAAGAAAAGAAAGCATAAGAACACAACTGGGTCCCGAAAAGAGAAATAAAAATTAGGTGGTTGAATGCTTCCCACCGATCTTCCCCAAAAACATTGTTTGTGGGTACTCATCTTTAATTATTTTCTTACCATGTCACCTTTCATTTTAACAATCCACTCTTGCATTATTCCTATACGTTCCAGTTTTCCAGATCATATCTAACTTCCTAGAATCATCTGCCATCTATACAATTCTATGAAAAGGATGAGACATAGAGATCACGCCACAAAGATGGGGTGACTATGATGGTGATCCACGTAATGGACCAGAGCTGACGTATCCTTGATGAACGTCCACGTCGATGTATGAGGGCACTTGATGTACCAAAATTGATAGGATATCTGGGCTTGGTGCTTGTGCTTGACCTTTGATGTCCTGAAATGAAACTACCGTTAGGGTGCCTGGGGTTTTCCCTTTTGCATGGCCTCGATCCTACCACAGAGAATCTTCACCTCTTGTTCGACGGTCGAGGATGGCCTATTAATCGATTTTTGCACTTCAGTGGTCGCGTTCCGACCACTTTTTCGGGTGCCCTGCTCCTGATTGTTGGGAATAAGTGCAGTGTCCGCACGTCTTATTTTTCATCACCTCGGTCCTCGGCCTGGACTCTCCCTCCTCGCTCATTTCTCTTATTCGGCGAGGGCGATTAGGTTCGCTTGGATAAGATAACCGGCTATGGATACTGGGCTTAGGTGTCTACTCGCTCATCCTATCCCCCAACCGGGATCTCACACTAGGCCGAGGTATAACCTTCTCCTTTTCTTTTCCTTTGGAGGTAACTTTTTTAAGAACTTGAGCTGGGTCCTCCTGGGGTACTGTATTGGTCGTTGCTCTTGCTTTTTTCTGAAGCGTGAACATTTTGAGCTCGGCCTCTTGAATTTCTGTGAGGTAAAGTTTCTGGCGTTCCCAGAACTTTGCCTCCACCAAGTATCCATCCTGCTCGGTGGCTTTGTTATTCTCTACCTGAGAATGTTCCACCTGGGCTTCCTCCTCATCCACATCAAAGAAGGTGCTCGCTTGGCCGGTGGCGCCTCCTATGTTATGAGCATCCTTCTGGGTACCATTTCCTCCCAATGCCTTTGAAGTAGCGGTGGCGAGGTCCATGTTAGTTATTTTGCTTGCGGGTGAAAGGGGTGGTATGTTCGTTCTTGGTTGACCTTGTTTTGTGGGAGTTTGTTTATCCATTTCTTGTGGTTAGTTCGAGAATAATGAAAAAAGGTAACTGGAATATGACTTTCCCGGCAACGGAACCACTAGATCACGCCACAAAGATGGGGTGACTATGTCGGTGATCCACGTAATGGACCAAAGCTGACGTGTCCTTAATGAACGTCCACGTCGATGTATGAGGGCACTTGATGTACCAAAATTGATAGGATATCTGGACTTGGTGCTTGTGCTTGTCCTTTGATGACCTGAAATGAAACTACCATTAGGGTACCAGGGGTTTTCCTAGCTACAGCCCTCCGGTGTGAGAGTCAGTAATCAAGGAATATAAGTGCCAGAGCTAGGCGTTCCCTTAAGCTTCTGATGATTGTATGTATTGCTTAGTCTTTGAATGTAATTGTGAGTATAGTTGATCAAGTGAACTTGTCTTTCTTCAAGGGAAGACTTACTTTAATAGTAGTTGTCCCTTAGGGATCACGATCAATGTAGGGGCCCTTGGACACAGGGACTTGTTGCTAGTCGTCTGGCTGGCATATTCATTCTGGTTGATGGCCTATGGGTAGCCTTACATAATTGGTGGTTGCTTACTAGCCAAGTTATATCTTCACTTCTTGTGTAAGGGCATGTCGCTTGGTCGGCTAATTGTCAATCTCTCACTGGTTGGCTTATGCTTGCATGGACGACATGTGTCATCTAATTAACATCTAACACCTGGTAATTACTTGGTCGGTGTAGTTAAGTGGCGAGCATGGGCGTTCCTCGCCTTGGTGGTCGATCTTGTTCAGCTTCTGGAGTAACCTTTGGTCATTCCAAGGATACTTTGTTCGGCCAGATGAGTAATGATCGACCATGGTCGGTCTTTAATACTCTTTATGTTTAAGGGGCTGTTGAGGGATGGGCCCCACCCATGCCTAGCTGGAAGCCACGTGCTCGCTCTACGTAGGAGGACCCAGGTCGAGTCCCTTCACATAGGGGTATGCTTTATCATTTCCATCTTCCATTTCTTCTTCCTTTTATTTGGATTTGATCTCTTTCATTGCAATTTTTCCTTTTCTGTTATGAAACATGAATTTTTTTTCTCTAAATCGTTGTTATTCTGGACCAAGCACCCATTTAGTATTCCGAGTCTTTCCAGCTGTCTCTTTCCTCGTGTTTTGTCGCTCCTCATCTCCAACCCAGCCGGCTCCAAATTTATCCTTCTTTCTTCTTCAATTGCCCTATCTTCATTTTAAAATACAACCCACTCACTCTCTCTCATTATTATATTCAACCTACTCACTTTATTCTCTTCCCCATTATACTCTCTTCATTAAAAAAAAAAACTCACTCATAATGCATTTGTTTTTTTTTTCTTTCTTATCTTCATAATCAGAGAAAACAGAAGAACATCGAAAGAAAAATTGGGTAGTTTTACAAACATAAAGAAACATAAGCATGATAGAAAAATTGGGTTTACAAAAAATTTACAAACAGAAAACTTGAAAATGGTCTTTATACGACGAATCTAATTCAGAGATATAAAGAAGAACACAGA
This sequence comes from Codonopsis lanceolata, assembly GCA_013146195.2. Taxonomy (NCBI): domain Eukaryota; kingdom Viridiplantae; phylum Streptophyta; class Magnoliopsida; order Asterales; family Campanulaceae; genus Codonopsis; species Codonopsis lanceolata. The sequence goes on along the minus strand of CM028379.1, from coordinate 141,535,655 downwards.
AAGAAAAATAGGGTAAGAAAAATAAGTAGGACATAAAAATTGAGTTTTTCAAATACAAAAAAATTACAAACAGAAAACTCGAAAATAGTCTTTAAGCGAATCTTATTAAAATATAGAGATATCTTACAAAGATTGATGGGGCTCGGAGAAAGATAACCGAAGTGCCGAATGCTACACGGAGCTTGACTGGGAGATAAAATATTGAGAAATCAGAGGGTGGGTTTTGGGTTTTGTAGATCCATTAAACTCATTCCAAATAGACTAAGGAATTGCAGTAACCAAATTGAAGGATGAAAAGGAGGAAGAAGCAATGGGTGGAAGAAGCAGAAGAATTGGAGGATGAAAGCGGAAGGAATTGAACGAACTCTAACAACCTTTCACACGCTTGAAATTGAAAATAAATCTAGATCGTAGGAATTTGATAAAAAAAATAAATCATAACCTCGAATTTGTTTTTATCAATTACAGACGTGTTTTGAGATGTGCATTGTAATATAAATGTTTCTATTGATGGTCTTCTACTTCCCCCTATAAGGCTATAATGTTGATCATTTGCATTGGTATTAAAATATCCAAAGATTATGGGTCTGTCTTTTTAAGTAATTTAGTGATTAAATATTAATGTATTTTCTTTGTTCTTGAATATTAGTGATTTTAAAAAATATATTATTTTGTAAACAAGTGTCTACTTTTATACTATAAATATATTAATTTTACTTTAGCATTTTTTATATGAATTTTTATTATTATATACATTTTAAAAGTATAGATATATGTGCACTATTAAAAGAATTTAAATTTTTATTTCATTTTAATGAAAAACAAAAAACACTCTTGTCAAAAAATAAATACTCCCTCTGCTCCTAAATAACTATCATCTTTGACTTGATACATCGTTTAACAAAAAATAATTAATTGTATTATAAATATTTTTGTAATGTCTGATTTATTCTAATGTCCTTATACATGAAATTGGGAAGAAAAAAAAGGTAAAATTCCGGTCAATCCATTTTTCAAAATTTTTAACCTCAAAATTCCACAGTTCTTTATTTCAATCGCAAAAGACTACTTTTTGAAATATTGTTCCGAAAATATCATCGTCTCCTTCAACAGCTCTGACAACACACTTTGAATTCGAAATACAAAATTGTAATGGATCTGTGTTGGGTTGAAATTTTTCAGTAGAAACAAAGGTGGAGGTGGAGAAAGAAGAAGAATTACGACAGAGGAGATAGAAGAAGAAGGTGAAGGACGTGGTCTGATTGATTTTATATTGCGGTGCAAAAATATCGAATTAATGTATCGCGATTCAAAAATAGACTAGGCAATCAACTTGATGAATTGCGGTTTCGAAAATTTTTGAATCGTGATGCATAAAGTCTTGAATCGCGGTGCATTTAAAAAATGAATTGTGGTTCAGAAATTTTTTGAATCATGGTTTTATATATTTTTGAATCGCGGTGCATTTTCAAAAAAAAAAAAAAGAACCATGGTGTATTTTTGTTGTGCGCCTCAAACTCATTAAGGGTATTACAGTCATTTTGCCCCTAAAAATGTCATTTTTCGATTAAAAAAACACGTTATTGAAGCAAATTAATATTTGGAAAAGTTGATCGGTCCGAAATTTTATCAAAAAAGAATGGACGACCCGACGGGAGGAAGGAAGTAAATAAATGGAAACTTGAAGGCAACGGGGGATTGGTTTCTGAAGCCACGTCGCACAAACTTGCCATTCGTTGTTATTTCCCGCTCATTTATCCGAAGCAGAACCGCCGGAAAGGAGAAGTTAATTTAAGGCTCCGTTTGTTTCATGGAAAACCATTTTCAGAAAACGATTTCTGGAAAATGATTTCCTGAAAATCAAAAGATTTCATTTTCAGGTGTTTGGTAAATCTTTTGAAAATATGTCAGAAAACATTTACGGGTGTTTGACAAACACACGGAAAATGTTACGGAAAACAATATATGAATAAATACAAAAATAAAAATAGAAAATAAACAATGTTTAGGATGTCCCTATAAAATCAATAATGACCATCTTTTTTTAATAAGGTCAATCTTTTTTTAATTTCACAATTACAAATAATTTTTTTGATAATTGATATAAAAAAACGTTTTAAAATAGAAAATAGACAATGTTTAGGATGTCCCTAGAAAAAGTTACGGTTAACTATATATGAATATATATATATATATATATATATATATATATTCTAATATTAATGCACATATTGAATATAAAATAATGTTAAACGTTAAGTAATTTTTCTTTAGTAACTCTCAATTTATCATAAGTGGTGTCAAATCAATGTCTATATTTTTTCAATCTCACAATTACAAATAATTTTTTTGATAATTGATATGAAAAAAAAAAACGTTTTAAAATAGAAGATTGACAATGGTTATGATGTCCCTAAATAATATAGGTGACACTAATTTTAGAACATAGTAAACATTTATTAAAATTATAATTTATAAATAGTATGCACAAACTTTATTTATATTTCTAAATAATTTATTTGTTGAATGAAATATTGTGTGTGTAAGTAAATATGTGCAATTGTAAAAGGGGGTGGAGGGTGCCCGAACATTTGGAAAATGACTTACGAAAAATGAATCTGTAAGTCATTTTAAAAGCTTCGTTTTCCGTTGACTCGAAAAACGTTGGTATTTTCCTAAGGTTACCAAACACCGAAAAATGAGTAAAACGTTTTCCGGAAGTCATTTTCCGTGAAACAAACGGAGCCTAACAGTTTTAAATTAGTGCGGTGCCAAGCCGAACGATTATCTGATGCGTCACCATAGTAAAACCAATCAGTTCGGATATCAAGACACGTCTACTTCTTGTCTCAAACCACGTGTTATACATTAAATACGTGTCAGTTGCTTAATGCATCGCCTGGCTCCCAAATTCCTATATCCCAGTACGGCAGTCCCCCCGTATATTTCCTCTTCCATGAAAACATGTATGATATATAAACCATTAGATCGCAAGGTTCCTTCTTCATTATTATCCGCATAAAACTTCACTTGCTTGATATACAGTATACTGCAATAACTCACAACAAAAATTAAACACTGTAAATCTTTACAGTTTGCGCGAAAATGGAATCATCATCAATGGCGCATCCTCATGGCCGTAATTATGACGAGGGCACCCATAATACTGGTTTGCATGCCGGTAAGATTTTAATTAATATATGTACGTTGCTAATTAATTTATTATTAATTTTTTAGCAATGCTAGGTCACTCAAAACGTGCATCAAAAAAAATGGACACTCAATTATGACTTACACATCCGGATTGATTATATATTTTGTGGGTCTTACCACTCATTATAACCCCCAACTCATTGGGAGTCATTTTTTAGTGTACATTTTGAGTGTCCAAGCATTATCCTTGATTTTTTCATAATTTGTGATGACAGTGATCGAAGGGGAAGATGAAGACCATCACGAGAAGAAATCTGTGATAAAGAAAGTGAAGGCAAAGGCCAAAAAGATAAAGGATAAACTTACGCATGGCCATGGCCATGAACATGAGGAAGAAGAGGATAATGACGATGAAGAAGAAGACATGGTGCAAGACCCGGAAGTACATGGGGCACCAAGTATGTCTATCTTGCTACTTGCCTTTTTAAGTAATGATGAGTGGTAAATTTAGTTTCTATTATTGACATGCATTGCAGTGTATGAATCGACGGCTGCTCGGAGCGCTGTCTCTAGGGCGGGTTTGGGGCAATCTGCTGGGGGCGATTACTTGGAAAGGCCATCTGTGAAGGAGGAGAACTGTCATGATGATTCTCATATCTTTGATCCACCCGTTAGGCCTTTCAGCCAGTGGCAGGCGAAGAATTCGGGTCAGGATAAAACGACGGCGGTGTCTGTGACGGATAAGCGCGTGTCATTCAACCCGGCTGGTGACGTTGTTGGCCGTGATCGAGATTTAAATCCTGACCGATCGACTGTTAAAATTGGAGAACTAACGGGCATTGAGGAAGATCCTCAAGCTCCAAAGCACCAGCCACGTGCAACTGCTCCCTCAAAGTATGAATCTAAAGTCACTGATCCAACTGGTGGAGGTACATATATATACTTATATCATACAATTGTAACTCATTAATCCATCAAACTCATTCAGATAATTATCCAACTCAATTTATTAATATTTTTGGGTTGAAACAAATAACTTGTTTCCATGCAATGATATTAACTAGTTGGATCGAGTTATAGTGGGTCGGGCTTGTTACATGTTTCGGTAAGTGTCTTTTTATACTATAAATTTATGTTTTTTGAGAAAAAATTTGGGTTGAGATGACTTGATTCGCTTTAACTCGTTACCCATTTTAATCCGACTTATTATTACCAAATTCATTTCAATTCATTTGATATTTAAGGTTTTAATGATTTTCGGCTTATTTTAACTCATTACCCATTCCAACCCATCCAATTATCTTGCTTGTATATACTTATATATTGTCTGTTTGTCACATTTGGCCCATCGTTGATTAGAGAAATGACTACCAATTATTGTGGCTTTAGATTAGTCTCGGCTTTGACCAGGAGGTTTGACTTGTGTGGACCTATATATGTTCATGAACTTTGCCCTTCGTTGATTGTAGGTTTTTATTTTGAATAAAATTTATGTGTTTGGTTATGTCTAAGAAAAATTGGTTCTACTAAACTGAGCATATCTATTTGTTATACTCCCTCTATCTCTAAATATTAATCCTGAACTGGTACACAGTTAATAAATAATAATTAATTGTATTATAATTTATAAATATTGTTAAGAAATAATAATTAACTATATTATAAATATAACTGATTAATTATGTCAAAAAAAATTAAAAATAACCCTTCTACTATTTCATTAATATTAACATCATAATTTTATACTTTAAATTTTAAAAGTAAGTCAAATATCAAAATATGTACTTTAGACGGAAGGAGTATTTATTAGTACACGTGATCAACGATTTAAGTTTCTTTGAGAGTTTTGACTCTTTGAGTTGACTTTTCTTAGGTGGTAAGGAAGCCGGAATCACTTCAATTCTGCATTCACTAGACAAAATGGGAATTTACGATGAGTCGAAACCTAAACCGAAACAGGAGCTTGAAACCAAGCAATACACAGGAAGTCATGATCAATTTACTCCTGAATCTGTCCCGAAAAGCTTTAATCCAGACAAACCAGAAGAATTGCCAGGGGACACACTTGGCGGAAATCCATCAAACCAGAGTGGTTACACGGAGAAGATATCATCTGCCACCTCCGCACTTGCCGGTAAAGCTGTCGCCGCCAAGGATGCGATTGCCTCTAAACTTGGTTACACTGGATCCCAGTATGAGACTGCTAAGTCAGCGTTACCGACTGAATATGCATATAAGATTGCTGCCACCATGACAGAGAAGTTGGCTCCGGTATATGATAAAGTAGCGGTTGCGGGGACTACAGTGATATCGAAGGTGCAGGGGACTGGGACTGGGACAGGAACAGGAGAGCAGGCTATGGAGAAGGGGGCGGATAAGGGAGTGTCAGTGACGTCTTACTTGACGGAGAGACTTAGGCCCGGCGATGAAGATAAGGCACTTTCTGAAGTGATTACGCATGCTTTCCACAGAGGAAAAGAGATAAAGGGGAAGGCCGGGGAGGAGAAACCGGGACAGGGACAGGACAGGCCGATTTCGGATGGTTTACACAAGCGGGAACCGAAGAAAGGGGTAGAGGAAGGAAAGGCGATGGGGAAGGTGACAGAGTCCGAGGAGGTGAGGAGGCGATTAGGTACAGGAGAAGAGCTGAAGCATTCTGGTGGAGAAGCGGGTAATGTGAGCATGGAGAAGGGGGTGGTTGACAGGCTGAAAGGGGCGGTAAGCTCGTGGATTGGGAAAGGGAGGGAATCGCAGGGGAGTGGCACCACACATACGGTACGTAGATGTTGAATGTACATTTATTGATCGAATAGCTGATTTTTAATGTCTATTAAGGTGGATTTCTAGCACATGTACAGCTGATTATGCAATTGATTGATAAAATGTCTTGCACGTTGTTGAGTGCAGTGACTGATGAAGGATTAGCAACTTCTTCTGGCGCAGAAGAAAGATGAAGGGAGGAGGAAAATGCAGCAGCAGGGGAGAGAGAAGCCTCAAACATCCAGTTAATTTGTCTATGTTCGTGACTTGTTTGTATGGATTATGGATAATGTATGAATTATGATGGTTTGTGTTTTGTATTTGAAGAAAGTAATTAACTTTCCTTGGTGTAAACATAGTTCTATCGACTTTATAGTTGAAAAGATAAAATAAAGAAGCTGTAGTTCCATTATAACATGGTTATCGTTGAAGTTTTAAGTGGAAGTAAATAGCTTGTTTACAAATTTGGTCTGCTAAGACGTAGAGTAGAGGGAAGAAGTGAGTCGACCTGGTTTCACTCAGAAAGAGGTGGTGCTCCATGACTCCATCTACAATATGCACTACTCATATTAGCCGCACGCCCCAGCCCCAAGCCCAGTCCCAGTCTCCCAATAATATTACTCCCTTCGTCCCTTAATAATCGTCCTGGTTGATCCAGCGCACAGTTTAAGAAAAAACAATTGACTTGATTATTTATATTGGTTTAATGTGTAGTTTCCTTTAAAACCCATGTGTATGTGGCCCATAATTAAAGTAGAGTAAAAAAGTAAGGGTAAAGTGGTAAAAGTGATGCTCTAAAAATGTAAGTTTCAAACTAGACAATTATTTTGAGATGGACGAAAAAGGAAAGAAAGACGATAATTTAGGGACGGAGGGAGTAATAGTTATTGTCTCCATATTTTTAAACTTAGTATTAATAATTTCTTAGTCATAATATTTTTTTTGAATAATAAAAGCACGTAAATTGTTTAAATTAAACTAGTGTTTTAACTCGTACGTTAAACGCATGTCAACTAAATCGTACATAAACAAAATAAGAAAGATCGGTTTATTAACTTTTGAGTGCTGGCGTGGCCCATTTGGGCAGCCCACTTATTTGTTCCAAGGCCAGCAACCCAAGGCCCAACCCCCACCCTTTCCTTGTGCTCAGCCGGTTGGTTTTGGAAATTAGGGGTCTCATTTGTTTTGAGCCCTAATTTCGCTTATTCCGCCCCCTTTACCTGTGTGCAATGTCTTCATCTCCTCCTTGTTTTCCGGCGGCGGCTATGCTGGTGATTGGCAATAACGAGTCAATCTCGTTATCTCCTGCTACTATATATACTCCCGTGGCCTCCTTCTTTGGGTACAGACAAGAAAAACACATCAACCATTGGTTAGCAATCTCTCTCTTCCTCACCTTGTTTTTTCTCTTGCTTTGCTGAAAGTTGTGAGTTGTTTCTTGGGGAGACACTTTGTCTGTGTGAGTTCTTAGAGAAGGAATTACGGGGGTTTCCTTGTTGGTGGGCTGGGCAGTCCGTTTGATCAAAAACCTTGGAACTGTGAACTTGGTGGTTGGATTGGTTTGCTACTCGGTGTATAGCATTGTGTTGTGGGGGTCTGAGCCTAGGCAACCATAAGCCCTGGACATATCGAGTGAGGTCCTTTGGCTGAGGATATTCAATTGGTTTACTGTTCTGTTATTCATTTTTCATTGTTGATTAGTAACTGATTATATAGCTATATATATATATATTATGTGTTTCTAATCTCTGTTTTGCAGGCTATAATCAATACTTAGTGCTCCTGTCCAAGTTTAGGATTGATTAAATTGGTGTTCTGTTGCATTATTGATGAAACAGAACTTGGAATGTTGATTGTGTTATGCTCCTGTTTTGTTTTGGTTAATGGTATAAAATCATAACAGTGGTATCAGAGCTTGGTTTGTGTACTGACAAACGGTGGAGCTGCTTTCAATCCAAAGGTAGAAATCACAGTCGGTGATTTCTGGATATCGTTTTCAAAACTTAAAACTTTTACTTGATTTCTAGTTGGTGAAACTTGTGTTTAAGTTTTAGTTGTTTGGATCGATTACGTCCGCATTGCTTCCGTTGTGCATTGACGCATTGTTGTTTGATTGGTAATATTCTGATTTAAAAAGTTTTTTCCAGAAACTTTTGAGTATTTTTTTCTTGTTTTGGAAAATTGTGATTTTTTTTATAAAATAAAAAATAAAATAAAAATTACTTTGTGTGATTTTGGTGATATTTTTTTTATTGTTCTGTGTTGGTTTTCCAAAATGGCAAACTCGTCATCGTCCTATAATTTGGTACCCTTTGATGGGAAAACAAATTTTTCTATTTGACAAAGAAAATGAAGGGTATTTTGATAAAAGAAAAAGTCTTTAAAGCTATATCTTTAAAATTTTCTGAAACTGAAAAATCGGACGATAGGACTGAAATGGACGAGTGGGCTTATTATTCCATACTTTTGAACTTGAATGACTCAGTGATAAGGAAGGTTGGTAAACTTGGATCTGCTAAAGAACTTTGGGATAGGCTAGAAGAACTTTATTATGAAAAATCGTTACCTAGCAAATTATATCTCTTGGAACAGTTTTTTCTATTCAAACTAGACCTTGATAAAGACATGGGGGATAATATCGATGTTTTCACTAAGTTAGTTCAAGACATTAAGCAAATCAGGGATAAAAACATTGATGATTACACTGCTATTGTACTTTTAATTAATGGTATTCCTGATTCTTATGCTGACGTGAAATATGCTATTAAGTATGATAGAGATGATATCACACTTGATAAGGTGATTGTTGGGTTAAAAAGCAAAGAATTAGACTTAGAAGTAAATAGGGATAAACCTCAAGCCGGTGAGGTTCATATGGTAAGAGGAAGACAACTTGATAGGAACAATGGTCAAAATGGTGAAGAATAAAATCAAGGCCAAAATCAGAATTATGGAAACAACAGGGGTAGAAGCCAAAGTAGGTCTAAGTATGGATTTAAGAAAAGAAACTGCTACAATTGCGGTGAATCTGGACATTTTAAGAAGGATTGCACAAATCCTAAAAAAAAGTCGAAATCAGAATCATGATAATCAAAAAAATTGTAATTTGGCCTTGTGTGAAAATGGTGGTGATGTTTTTATGGTAACAGAGTCTTGTGAAACCAAAGTGAATTATGTGTACTCTATTTCTGCATATATGAATGAGTGGGTTATAGATTCTGCGTGTGCGTTTCACATGACACCTTTAAAAATTCTTTTTTCTTCATACAAAGAAGTGGAAACTATAACTGTTTCTTTGGCTAATTGTAAGAATTGTCACATTGCTGGAATTGGTAATGTGTGCTTGAAATTTGATTCTGGGTATACTTTGACTTTGAAAAATGTTAGACACGTGCCTGATTTGTGTAATAATCTGATCTCGTGTGCATCATTGGAAGATGACGTGTTAGAGGGTAAACGAGGAAGGGGTGAGATGAAAATTTTAAAAGATAACTTGGTAATTTTCAAAGTTGGAAAACGGCGAAACCTGTATGTGTGTGATGCTGCTCCTATGTCTTTTATTAAGAATCATGCAAATGTTGTTAAGAGTGATATAACAAATTTGATGGATAAAAGCCTTGGACATCATAGGGTTAGTGATGCAGGCAGTCTCGCACTTGATTATCTCGACCGTTTGGACCGGGTGCGCGGAAAAGGGCATAACTTTTGACTCGGGTGGAGTTACGGGGCCCGCCACATATCAAATCGAAGCTCTCGGAAAGACTGACAAAATTAACGAGCGAAGCTTGGTTATGAGCTGTTTTAAGGCCAAAAAACGTCATTAAAATAGGGTTACGGGCCTTTGAAGTTTTTTTATTAGTTTCGGGTTTTTTTGTAATTTCGACAATTTATTGCTTTTAGGGTTTTGAGCATATTTAAACACTTTTAGGGTTGTTTGAGAGACAGTTTTTGCCGTTTATGAATAATACACTTTTCTCCCAATTCCGGTATTCATTGAATCAACGCGAATTGATGCCTACATCGTGGTAGGTTTGCGAACCTCAACAGGATTTAGAAGATCATTGCTGGTAGTCGTACGCGATCTCAACAGTTTTGATTTCTATCGGTTACTTTTAATTATCTTTCGCTACATCAGTTAGTTTTCCACCTCCCTCCCTAGAAAAATATTCTATACAAAATTCCCTTGAGTTGATCCATGTGGATCTGTGGGGTCCTTTGTTACCCATTCATGATGAGAATAAGTTCTTTCTGTCTATCGCTGATGACTTCTCACGAAAAATCTAGATAGTTTTATTGAAAGAGAAAACTGAAGTTTTTGAAAAATTTAGAACTTGGAAGATTTTAATTGAAAATCAAACCGGTATTAAAATTAAAAAGCTTAGGACTGATAGTGGGTTGGAGTTTTGCAACTGTGAGTTTGAGAGATTTTGCGCCGAGTGTGGGATTGACCATCAAAAATCTATCCCTTGTAGCCTTCATCAGAATGAGGTTGCGAAGCGTATGATTCAGACTTTGCTAGGTCGTGCAAGGGACATGCTTGTCACGTCGGGTCTCTGCAAATGTTTTTGGGGAGAGGCAGTTGTGTGTGTCGCTTATGTCATTAATAGGTCTCCTATCCCACCTAATGGTAGATGTCCAGAGGCTATGTTTTCCGGGGGAAAAGTTGCTTTTCAAAATTTTAGAGTTTTCGGTTGTGCTGCATATATTCATCGAGAGAACAACACTTTTGAACCGATACCGGTTAGGTGTGTCTTCTTAGGGTAGGCAGAGGGTGAGAAAGGTTATAAGTTATGGTTAAAAGAGGAACCAGGTTTTGAAACAATCATTAGTAGAGATATTATCTTTAATGAGAATGAGTTTCCTTGCTTAAATGAACCTGTTCCCCCTCCCCCGACTCCAAATATGGTGGAGCAACCCTTGTTGTGAGTTCTCTTGTTGTGATATATGATTCGTGTGGATTGTTGTTATTGCCTTGAAAATCCTCAACTTACTTGGTGTTTGTTGTGGTGTCTATCTTCTTCTTACTTAGTGTTAGAATGAGTTAGATTTAATGCTTACTTTGTGTTTGCTTTTTATTGTTCTTGTTTCCTACTTTGTGTTGGAACAAGTTCTGTGGATAGGCTATGATGTTCCCCACTTATGTCCATGAGTTCAATGTGATTGACTCGGTACTTGTTCCAAGGTGGAGATTGTTGAGTGTTGGCGTGTCCCATTTGGGCAGCCCACTTATTTGTTCCAAGCCCAGCAACCCAAGGCCCAACCCCCACCCTTTCCTTGTGCTCTGTCGGTTGGTTTTGGAAATTAGGGGTCTCATTTGTTTTGAGCCCTAATTTCGTTATTCCGCCCCCTTTACCTGTGTGCGATGTCTTCATCTCCTCCTTGTTTTCCGGCGGCGACTATGCTGATGATTGGCAATAACGAGTCAATCTTGTTATCTCCTGCTACTATATATACTCCTGTGGCCTCCTTCTTTGGGGACAGACAAGGAAAACACATCAACCATTGGTTAGCAATCACTCTCTTCCTCACCCTGTTTTTTCTCTTGCTTTGCTAAAAGCTGTGAGTTGTTTCTTGGGGAGACACTTTGTGTGTGTGAGTTCTGAGAGAAGGAATTACGAGTTGGGTTTCCTTGTTGGAGGGCTGGGCAGTCCGTTTGATAAAAAACCTTGAAACTGTGACGTTGTCCCTCTGGTCTGTGAACTTGGTGGTTGGACTGGTTTGCTATACTCAGTGTATAACATTGTGTTGTGGGGGTCTGAGCCTAGGCAACCATAAGCCCTGGACATATCAAGTGAGGCCCTTTGGCTGAGGATACTCAATTGGTTTATTGTTCTGTTATTCATTTTTCATTGTTGATTAGTAACTGATAATATAGCTATATATATATTATGTGTTTCTAATCTTTGTTTTGCAGGCTATAATCAATACTTGGTGCTCTTGTCCAAGTTTAAGATTGATTAAATTGGTGTTCTGTTGCATTATTGATGAAACAGAACTTGGACTGCTGATTGTGTTATGCTTCTGTTTTGTTTTGGTTAATGTGATAAAATCATAACATTAACAATTACGTATAAGTATATCACTAATTATTATAGATTCTAAAAAATTTCCTTATATATAATATTTGTTGTTTTATTAGTTGGTTTTTCATCTTCACTGTATATCAATATCTCCAAACAAAAAATAATTTGTTACTCTAGAAACTACGACATATAACTGTCAATGACTAAATACCGGTTTTTTCAAAAAGAAACCTACGTGCAATTATTGACTTTGACACATGTTAATTGTCATTGCATATGATACCGGCAATGTAAATTGTTTTTCTGGAACTTGAAAGACATTCTTACATCAGATAGAGCTAATGACAATCTTGAGATAAAAACAATTTCTTCAACATTGCTTCATTTCAAAAATTTTGTTTCAACAACATGATCCCCAAGATTTATAATGATTAGTCTTGTTTTATTGCACAACCCTGCAGTATGATAAATGTTTCTCAATAGCATTACTGGAACACTAATTTTAATTGTCAATTCATGGCTTGACAATCTCGAACACTTTATACTATTTAAAAACTCTGTATAATGAATGTCTTCGAATAAACTTGAATTTTTTCTACCCTGCAAATAGAATTTGAACTCAAATAAGTTTTTCCTTTTGAACGATTACTTTTATTAAATTAAATTTGTATTTTATGAATAAATAAATTTTTTAGAAGAAAATAAGCTAAAATCAAAATAACGAAATTATTTTTACCGTTAACTATTATTTTTTGTTTTGTAAATTATTTTGATTTTAATATCTTTCATTATTTTTTTGTTTTATTGACTTCGTAACTATTATTTTTTTTATTTTTAAAAATTAGTTTTACGGAAAAAATTTGTTTTCGTAATTTTTTATTATTATTCTGCTAACCTAAGTTTAAATTGTTTTGTTTTATTGACTATGTAACTATTATTTTTGTTCCATCAAATATTTTTATTTTACTAACGTATTTTTGTTTTACATAACTATTTTTAAGAATTTGTTTTAAAATTTTGTTCCGTAAATTATTTTTATAAATTTACTAACCTTAGTTTAAATTATTTTTGTTTTATTTACTCCGTAACTATTATTTTTGTTCCATCAAATATTTTTATTTAACTAATGTATTTTTTTTTCATAGCTATTTTTAAGAATTTGTTTTAAAATATTGTTCCGTAAATTATTTTTATTATTTTAGTAACCTCCTCAGTTTAAATTATTTTTGTTTTTATTAACTTTGTAACTATTATTTTTGTTCAATCGAATATTTTTATTTTACTAACCTATTTTTGTTTTACATATATATTTTTAAGAATTTGTTTTAAACTTTTGTTCCGTAAATTATTTTATTTTACTAACCTCAAAAGTGAAATGGTAACTCAAAAGTTAATAATTCAAAAATGAGATTTTGGATAGAGAAATCTACCTTTGCCATTATATATATATATATATATATATATATATATATATATATATATATATATATATATATATATATATATATATATATATATATATATGTATATACTGTTGAAGAATATGAAAATGTGTGTGGGAATTAAAATTACAATATGTACAAATAAATAATGTTCGTTGAAAAAAAAAATGTATGCCCGAACATGGAAAAACTACAAATGTAAGCGTTTGAAAATGAACCCAAAAAAATGGAAAAATGAATGCAACAATTTGGAGAATGAAAAAAATAAAATTGGAATCCTTCTGCATCACAGAACTAAAAGAAAGAAAATAAGCAGCCTAGCGAGTAGCAACAGATATGAAACTCGATAGGTTGCTCGCAGCCTTAGACTGGCTAGTTTAATTAGATTGTTGAGAAAGGGTCTCCGTTAAGGGTGACAATTGGATGTTATCGGTTAATTTGGATAAAACTATTATCTACTAAATATATTTAATGAATAGTTTTAGATATTACCAAATAACACTCATTAAGCTTAATAGATGTTATTGTATAATACTAAATCCTATCCACTAACAAATAGATATTATCTGAATAACAACCAATTAACAATATTATATTTTGTTCATAAACATTCACACACAATACATGTACAAACACACGCAGAAGACATACTCGCACAAAACTAAATACACATACACACACTTTTAAGAAAATTAAGGGGAGAATAATTATTTGGTTTAACCTTTAAATAACTGTTAATGTCAAACGGAGGTGTGAAGTGGCGCGGTGAGTGGAGGCTGGTGATGGTGGTGGCATTAGTTGATAAACTCAATGATAGTGGTAGTATTAGTTGATAAACCAAATAGATAACTAATAATTATCAATTTTGTTATTAGTCACTAATGAGTGTTATTTCATTAACACACATTAACTTAATTGGATGTTAATAAATAGCACCAAATAAATCTTTTATAATATGTATATTGGATAACCCAATGGGATAGATAAAATTTTGTCACCCCTAGTCTCAGTCTATTGAATTAGTTTGGTAATGATATATTTTCAATTTAAGATTATACAATAAATTTGGTTGCAAGTAAAATGAGTGCAAGCTGCGGGATGGTGGAAAAATAAAAAATCTTCTTGTAGTTTTTATAAACAAAAAAAGTTGTTGAAAAAATTCTGTTACGTATATTTTTTGTAAGACATATTTTTTTATTCAACTCATCGTGTGTTGGTAATTTAATGAGTTGAGTTGTGAGAGATTAGAACTTCATCTTACTAATTAAGTCTTCACTTTGTGGGTCGAGCTGTAAAAGATTAAAACTTCATCTTATGAATTAAGATCCATAAGACTTTCTTATAATAAGAGATCTACTCATAATTTATTGATTTAAACTCTGAAAGTAAACAAAATAAACAATCACTAAGGGGTGGCCCAGTGGTAAAGATTAAGTTTTACAATGAGTGAGATCTTATGTTCGATCCCTTCCCACGCCCCCTAGGAGGAAAAAAAACCCCATAGGAGGAAAAAAATAAATAATATATAAACATGTACCATACAATTAACACACAAAATAAACATGCAAGACAAGAAATTAATCCGTGGATAAATTATGTTTTGGCATAAAACTCTAAATCTCAAATCCTATAAACTCATTTGAGATAAGAAATTCATACAAAAAAAATACGTATATCTATTAATTTTTGTATTTAGAATACATTAAAAATTATTTGAAGTACATTCATAAATAAAACTCTTAACATATATATATATATATATATATATATATATATATACATATATATAATGACAAAGTCCTATTATATTATGTACAATAATGTTATATTTACCACTATCTCTACAACTATTGTTACTATTAAACCTTGGTAAAGACAAAATGTGTTTTAGTGAAAGACAACATTGCCCTTCATTAAGGCTTAGTGGTAACAATAGTGGTAGAATTAGTAGTAAACCTATCACTATTTTATTATGTATGGGGATAACCACACCTCAAATTCCTATTTTTACATCTCATTTATCTTTACATCCTACTAATTTCTCACATCTCTCTCAACACCCCACATAACTACCTATTTTACTATTTTTATTCAACTTAATTAATAAACCTCCTACTAAATTAATTACTAACATACTCATTCTTACCTAAGAATTTACAAACCCACCCCCATCCTAACTCTGTTGAATTCGTATCGTAACAGAGGACAGAGACTCTTACCCGTGCATAACAGAGACTCCTTCTTCCTACCGAAAATCGATACATTGTGCACTCCCTCTTCTTCGCCAAGGATCAAGCGAACATCGTTAACAACAAAACAGTAAGAACAACTCCATTGTGTTGAAATAACAACAACACCAATGTTTTCAAGCGTATGTATGAATTTTCATTATCCTCTTACATTTGAATACTGGTTTTAGGTTAAATTTAAGTATCAATAACAATGTAGGATTATTTCATTCATAATTTTGCGTTGCATTTGTTAAAAAAATAGAGAAAAAAAACATTTGAAATTTCTATACAACACACAATTCGGACTTGGTTTGATGAACACCCTTAGTGGTTTTCATCCAACACTGACCAAACAGCTCATAGGGTGTTAATCTCACACTGGTCGCACATATTGCCATTTGTTCATGCCATGTTGATCGAACACGCACACTAGTGTTCATCTCATGGTGGCCGAACACAGGCAAAGGTGTTTATGTCATGCTGGCCGAACGGTTCCTATGATGTTCATATCATGCTAGCCGAACATCTCTAAATCTGTTAATCACACACTGGCTGAACTCTCCCTTAGTTATTCGTCACACACTAGCCGAATTTCAGCCCAAGCACACTTTTCTTGTGTGATTTTGTTGTGTTGGAACTAGAACCTAAGTATGATTTATTTTATTTGATGTGTATAGGAAAATCAATCACAAAAATGTATTCATGGGCAAGGAGAAGGCCAACGACATCGGCTAGAAAAGAAATGGATGCACAACATCAACAAGAACCAGAATTTGGACTAGAACAACCGCATGAGATGTTGCAGGAGTAGGGGCATGAACATAAGCCTTTTCAGCAGATCAGGATCAGGAGCAGGAGTAGGAGCATTTGTTTGGGGCTTAGATTGAACGTGAATTTCCAGGTGGTCCACGTGATACATTATTGTTGACTTCGTATGAGTCACATATCAGATAGCCATCTTTTGTCCTAAGAACGTCTCGGTAGGTGTTGTCCTTCGTCCTTGAGATGCGCATCCTGGTTATTTAGAGTGGTACCGGGAGCGTTCACATGTAGTTGTCCATCCCCGTGATAGACAATCCAGATACGTTAACACCACTACGACTAATGTCGTTGCAGCTGATTCAAATGACATGACGTTGGAGTTGTGACCACTATGATTTATCTCGCAGTACGGCGCTGGAGATTGGTGACCGATCTATATCGTATGAGGATTTGAGCTCATTGCTTGATAGAGTTCATACAGTTATAAACGGTTCACCTGATAATGCAAGACCGTCTCATAGGAGGCAACATTGATCTTCATGGTCGGTTTATGTTTTTTTATTAATATTATGATTTATAAAACAATTTTTAAACATTTTGTATTTGTGGTTATGACATTTTAGCAAACCTTTCATGAATTCGTGTATATTTTTTAATGTTATGATCTAATTCCATACTTTTTTATGTTATGACATTTTATAGCAACATAACTGAAGCATCATTTAAACCTCTATATCATACATAATTTAAAGCAACATAATCGAAGCATCATTAAAAAGAGATAATTAACCAAAATGACACGTTCAAAATACATGTCTGAAATCACTATAAAATACATAATCAAGCCTTGGATTCAAATACATGTCTTTAATATAATACAATCATCATGTCAGACACTCTTTAAAATGTATACTGTCAGAACTACCAACAACTCTAGTTGTGCCTATAGATTCACTATACAAAGTTGTCAATTAATATAAAGTAATTTCCACGTATTAGCAAACGATGTGCAATTCTGGTCACATACCCACGGTAAATAAATGAATTAAAACAATCGAAATCAAACATGAATAAAGTGATCGTCGTTTATTCTTCTAATACAAATAATGTATGGATCATTTGGGGGTGCGATCTTCAATGGTAAATAAGTGAAGTGATGAGCCCAAGATTTCCACTAATTTTCTTGGGAATTTTCTATTATTTTGTGCTATTTTTGAGTTAAGTATGCTTTGGAAATATTATTATTTGTGTATTTGTGCTTAATGTAGGTTTCCATGCATAATCGAGCTTTTATATGGTGTTTAGCACGAAGTTCGAGGTAATTTCGGGCTTTAAAGTTGAATTGGAATTTATTTGGTGAAATTCCGTTAAGAGATCCAAGGCAAATGAGGGTTAACGGAGGCTGATGGAGCTGACAGAGGACCAATTTGAAAAGCTGGAAGTGGGCTGGAAGGCGGCGCTAAGTACAGAAATCCTAGGGGCACCAGAATAATTTTTAAAACTACAAGGGAGCCGGTGCAAATTCCAGAAAGCCCCTTTTGCGTTGTCGTTCAGCTGCTGGTGACACGTGTCGCCGTCTGCCGCATCCTTCCTTAGTGCTGACCCACGAACTCCTTGGCCGGATCCAATCTAACCCGCTCCTAGCCGGCCCATCTTCATTCCATTCCAACCCACTCCATCTCACATTCCCTCACCCACCAGCCCTGGAGTGACCTGCGTCCCTTTTCTTGACTCAACTTGTTTCCCAGCCTTGCCTATCAGCCTTTTTCTTGCCTTTATTGCCCCCAAAGATCCCTTGCATTACATATTCTGCCTCTGTCTTGGCTGCCTTGTTTGTGCCCTCCATTTTTTATTCTTCCAGCAGCTTCATTTGCAAACACAAGTCCCCATTTCGGGACTTTGTTCCCAAAATGGGACACCAGCCCCATTTTGCCAAAAAATCATTCTATTCCTCCGATGCTTGATCATCATTGAAGGTTTGGAGCTTTAAAGCAAGGGCCAAGGATGCATCTATAAAAGATTTCAACCTCGGATTCGTTCTTCACTTGGTGTAATTCTTTCAACCTATCTTTTGAGATATTATTGTATTTTCTTGGGTTAATTTATTTTGTAAATGTTGAATTGGTTTATGCTTAAATTATTTATGGAATGCAATTATTTTTCTATGTCCAATGTAGTGTTTTAATTTAATTTATCTTTTTATTTAGTACACAATCATGTTGGTTATTATTTTGTAAAATTAATGCTTTTAATTATCCGGCCAATAATTAAATGATTTTAGAAATATTTAGGATTCGCGAGAGCTACCTTTATATTTCGGACCAATCAATTTAATAGTTGGTGTTTTGTGACGCACGCCGATAGCCATTATGAGACTAAATTTGACACGCGATTGAACCACCTTAACCATTCGCGAGGTCGGGGAGGTTAGGGTTGACTATAAGATGCGAGAGCCCGTAGTTAACCAAATTTTGTCTCGGCTACCAACATGAATTGTAGAAAAATATAGAGAGTTTCTTTTTACGAAGTATTACCCATGCGCTTGGTTATTATTGTGTGTTCTTCATGCTTTTAATGGCGTAGTGAACCATTAGATGATCACTAGAATGATAGGATATGAAGCGAAAACCCTTCCTGTTATTCTGAAAATCACAATAGTAGTTTGCGTGGCGTGAGACCGAAAGGAGATCATGCGTAGATAATCTTTGGATGCTTGTTTACACATGCGGTTATTTTATCTCCTATGTTATGTGTTGCGATGCTATGAGCCCGTAGCAAGGCTGAGAGATAGCTAGATTTGTTATACGTAGCGAAAGCCCGTAGTGAATAAAACAGTGCGTCCGACTACCAAGACTTGAGTTAAAGAAAAGTAAAAAGAGGATTAAATTAAACACCGGCTAGACTATAAATAATGCATTCCTATATTTTTATTTTGATTTGTTGTAACCAAACCACCTCCGCGTTAGTTTAGATTTAATTGCTTTCTAGGTAGTTTATATTTTTAAATTTTAATTCATTTTCTTTTCGCTCAAATATAATTAGTTAGTATAATTTCGGTACTTAGTTGGAGTGAGAATTACGCGCATTCCTCGTGGGATCGACTCGTACTTACGAACTTTATTACTTGATACGGCCGGGTAATCTTGTCCGAGTTGCGTTTTTGTGCACATCAAGGTTTTGGCGCCGTTGCCGGGGAATTATTTAATTTTTGCTCCTATATGCTAATATCGATACCAAGCGAAGCTGATTGTATTTTGAGCATGTTTTTTTAATAAGTAAAGCAATGTTTTTTTTTATCTAATATCATGAAAGCATTGTTGTAATACGATGCCACCAAATGACCCATATCATTTGCATCAAACCAACATGCCTTGGGAGCAATAATGTCGTTGTGTTAGAGACTCGTGTTCACTTTAGAAACACGATTACATTCAATTAAGATACGTAAGTACAAGTCCTAGTTTGACATCAACTTCATTGACAAGTCTGCTTGAACCCTGCTCCATGACTGCTAACTTTTATAGATAAACCTTGTTACGACATGAAAACCGCAGTGACCATCACCAATGATATTTGATGTACCCAATATGAAAGGTTGATATTCCTTTGGGAATTGCTCAACGTAAGTACTACTAGCTTTTATCATCGACTCCATATGCTCAAACAAACTCGGATCACACTCGGTTGATTTTGAATTTTTGACCCTCGCAGACTTCAGACGACCACAAGTGCGAGCCTCATCCTGTGGCCCAATTAAAGAGTTTGTTCTCACCTCTTTTACCTCAATCATTCTTTTAATGATTAACAACTTTTTCGACTATGGAGCGTTCTCATAATATTCAAGAATCTCATCATACATGCTATTGAATCGATTGTTCATATCCAGCTTCACTGAAACTTCAACACTTTCAAAAGTAGGTAACATATCTAATTTCCTCAAAAATGAATCAACCTGATCAAGGGGAGTTGGTATGTAATTTCTCATATACTCAGCAATCTCATGACGACAAGGCAACTCACATGTCTTTCGAAGTACACAACCACACAACAACAAATCTATATAACCATTTTCAATTATATTGGTCATCTCATTGTATATCATATTCAATGCATGAATATACACCAAACCTCGAAGGTATTGAAATAGAACCGATCTGTATTCGGAAGAACCACTGTAACGCTCTTCGTGAATGACACCTTGATTACAATGTGAGATGTCTTCAATGAGGGTGTGCAAATGTCTCCAATATGTCTCAAAGTCACCTTGACTTGATTTCCGCTGTCTTTTCAAAGCTGCATGTTGACTCTCCACCCTAAAATAAGATACAATTAATATTTGTATTTAATGACAAAATTTATAGAAAATAATGAAATGTTGACAACATTTAAATGCATGCTTGTTGTGTTGTTGTCGAAGTGCATTACATTATTCGTCCAAACCGACACAAATCTTTCCTTGTACTGCCGTACACATTGCTTCACGACGTACTCAACCGCATCGGGATGATCACTAAAATCCAACTGAAATCTCTTCAGGTATTCTTCATATGTTCTCATTTTTGGCATCCACAAAAAAATTCCAACAAATGCTAAATTGATCACATTGCACTTTTGTGCGAAAGTATTTCTTAGAATTCGTCAGAATATTTTTGTTAATATGCCACCGACAAAGGAAATGTTTTGAGGTAGGAAAAGTTACCTCGATTGCATTCATAGTTGGCAATAAGGATTGATTCGTCAAAGTTTTCAAGATACCAAGCGCTTAAATGTAGTTATCTTGCACCTCCGACTCCATATAGGCAACTCCAACAAAAAATATCACATGTGTCGACGTGACACCAACAATCTCCAACAAGGGTACCTTATATCTGTTTGTCTTGTAAGTGCAATCAATGAAGAGAACCTTTAGAAAAGAATACAATAGCTCAACACTCATTGGATGAGTAAATAACAAATCTTGAACAATATTAGTTTTCTCACATCTTCTATGATGATAGAAATATCCATGCTCCATCAATTTTGGCACAAGCTGCTGCATTTACGATCGATCATCACGCTCGATAATTTTATTATTCATATGAGCGTTATGAATAATTTGTATTGAAGACTTATTATTTTTAAACTTCTCATGTAAACCTTGTAAAATGTCCTTGGGGGCGAGAATTGACATGTGACATGTAAAGAACATAAGCCTTCTCCTGGTTTGATAATCGACCAACAAATGAGTGGCCATGCATGTGAGAGGCCTCGGCATGGTTATGCAACCCACATTCAACCCGAAGTTCCCATATTCCCTCATATAATTGTATGTCTTTCAAACAAAATGGACAACCACATTTCTTTGATCCGCGTTTTCGCTTGCTATCATTTGTTACTTTATTTGAATCATCACCCTTTTTTTATGAGGTTGCCCACCAATTTCACATCCCAAAGTCAGCCGAGGTCCTCTATTTGCCGTACCGGTATCAGACCTAGTAATTACTATCACAAGTCCATTCTCCCTTTCAGTCGCAGGCACCCAATCAAACAAATCTTCCCGAGATGAAAAATATGAGTGATTTATGAACACATTGTTGTAATCCATAAGAATCTCTTTTTGAAGAGGAATGATCGCATCATTTACAGGACTAATGACACTGTACTCAGTAGGAAACATATTTGCTTCCTGGAAATAAGAAAAAAAACATGTTAAATTGTTGATTATGCATTGTTCATGCACTGTTCCGTCAGTGTGTGATGACCAAATTCAGAACTATTAGGCCAAGTTGAGATGAACGGTTGTGGGTGTGTTCCAATTAGACTGAGATGAACAGAGGTATTGGTGTTCGTCCAAGGTGTGGTGAACACCCTAGGAGCTGTTTGACCAATGCTGGACGAACAACCCTAAAGGTGTTCATCACACTAGGGCCGAATAGTCGATAATACCCAGCTCAAATGTTTTTGAAAAAAAAACCAAATTTTAATCGAATAAAGTGAAATGAATACTTACATTATTCGTCCTCATGACTTTTTTTAAGCTCCTTGTAAGGTTTTTTCTTTCTTCACAATGTGATTTTGTTTAGGGTTGGTTTTGAGAGAGTTTTGAAAAA
This sequence comes from Codonopsis lanceolata, assembly GCA_013146195.2. NCBI lineage: Eukaryota > Viridiplantae > Streptophyta > Magnoliopsida > Asterales > Campanulaceae > Codonopsis > Codonopsis lanceolata. Next base: position 141,513,195 of record CM028379.1, on the reverse strand, counting down.
AAAAATTAAAGGAAGAATGAAGAATGAAATGTACCGTATATGTAATGCCTTGTTAATTTTTTTTTAGGTTGGAGTGTAAATATAACACAATGGAGTATAGAGAGTATTATTTATTTTTAGTATAAGGGTTATTATAATCATTCAAATGAGATGTAGAGATTAATTTTTAGAGTGTATTGCCTAGAAAAGTTTATTATGGCATCTTACACAAATAGTATTTATGTTATTATTTTAGGTGAGATGTAGAAATCCGATTTTGGGGTATGGTTATTACCGCTCTTATATTATACTCCCTCCGTCCTTAATTTATTGTCCTGGTTGACCCGGTGCATCGTTTAAGAAAACCTATTTGACTGGATTATTAATATTGGTTTAATGTGTATTAAAGTTCTGCCCCAATTATTTTATGACGATAATTTAGTGACAAGACAATGTACACCGCTAAACTTTTTATTAGCAAGGAACGGGTATTTACGTAATTAGCCGTCCGTATTCTTCTATAGTCATTTTCAGTATGAGTCTCACAGCTACGATTTCCAGTCTGTAGCTTCTTCTCTTCGTCAATCACCAACTTCAAAAATCTTACTGAGACTGTTTCGATAACAAAATCAACACCGCCGCATCAACTGCTTCATTACCAGGTCAGTAAAATCGGCCATTTTACCCTTAGCCGCAAAACCTTCCATTTCTTGTTTTTCTTAAACCCTAGCTAATACCTGCAAATTTTGGGATTTTCTTTGAAATTCCTTCACACTATTAGTACATTGTCCTCAATGAGTAATTTTTACAGGAATCAAATACCGTTGCTGGTTTGTGATTATCTTTAACGGGGATCTCACTATTGATGAGAAGCCTGAAATTGAAGATCCCTTTGTTTGAGTACTCAATTATGTTGGTGGGGATTTTGGGGGCTTTAGAGATTAACAAGCTTGAGAGATAATGGGTACTTCGTATTACCTGATAGACTCTTGCCATGTACTCAGTTGCTCTATTTGGTCAGAAAGTCGTTCAGAGTTTTTCTTGTGTTTGCGGCATTTCGCGTCCTTTATGTACCGGTAACTTTAATGGCAACAGTTTTGATAATGGGTTTGGAAGAATTGAGAGTTATATCAATGGGACTTGGACAAGTTCCAGTTTTGATTTTGTTTCAAATGAGAACCAGACTGATAGGGACACGTTTGGTTCTGTAGTTCCCAGTGACGATGATGACGAACATTCCCAGCCAAATGTATCCAAGCGATCAATCTTTTTTCAAAATGTGAAAACTGATGCTAGTAGAGCTCTTGAAGTTCTTCAACAGGATGGTCCAGGGTTCGATGCAAAAGCGGGTTTAGATGATTTGCAATTACGAGTAACGGGCCTGCTTGTTAGAGAAGTCCTTGTTGGAATCTTGAAATGTATAAATTCTGCAAATAAGAGCCGGTCTGCAAAACTGGGGTACAAGTTCTTTGTTTGGTCCAGCCAACAGAGGAATTTTAACCACACAGTGAACTCGTATCATTTAATAATGAAAATTTTTGCAGAGTCAGAGGAATACAAGGCAATGTGGAGATTACTTGATGAGATGATTGAGAAAGGATACCCAACTACAGCACGCACTTTTAATATATTGATATGTACTTGCGTTGAGGCAGGCTTAGCTAGGAAAGTTGTAGAGAGGTTTATCAAGTCTAAGGCATTTAATTATAGGCCATTCAAGCATTCTTTTAATGCAATTTTGCACTGTCTTCTCGTAGTAAACCAGTACAAGTTAGTCGAGTGGGTGTATCAACTGATGTTGGCAGAAGGTTATCACCCTGATATTTTGACTTACAACATTCTTATGTGTGTGAAATATAGGACAGGGAAGTTAGATCACTTCCATAGATTACTAGATGAAATGGTCAGGAATGGATTTTCTCCAGATTGTCACACATTCAATATCCTTCTCCACGTTCTGGGGAAAGGGGACAAACCGCTAGCAGCTGTAAATCTCTTGAACCACATGAAGGCAGTTGGTATTGAGCCCAGCGTTCTTCACTTCACTACATTGATAGACGGGCTCAGTCGAGCTGGAAATTTGGATGCTTGCAAGTATTTTTTTGATGAGATGAGTAATCAAGGGTGCACACCTGATGTTGTTTCTTACACTGTTATGATCACAGGATATATTGTCGCAGGGCAGCTTGAGAACGCTGAGGAAATGTTCTCAGAGATGATTATCAAGGGACAGATTCCAAACGTATATACGTACAATTCAATGATACGTGGACGTTGCATGGCTGGGAAATTTGAGGAAGCTTGTTTGATGCTTAAAGAAATGGAATTGAGGGGGTGTAATCCTAATTTTCTTGTGTATAGTACCTTAGTGAGTAATCTACGGAACGCTGGAAAGCTTTCAGAAGCTCATAAAGTAATAAGGCATATGGTGGAAAAGGGGAGGTATGTCCATCTCGTTTCGAAGGTCAAGGGATACAGGAGAAGTTAGCATGGAAACGGGTGCAAATTTTAGACAATTCACTGTGGAATACTTACTTGTGCAGCTCGCTTGACTTGTTGTGCCTGTTGCTGTCTCAGATGCTATGTGGTCTTGTTGGCGTCAGCATTGATAACTTTGTCCCAGTAAGTTGCTCCATTTCTTTTTATTCTCATAGTTTGTTATGGAATACTAGTGACATATAGAAAGATATGAAAACGACATTTTATCTTGGTTCCCATTTGGCTGTAATGTGATATATCTCCTCAGTGGTTTATCTTTTTTGGTATTACTAGCTTATAGGGAAAGTATGTTGGTGTGCTACTTATGTTGGATATATACCCTATGGATTGAATATGCAATGTTCTTAGGTATTCAACCAGTTCATTGTATAGTACTCCTTCTGTCCCAAAATGGCTCCCCTTTTCAGTTTTCTGGCAAAAGTTGAAGAAGTTGACTTTTAGGCCATTTTGGTAGTTCGTATACGTGAATGTCCTTAGTGTTCACTTTATAGTATTGCATGTGCACATTAGGACATGATAAATAGCAAAGGTGAATTTATTAACTTCATATGAAAGGGACACTCATTTCGGGGCCAATTTTTCAAAAAAATACACTCAATTAGGGATGGGGAGAGTATTGTAATATATCAATCTGTTACTTTGAAATAGGGTTGTGTGTGGGCTGGTTTCATAGGCCTTTCAGATTTTATGGGCAAAACCAAAACCGATACCAAAAGTTCGGTTCTGCAGTTTTCCAAATTGAAGCTAAGCCGAAATCGTCGCGACCAAAACTTTACTCTTGGATCTTGGTTCAATTTGTCTGGTTCCTCATGGTTTTGGGGTTTCCTTTATTCTTAGTTAATTAAGGCATTATGAGATACAAGGCCTAAACTCAATTAACTTCTTGTCTCTATCACATTAAGCTATTGTACAAACTACAAAGTGCAAAAAGTCAATGGTGGGCTTACTGGCTGAAGGGTACATATTTGCAGATGGAGGCTAGACATAGCGGGGAGTTGAAACAGGAGGTCCTAGTTGTTTTTTGAGTTTGAGATGGTAATAAAGTGGGAAAGAGGGGTTGGGTTGTGATGTGAACCCAAGAGCGGTTACAAAGAACTCTAACCAATCCCAAGAACCTTGGCGTGCAACCTTGACCCGCTAGTTGCAATTAACTAGGAACCAAAGTTACGGAATGCCACAAACTTGTAGTTCAACAAGCTTGGTAAGTTTGAAGGCAAGGATTCCTCGCACAAGAAACTCTCTCAAAAGTCTCAAATATGGGAAAACTTGAACAATAATGTGTAACCTTAAAACAATGTTATGGAAGACTTTATATAGGCTAAAGTTTAACTAGGACAAAAACAATTTAATTAGGAAACAATAAAACCAAGTCCTAAAAGGAAAAATCACAAAAATCTGAAAATCTGAAAATATCACGCCTAGGCAGAATCAGGCACGAGGGTGCAGCACTTCTAGCGCGCGTGCAGAAACTTCAAGTCTCTGGAATTATAGCGCAGACGCGGAATAATTTGACGCAATCTTGTTGAAGTTTGAAGATTTGACAATTAACCCCCTGAGTTTCTGTAACTCTGTAGTTGTTCATTTAATTCCATTAACCAACCGGTTGCTTCCAAATGCTTCAATAATACACACGAACATTGGATCTTGGGACTCAATGTCGATAATGACCATTGTTTTGGATCAGACCTCCGCCACAAGTAGAGATGTTAAATTGGGTTGGCCCTAACCCTATAGGGTTGTGGCCCTATAGGGCCGCGAGTTAAACGGGTCATTTAAACGGACCACTCAAATCACAACCGTAACCCTGTAGGGTGCGGTTTAACAGGGTCAGCCCTATTAACACATGATGTCTTATTTAAATAAAAAAAAATCGAAATTAAGTAACAAACATATTGACGGACAAGTGACAACGATTAACAATACGAATTAAAAACATGAAATCGAGTTTTCTTTTGAGAAGGTATCTTCTTCAACATCATTATCATCTTCATCTACAATAATAAAATAAAATAACATAAAATAAATGTTTGTAAGAAGTTAATACAATAAAATATTTTAATCAAATAATAAAATATAATACTAAGGTCAACCCGTTTAGCACGGAATTTAAACGGGTTGCATTTTCCCGACGCTAACCCTTCTCGATTGTCAACCATGCGGTTCTCGACCCTTTTAACATATCTAATTATGTATCCAAAAATATCATTTTGACCAATTTTGGAAACTTATATGTCTTAGAATTGTACTTACGACCATGTTTGGGTTTAACTTTCATCAAATGCACATACATCATCACAAAGCTATCAGGGCATAGATATTGGTTTACCAAATGAGATGATAATATATATTATGCATTTGAATTTAGAACAAACAATTTAGGATGGTTGAATGGTATAAAGGGTCATCCATAAGTTCTTATACTCTTAAGAGGTTGTGGGTTCGAATCTCAATTTTAACATTTTCGAATAATTATTTTAGCCATAAGCTTCCAGCCCGTGGGCTCAACCCAGTTTAACCCTGACCCTGCAGGGTCAGCCCGTTTAGCCAGTTTATTAACAGGGTTGAATTTTCCCAACCCTAACCCTTTCATGTTTCCGGTTAATAGGGTCGACCCTACGGTTTCCAGCCTTTTTAACATCTCTAGCCACAAGTGTCATCAAAGTATCACGAACCATCTTGGTTTGTCCACGAGTCATTGGGGCAACGTCAATCTTCAATGGCTCACTTGAATCCTTGACTTTCTCCAACGTTCAGTCCTTGGGCTTCATTAGGTTGGCAATGGAGGCTAGATATAGGCTGGTGGTAGATAGAGCTGAAAGGGTTGGCTTGGGCGTTGAGGTTCGATCTGGAATCTAGGGTTGCTTCCTGCGTTTGAGTCTTTGAGTGGAAAATAAAGGGGAAGAAAAGGAAAGTTTGCAAGGGCACTTAGGTATAGACCTTGAGGTCCTTGGTTTCAATTCTCATATCAACAAGGGGTCACACTTATAATAAAACGAAGAAAATTGAAATTGCAGTAGGCTCCATAAGCAGTGGAGTAGGGTACAATTTGCTGTAATCACTCATATATCAGAGTTGCCTCCCTGAAGACCAGTATAGCTATGTCTCTAAATGGAGGTCAAGATGTATGTATATGTCTGATGTCGCTTTGATTTAGCAAATTCCTTTCTATCGAAAAGATAATTAATAAATGGTTGTGGACAAATACTCAGCTCAGCCTTTACCCCAATTAACTTGGGTCAGCTACACGAATTATTTTCTGCCATCTAAAGCAATTTTCTCTCATTTTACTGTAATTGGGGCGACTTTGACCATGTCACGAATTTGTTCATAATGAATTCCATCTTTCCTAGTTTTTCCACATAGCCATGTTAACTTTCGCATTTCAGCTACTCTCATCTTATTTCCATGTTTTTTGTTTTTGGTTGCCGAATATTCGGTTCATTAAGTAATGCGGGTGTAATTGTTATGTAGTATGTACCTCTGGTATTCAATCCTTCTTTCCAGCTTTTGTAAGAATTATGAACCATCGACTATGCTGTATAGTAAGTACTACGACCATTGTCTTCCGGCGAGTGTGGGACAATTCCCACAGGGAAGGTGGATTGGCATCCTAATGCTATTTATTTGTATCTCCTTGATTTCTATTCAGAACCCTGATCACCTTATATAACATAGATTGTTATGAGCTGGAAATATATTGTCTGTTATTCTTTAGATTAGGGGTGGCAAAATGGGTGTTATGGATAAATGGGTGTTAGGCTATTATCCATGGATAACCATGGATAATAGCCTAACACTCATTTATCCATAACACCCATTTTGCCACCCCTAATTTAGATGTTCATGTCTGTTTGTGTCTGTACTTAATGAATCCTATAATATTTGTTCAGTCATTTGTTTACCTAGGTGCAGAATTTTTTATAGGGGAAACCGACTTGCACAATATCAGATTGTGTTTGCCTACCGAATGGAGTTTGTGAAAAATATCCAAACATGCCGGCAAGAACTAAGAAGGCCTTTACCGGTTTACCCAAAGCAAATTCCACAGCCAGCCCCAAGGTTTGGCCAAATTTTAATGTCACTCCAAAGTTTTGGTCAAATTCTAATGTCACCCCTGAGGTTTGAATTTATCTTGTTGCCCAGCCTTTTGTAGAATATTCAAACAGACACTCATTTTGGGACGGAGGGAGTAACATTTAAGGCAAAAACTTGGGTAAGACAACGTGAACAAAAGGTTGGCCATTGAAACAAATCCTACCCTTGGGTGACACTTGGATTTGGGCAAACTTCGGGTGGGCAGGGAAATTAACCTCAGATGAGTCCTATGGACACACAATAGGTCCCTTTCAGTCTTGCTTCTTATCTTAGAAGTCTCTGATTCCTTACTTTGTAGCGAAGTGAACGGATTTGTTTATAATTGGCCTTGGAGATTCTTTTGTCCTATGTCAAGTAAGCATTTTCTTCGGGTTTGGTCTTTCTTCTTGCTGATGTTTTGGGTTCACTGCGAGGTTTGCAGTTTAGCTGCAGGTTTCTCTTTTTGTGTTCTTGGTGGCTGATTGGAATACAATTAGGGTGTAAATCGGAACCAAACCGAACCAGTCAGTTTGGTTTGGTTTTGGTCGAAGACGGTTCAGTTTCGGTTTCAAAATTTGGAAAACCGCGCGGCTCGGTTCGGTTCACGGTTTTTGGTATCGAACCAAATCGAACCGAACCGAACCACCATATATATATATATATTTATTATATAATATATATATTATATTACATTTATTAATTATTTTGAATATTTGATTTAATATATATATATATATATATATATATATATATATATATATATATATGATACTAAACCAAATAAAATCTTGATTGTTGGAGAACTATTATTTTTTCCATTGTTTGTATTTATTTTAGAATTTGTATTGTTTTATTTATGATAATTTGTTGTTTGTAGATTATTTCTTAATTTTGATGTTAATTCCAAATTAAAATCTTATTTTTATTGTTATTTTCAATGTTGGTTAATTTCATTAAAAATAATTTATATAAACCACAAAATCAAACCAAACCAAACCAAACTAAACCGAGTGGTTCGGTTCAGTTTGATTCGAAGTCTTACTCGGTTCGGTTCGGTTTGAGATTTTTGAAACCATTAGGAGGCAGTTCGGTTTGTAGTTTTGACATAAATCAAACTAAACTGAATCACTTACACCCCTTACAATACACACAAGTGGATATTATTTCAAATGCGATTTTAGAGTAATTTTCATTGATGAAAGTTCAAATGACATGGAAATAAATACTCACTCGAATACTAAACAAGCCCCTAAACCGGACACAATTGCTATAGATTACCTTAGTATAGCGAGTCTCATATTTTGCAAATATATCTCCTGCATATTTACTCTCGACGTTGTGGTCCACGAGATATCATGTACAATCTTTGGTCGAAGTATAGTGGGATTACTTGGGGGGAACAGCGTTTGAGCCGCAAATGTTACTTCCAACTCATCGGCCACCCTGCCTTTTCATTTGGTCTTTGGTCTATGCTGTTCCAACTTCCAACTGTTCTTTAATTAAAATAAATTGACTACTTAATTTCATGATTTGAATTTGATATTCCAATAGTTCTTTAAATATTAAAATAATGGAAATGGGAAAGACTAATCTTATAGGAGTAAAAAAACACATTGGGGGCATAATGCTTAGGAAATAAGTTACTTTGTTTAGAATACAATAGTGTTATTATAATGATCATATTTGTCGAGGCGAATCTAATTGAGATCGTTATTGAAATTTGCATTTATGGGTTGTCATTTTGGCATTTCTTAGCAACTTTATACAATTATTGACCCAAAATAATTTAACTAACGGAGGAAATTAATGGTAGCTAAATTTGCCTCTACTTGCTGCATATTGAAAGACAAAGTCCCATATAGCCTTACTCTCTTAGTTTCACTCCGTGGTAACCAAGTACGGTATAATACTCTCAAAAAAGAAAATAAAAGCTGGCCAACTTTTTTGGCTAACCAGCTCTTCATTCCAAGTACGGTATAACACTCTCAAAAAAGAAAATAAAAGCTGGCTAACTTTTTTGGCTAACCAGCTCTTGATTTCAGTTTTCTACGCATTTGATTAGAAGTAACATATTGTAGAGGTTGGACAGATCACCTAACCATACTATATCAGAATAATTGGGTAAATTGTGTCGAGTATGAGTTGGGTTGAGACGATTTGGAACTCATTAAAACTAAAATATCAAACTTGTTCAAATGGATCGGATTTAGTAGGTTTGGCTAAATGGGTGTATCGATCTTAACCCAAATCCCCAACCCCCCCCCCCAAATAATAATAATATATTTATAGAGTTAAAATTATTGGAGCATAATGGTTATCTCCCTCGATTCAAAAAATATTAATAAATTGGGTTGGATAGAATAATTTTTAGATTGAGGCGAATGATTTAACGAGTTTCTGGATGTAATCCACCATTCTAATCAAAATATATGGATGTAAGGAATGAAAATCTGGAGCTGACGTCCTTCCCAAAACCAAATATGGTAGGGAACAGTGAAATTATCACCAAAAGTGCCGTGGTTACTATAGAGCGATTCCGAACCTTTTCACTTTTGAGCACTCGAAAAATAAAACAAGGAGAGTGACTTCTAGAAAAAAAAAAAATCGGGTGTAGACAATGTTTTGTAACTAAAGCTCACTTTGTTTTACGGAAAATAACTTTTAGAATTTTTTTCTTTTTGGTATTTGGTAATCTTAGGAAAATATAGTTAACATGAAAGTTTTTCGAATCAATGAAAAATGAAGTTTTTTTTAGAAAAATGAAGTCTTTTTTTTTTCTTCAGAAAAACGACTTACGAATTCATTTTCCACAAGTTATTTTTCAAATGTTCGAGTACCCCTTCGTCCTTTCCATCATTACACATATTTACATACTTGCACAATATTTCACTCAATAAATAAATTGTTTAGAAATAAATGGAGTTTGTGCACACTATTTATAAAATTATAATTTTAATAAATACTCACTACATCCTAAATTAGTGTCCATTATATTATTTAGGGACGTCCCAAACATTATTCATTTTCTTTTTTAAAAAGTTTTTTTTCATATCAATTATCAATTTTTAATTTGTATTGAAAAAATATGGACCTTATTGATTTGACACTATTAATGATAAATTGAGAATTACTAAAGAAAATTATTTAAAGTTCAATACTATTTTTTATGCGATATGAGTATTAATATTAAAATATATTTTTTGTATTTATTTGTATATTATTTTTTGTAACATTTTCCGTACGTTCACCAAACACCTGAAAATGTTTTTCGGTATATTTTTAAAAGATTTATTAAACACCCGAAAATAAAATCTTTTCATTTTCAGAAAATCATTTTCTGTGAAATAAACGAAGCCTAAATGCTTTTATGATTTTCAAAAAAATAAAGAAATATATGTAGAATTCACACTTAACAAGCATTCACTCTAATATGACAATAATTTAATAACAAAGAGAGTAAAAGTTTTGCAACATAAACCCACAATTTTTTTTTTAAAAAGGGTAAAAGTAGCATTAATGGATTGATAAACAAGTTCATGCCAAGTCATCTCCCACAATAGCTAATGCTTCAACCGATTTATAAAACTAAAGCTTCGTACAAAAGTTCATTGGACATCCTCTAAGTTCTCACGCACTAGAATTGGCGTTTATGTATTGTCTACCTAGCAAATCTTACTAGGTAAGATCAACCTTTTAACTCGGCATTCACATTCATATTGTCATCTTACAAATACGAGAAAGAGATCAGAGATCCACCTCTTTTTTTGGGGGTCAGAATTCAGAGGTTCAACAAATTAAGAGTTAAATCTGAAAATATGTCCCCTCAACATTTTCAAAGTTTTTTACTCCTTTCGTTTTATGCAAAAGTTCAATATTTCATTTTATAATGTTTCACTTAAAGAGTTTATCTTAAAAATTTAAGGCGTAAAAACATCATTTTATTACTAATAAACTACTAAAAATATCTTTTTTTAAAAAAATTTGACTTTTAAATGAAGACTATTCACTAAAAACAAAAAGGTATCTGCTTTCGATATACCACGTCGTCCCCCGCTTCGGCCTAGTGCTCTAAAACCACTCACATCACGTGGTATATGCAATACTCTCATCCCAAGTCGGGTTAAAATTTAAATAAACAATAAATACTGGACACCCACTACGATTAGAGCATCCCCATTGTTTATTTTGCCAAATTCTTAGACAAATTCCTATTAAGAAGTTGTCAAAAAGTCTCCATTGTTAAACTTCCTATTTTGCCATATGAGAGAGAGAATGGTTTTTATTATTCATTAAGAAGTTGGTCTTGGGAAGAGTGTGGGAATGAGTGTGAGGGGGGGCGGGTGGTTTGGGGGTTGGGGGGATGTGAGAGAGAGAGAGAGAGAGAGGCGGTCAGTGGGGTGTGTGGGGGAGGGAGGGGTGCTGTGTGTGTGAAGGGTTTTGTTTTTTTGTAGATTGTGTTAAATTTGATATTTTTTTGTGAAAGAAATTATATAAAAAGAGTATATAATGAGAAGATATATTTTTAAGTGGGTAAAAAAAAAATATAGATAACATTGTGGATGCCCTTGTACACTACTACTCTACTAGGCAGTCTAGGCCCAATCTGCGCGTTATAGTATATGACCACTAAATATTTTCTCCCAAATAACAATGCTCACTATAGAAATGTGTACAAAGAAAAGCTATAGTGCTTAATTACTTCACTTATATAAAAAAAAAAGAAGCTAAATTGCTTACTTAGTCAGAAAGTTTATCCAAAAAGGAAGTCACTTTTTATTTATTTATAATTTATAGATATTGTAAAAAATTGGGAGAAAATTCAATATGTCATGCAGAGGATAATAGTAACAGCAGCAATGTTGATGGTTTATTATTTCTTGTCCTCTTTTGGCGGTCCTTCTTTCTTTTCTTCTTTCTTTTCCTCTTTTTTCTCCTCTTTTTTTTCTTCCTTCTTCTCTTCTTTTGCAGGCCCAACTGAGATTATGTCAACCTTTCCTACTTTCTTAAGCTTCTTCACCACAGCTACCGTGTCCATCTCCCCTACCACTGTTAGCTTCTGCTCCTTCAGATCTGCCGCGATCGAATCCACCCCTGCTTATAGATTTCCATAACCAAAACAAAATTAAATCTATTCCACTTGTGCGTGGAGTGTCTTGGGCAATCAAGAAATTCATATTCCATTAATGGTGGGCCATGAAACAAATGAAAGGAACCCATTAAGATCCTTGAATTGAAGATACATAAATCTGAAACTGTAATTTGTAGGAGTAGATAAGTACCATAAATATCAGCGGCAGCTTCAATGGCCTTCTGCTTGGTCTTTTCATCAGTCATGGTTAAAACTTTTAATACCACCTTCTGTTAATTAATATACAAATCCCAAAGCATAAATGAAAACAGATTTGAGGTAACAGAGCACGAAATATCGGAAATCAAGGAGTAATAAAATAAGAAAAGTGAGTACCTGGGCCATTTGAGGAAGAAGCTAGATGAAGTTAATTCCTGGGAAGAAAGAAGAGAATTGAAGTTAGTGATGGTTTTTAGGGACTTTATAGTCGTGAGATTTGAGGACGGGGTATTGTATATTGGAATTTGGAAACATCTGAGTCGGATATCTTAATCAATTACGGGTGTGGGTGGGTGCGTGGAAATCAGGCGTAATCATGCATATCATACAGTTACATCTAGTCATCTAGCCAGATTTTGCCTATATATGGTTGACTAAATTTGCAAAAGTTGTTGCTTTTTAAAATCATAAAAACGGATGTTACACTTAATTTTACCCTTAAAGGTGAGAAAGGTATCTTTCTCGTATTTATAACATTATGGTTAATGACACTATTGGTCCCTTGACTATGAATCATTCCTAGTAATAGTCCCATTATTATTATTTTTTAATCAAATTTAGGTTCTATTATTATTAAATTTTTACAGCGACAGTTCTTTTGATGGATGTCGTTAAAGAAATTTCGTTAAGTTGCCCATATGCATTTAGTAAGGGTTAAAATGAAAATTTTCATATTTAAACTTTTTTTCATTTTGCAATCAAGTCCCTATAGTTTGGAAAAAGACCAAATGACCTTCTTCTCCAATTTTAAAAAAAACAAAAAGAATGATGGTGACGAGCCTCCAACTTTAGAAAGATATAAGGAGGGGAGGGGATCTAATAAATGCTTGTTTGTTCTTGCTTGATTACCGGAGGACTTTAGAACAGAGAATCTTCAATCAAGGAATTTTGTCCCCGGTGGTTGTAGAAGCCAAAAGGAAAGCGATGGACTTGAAGTGTAGAGATCTAGCCAGGGAAGTCCTTGAAAAGCCTCATTCGTCTTTCATTTCACGGTACAGACCCTTTCATTCTTCTTCCACTGCCATATGCTCGAATACCCTCGTCTCATAACAGATCTTGCCGCTGCTAACACCATCTACCTCCCTTTATGCAGGAATCGATACCCACTGTTACCTCTTCGGTCCCGTTACAACATCATGTCTGAAGAAGATTTGAAAAGACTCCACCATCACCGCCGGAACCATTGCTTGTGGGTTTGAATAATTTTGTCCAACCACAAGAAACTGAGACCCAACAAATCTAGGTTTCATTCTTTTTGTTTCCCTTCTGCAATATCCTGAAAGTGGAAGCCTCTTTTTGGATTCGACTCTTTGAACTTCAATCTAACTAATACGACTCCTTGCTTTTCATCCTTGACTATCTTGCTTCTTAAGCTAAGCTGCCCTCTCGTACACAGTCATCGCTTCTTGTCCACTTTACAACCAAGAAGGAGTTGATCGATCGATGATCATTGAAGGCCGGATTGATATGCCGACCTAACCGATTGAACTAATGAGGGAAAAGAGACGCTGCTTGTTTCAATTCGAAAAAGAGAACATTTAGCTAGTAGAACCAACCATTCCTCCATTTGAACTACAATCATTTCGTACAATAGTTTATTTTGATAGTATTATAGTTCATTGACAATCGATGGTCCTAAGGTTCCGTTTGGTAGTTAGGATTAAAGCTAGATAGAATTAATAAGTCAAGTTGTCTGATGTTTGGTGCACAATAAGTGGTCTGGACTAATTTATTCTTATTACTAATTTAAATAATAATTATTTTTTTGAAAGTAATTTAAATAATAATAATAATTATCATTATTATTACTTTTATTATTATCATTATTACTTTTTTATTATTTTATTAATATTAATATTAATTTTATTTATATTTATATTATTAATTATTATTATTGACTTTAACAATATTAATATTACCTTTATTATTATTATTATTATTATTATTATTATTATTATTATTATTTTATTAATATTAATATTAATTTTATAATTACTTATTATTATTACTAATATAATTATTATTATATTTATTATTATTATTATTATTATTTTTTAATTACTATTATCATTATTCATATAATGTTTTTATTAATATTATTATTATTCCTTATATTATTATTATTATATAATTATTCATTATTATTATTAATTTAATAATACTAATTTTTAATTTTTCTTTTTGTTATTATAACTATTATTAAGAAGAGTAATATTAGAATATATAAAATTTCAATGAAGAAGAGGATTTACATGTTTTTGAAAAGTAGAAATAAGCAATATGCTTAAGTGGTTTGTACATGACTTATGATTTATCTTACCATAAGTGAAATCAAACGTTTCAAAAATAATTTATGATAAGTTATAAGTTATAAGCACATTCAAATAAATTAAATCAAACATGCCTAAACAATTCCAAAGACTTTGTATTGTCCACTAGGGATGAGTTTGGTTCGGTTCGGTTCGGTCCAGTTTTTTGGAAAAAAAGAGAAAACTGGAACCAGACCAATAGTCTGGTTCTCAAAAATTTTGAACCGGAACCAATCAAATATGTATGAGAACCAAAACATTGGTCCGGTCTAGAACCAATCAAAGATATATGAGAACCAGAACCAGACCAATACTATGATATTTTACTTTTTAACTGTTTAATACAAATACATAATAAAAAATTTAAGATTGAAACTTCATAAAAAATTTAAAAAACTTTCGATCAAAGTACATTCAACAATTAAAAATGTCGAACTTATAAACTCATAGCATAACAAACCGGTGGAAACAAAATAATAAAATAGTACCAATTAAAAAGTAGAATAAATAAAGTATTAGGAATTAATATATATATATATATATATATATATATAATAATAATAATAATAATAATAATAATAATAATAATAATAATAATAATAATAATAATAATAATAATAAATAAACAACATATTAGGTCGGTTCGGTCCGATTTTGTGTTTTTTAAGTTTGAGAACCAGGACCAACTCAAATGTCCAATTTTATAAAAATTCAGATCCAGGACCAAATCGAAATATTGGTCCGATCCAATTTTAATTGATTCGGTCCGATTCTATTGGTTCGATTTGGTTCTAAAAAAATCCTGCATACCCCTCTTATCCACAAATATCTATCACCCTTGTTGTCACCAACATATACATGTGAGACAGTGAGAGGACTAGCATTTTTCATTATAAAAAAAAATTAAAACTTAGTTATTGATTCGGTCCGATTCTTTTCGGTTATTACAAAACAAAAATCCAAAACCAAAAACAGACGTTGTAAGGAAATATAAGGTTTTCATGATCTAAATAATGTATACTTCAAAATTCAATGGGCTCAAATAAAAGTTGAAAAGGTATGGATTCAAGTTGGACAGGCCATTCTTTCATCTGAAAGGACGGTTGAATTGTTACACTTTTCAAGATTCCTTCCATCATCCAAAAGTTGTATAACAGACAAAAATTTTCTTGAAAAAAAAGTACAAAATGATGTATCATTGATTAAAGTTAAGGATAATTTAGAGGGTGAGCTTTAAGAATTTTTCCCTGATAACAAAAAAAGACTCGTATTAAAAGCTATAGCATTAACTCTTAATTCTTCCTATTAGCTCCATTTCTATTCTCTCACTAAATAAACAACGAAATTAGAGAATTATTGAATTAATTTTTAATTAATGTCAGATATATAATAGCCTTTGTCGAAATGCAGTTATACAATCTTGACCAAATATGTTTTGGAAATTGGAATGGACTATGATTAAATAATAACAATAATAATTATGTCATAACTCATAACTAAAAGCCAAGTACATTGCATCGTCGTCAGTCTTCATCGTCGTTGCATAAACATAAAATAACAGGGACTGAAATTAAATAAGGAATCACATAATTGTGCATGCGTGCGGGTTTTCGTCGCTAAAAAGTGAAGCAACAGCTTCATCAGATGCGACCGCAACTGAATAAACGGAAGGGGTGTGAAAGAAAGAATGCAAATTTGCGGGGGCTACATTTCGACAAGTGTCATAGTAATGGTTGGCAATGTGAGTTGGGTACTTATAAAATGAAGCAAAGTGGGAGTGTCCTCCTGGGTATGGCCACGGCTCCGCTGCTTTTCCTGTCCCTTTTATTGCTTTCAACACCTTCCTTTCTTCTAATGCGTACCCTCTCACTATGATTTTCTGCATCTCCATTTCGATTTCTACCTCTTCCACTCCTAAAAATATATAACCAAAATTAGCCAATTTATAAATAATTTAGTTGCCAGTTTTAATATTAGCCCATAATCATCCTGGGCCAATTAAATGAAGCTCTTCATGAATAGTTTAGGACATCAAAAGAACTAAAACTAGTCCTACACCTCCTGGTCCAATGAATTACACTTATGATTAAAACCACACCAAAAGAGCATATTGGAATAGACTTTAATGCTAAAAGTTGGGCCCATTTGATAAAGACTCCAGCATTAATTTCTTCTTCTTTTGGTAGCCATAAGCAACGTAATGGGCCAATGGGTCGGCCTCCCTCCCTCTAAATATTGTATATAGAGCTGGCAAAAGATCGGGTCGAGCCCGCACCAAGCTCACCAAATCAAACGCTAAAATCGACCAGAGTTGGACTGGCCCAACATTTCATCGGCCACCAAAACTAAGGCCCAAGCTCGTCCAAAACACGACTAGCCCATGGACCTACCCATTGATAGGGCCCATTTTGCCTTTTTTTACCTATTCTTGGCCCACATCCAAGCCCACCAGGTCGAGCCAAGCTGAAATTTCACCAGACCTATGAAACCGAAAGCCCAACCAAGTATAATATTGGGTGGGCCGGGCCTGTTTTTAACAACTCTAATTGTACGTAAGACTCCAAGTACGATTAATAGTTTGGTCCAACCCAACTCACCTTGGGTTGTGGCGTGCGAGGCGGGACGAACCAACCAGCCCAAAAATGAAATTTAAAAAAGGGAAAGAACAACTTGTATAATTGTATGTATGTCGATATGTGTGGGTGAGAGATATTTTCTCCTCCTCATTAAAAGTTCATGCATGAAGGCCTTTGTAAGGTGGGCAAGATCAAAATATCTATCACTTAATTTTAGAAAGAAAGTTGATCTCCGAATGGATTAAGGGCTTTGTGTGCTCACCACCGTCACTATCACTCATCACCGTCGTCAATCGTCAAGAGACAAAGTTTGAATTTTGAAGAGACTATCGAAGGGGGCATAGGGAGAGGAGAGTCAAAGGATTAGCCGAGAAGGGGAAGGGATTCAAAGTTGAAGGCGGGGAGGCTGAGAAGGGAAGGTGAAGGGTGAGGGTCTTCTCAAATTAGGAGTAAATCCTGAGTTTGGAAATGGATTTAGGTCTAAAAGACACTTGGATTGGGGGGAAAATAAAGTATGTATGTGCTAGTTTATCAATACATATATCTACTTTTACGTTTTACAGAAGCACTTAATACAACACTTTTGAAATATTTTGGACCAAATTACCCTTAAAGTGTTTTAAAAAAACTAAATTTTATTTGTTTTTTTTGTGTGCTTTTTTTTGAATTTAAACAAGTTTATTAATTTGCTTTAGACTAATTAAATTGATTTAGTTACTAAGTGAAAACTTACCTTTCTGTATAAATATCAGATTGTTAAAAAAATCAGATAGAATTTCTCAGTAAAATTTTCATAAATGTCAAAACTTCCAAAAAAATCTACCAATTTTGGAAGCAAATCGACAAATAATGGGTTGAAACGTGGATATTGATGATGATAATGATGCTACATTTACCACTGAAGCGCACTCTAGTGTAATCTTTACTTCCAATTGTTCGATTGTTATCTCAAAATGTTTAATTTTTACCTGTTTTTTTTTAAAGTAGTTAAATAATAATAATAAAAAGGGTATAGGAACCGGTTGGGTGGTAGTCCAAATAGGGGTGGTGGACCGGTTGGCAAGCAGTCCAAATCGAGGGTCTTAGGGTCTGGGCTTGGGACCAGTTTTGGGCCAGGCGGTAAGGGGGAAGGGAATTGGGCTCATTGGGAAGGGACTACCCACAAAGCAATCGCTGGGCTTGGGCTGGGTTGGGGGTCAGGTTTCTAGGCAGACTGTCTGGGTGGGCTGGGCGGATGAACTAGGCGTGGCCCAGGCGGAGAGGGAGGGGCTGGTGGCGGGGTTAGAAGGGTTTGGACTGTTAGATGGGATCTAAATCTAAGGGGTAACTTTGTTAATTTTTTTAAAAAGTGGGTGGATGTACTAAAACATTAAAGTGGTTGTTTGTTTAAACAATTTAAGGAGGGGGGGTGTATAAGTTAGAATTTGTTTTTGTTTTAGTTAGATTTTTTTTGTTGTTTCGGTGAGACTTTATTTAATACTAAATAACACAATTGTTAATTATTATTTAAATATTATTTATGATATATTGTTTTAATTTAATTTTTTGATAATTTGAAAATGGAATTATTATTCGATTTTGAATAGATACTTGTTAATAATAAACATTATTTTTAATAAATGTTAAGACTCATTTAAAATCACTTTCATTTAAAATATTAATAATCGTTAATAATTACGTGCCCTTGTTAATTGATGTGTCCATATTTTATTTTACCAGTTAATGTATATTGTTAAATATTAATAATTGTTATTAATTATTAAAAATTACTTGAAATTTACAGGATCATAGTGTCAAGAATGAAAATGATGAACATAAATATAGGGACTTAGGGCATTTACTCACAAACATATTTAATAACAAAGTGTTCTTAATTACATGGACTTATTTATAATAATTATATTTCTACTCGGTAATTAATTAATCTATAATTTTTATTTAATAATATAAATTATATATTAATTAAATAAATTAGTATAATTTTTTTATACTTATTCAAAATTAATATCATTTAATATTCAACTAACAAAATTATAACATTTAATAACAATTTAATAAATATATCAATTTAAAATATTTAAATCCATTATATTCATTTTCTTCATGCTTATTCACAAACATATTTAATAACAAAGTGTTCTTAATTACGTGGACTTATTTATACTAATTATATTTTTACTTAGCAATTAATTAATCTATAATTTTATTAAATTAAAAAATAATTAATTAATATTTTTTAAATTAATCTATAATTTTACAATGAATATAATTATTTTAAAAAATACTATCATTTAATATTCAACTAAAAACATTATCAATTATACATTAATTAAATCAATTATATTAATTTTTTTCATGTTTATTCAAAAATAATAACATTTAATATTCAACTAACAACAATTATAACATTTAATAGCAATATTAATTAACAATATCAATTTAAAAAAAATTAAATCAATTATATTAAATTTTTTCATGCTTATTCACAAGCATATTTAATAAAAATATTAAATATATAGGTAATTTATAATAAATTAAAATTTATTAAACAACTCATATCAAAGAGAAAGTGTTAATAATAACAAGTAGCAACAATTTAAGGAACATAACAGAAAAGTCAGAAAACTAACTTTAACAACCCGACAGAAACTCACGAAAACTAACATTACTTAACACCACCAATCCAGCTGGTGGTCAGGTAGATTTTTTTTTTCTATTCATGAACACAATTCGAAATTACAAAAAATAAGTTTAGAAAACATACCTTGTTTGAATTGAGGGAGAGATAAAATCTAAAAAGAATGATTTTTTATGAGATTTTTTGGTTTGTATGTTTTTTTGTTCAAATTTTGTTTTTGTTATTTATAGTGATTGAGGGCAATATAGTAATTTCACAATTGTATTGCATTAATTTTTGTACCACGGTTCAATTGTTTGATTGCCTAGTCCTGTTGCACCACGATTCGTCAATTTTATTGCATTAATTTTTGCACAGCGGTTCAATAGTTTAATTGCACCGCGGTACCAACTTTTATATACCGTGATAAATTAATTTTTTAAACCGCAATACAGATACCTAATCCAAGTTGCACCGCGGTATCAACTTTTATGTACCACGATAAATTAATTTTTGAACCGTGATACATAAAATATTATCTAATTCAATTTGCATAATGCTAAAAAATCATAAAGAACCAGACCACGTCCTCCACCAGCTTTTTCCATCTCCTCCATCGTAAGCCTTCTTCTTCCTTTTCCTTCTCCTTCTCCGCCTTCATCCCAACTGAAAAATTATTCAACCCAACATAGTTCCATTACAGTTTCGTATTTCATGAAGCATAAAAACCGTTGCCCCCGAACCCCCATGACCTAACCGGGCAGGTCGATTCCCGTTTCGTTGCCCAATAATGGTGATTTTCGAATCAAAAGTGTGTTGTCGGAACTGTTGAAGAAGACGGTGACATTTTTGGAACAATGTTTCGAAAAGTAGTCTTTTACGGTTGAAAAAAAGAACAGAATACTGGAAAGGTTAGAAACTTTGAAAAATTGACCGACTAGAATTGAAAAAACTTTGAAAAATTGAAAAATAAACTTACATATATAACGGTAGACCAACCTGCTCACCCCGCCTCAACCATGACATGTGCGGGTCTAGCCCATTAATCCCGCTTCCTAGCGGGTGGTATTTTTAAAACTCAACCCATCTTTTATAGGTGGCGGGACGGACCAACCTATTGGGTATAGCCATTTTAATAGCTCTAGCCATATGATTGTCACAAACAATTGAACAAAATTTACATTTAAGTGCTGGAGTTTCTAATTATTTTTGTCGTAATTAGTTATTCTAGAATGATACTTAAATAAGTTTATTTTTTCCTTCTCAGCCAATAAGTTGTCCTATTAACGAATGTTTTGGTCATTCTTTCTGTCACTAGAACTCTAAAATAATTTGCATTTAACACACGAAAGAGAGTGGGACGTAACAATTTGCTCTAACCGCTTAATTGGTTAAAAGTAGAAAGAATCAAATTGTTGTGTAAATCTGTGACCCAAATTGGAAAAATGAAAGTAAAAATAAAGAAGTTTTAAAATTAGGACTAAAACACTTATGAACCAGTTCAACAAGTTGTGAAATAAGTAGAAGATTAAGTAGAATTAGAGATATATTGAGACATAGTTTAGTAGTTTACCTTTGAGCTTTAAGAGAGCTTTCTTTAACTTAAGAGCACATCCTTGACAATCCAAATTTGGAACTCTGACCTCGATCACCTGCAAAACAAACCCACATTGTTAATAAATTAAAATCTCCATGAGTGAGAGAGGAGAGAGAGAGAGAGAGAGAGGGGGGGGGGGTAGAGGCTTACAGACATAGCTGAGGCCTGAGGAGTAGTTAAGGTGGAGTGGTTAATTAATGGTTTGGTACTGAATATAGATTTGAAGTATAGTTGAGAGGGTCCCTATTTATATGAGCGTTAAAGTTTAAAACATTTTAAAATGAGAACAAAAATTTAAGTGAAACGATCTTATAGATATATATTATAAGATTGATTATATTTATTTGATTCATCATATGTTAATGAGTAAAATTTGGTATTATAAATTAAGATTCCTAAAATTGTCTTAAAAGACACTTAATCCTTATTAAAGGCTAAATAGAAGAATGAGAGCGTTTGGGTTTTGAAAATGGGAAACTAAAATTGGGATACAGAGAGAGGGAGTTGGAGAGTCTAGGGGTGAGCAGCAGGCAGCAGATCAGGTCACGCGTGGACTAGAAAAGAGTGATTACTTTTGAAAAAGAAAGTATATATGGCCCGATTGCTCGCCCCGGGGCCAACCAAAATCCTCTTTTCTTCTGTCTTTTGTCATTACTGTCAGTCTGTCATCCAACCAGCTTTCTTTTACTCTTTATCAAAAGTCATTACAAATTGCGCTCCCTTCCCTCCATACCAAAGCAACAATGGTAGTACTGGCTCCGTTTTTTAATACTATCCTCTCCAAATAATTATCTTGTTTTTTTAATTTATCTTAAAATAATTATTTTATTTAAGATATTTCTATCATTTTATTTTTATTTTTTTATCATATTTTAATTATAGGCCATACAACTTTAAAGTAAACTACACATCAAACAAATATTAATAATTCAGCCAAATGTGTTTTCTTAAACCGTGAGCCAAGTCCATCAAGACGATAATTTATGAACGAGTGGAGTATATTTCGTTTTTCGTCAGTTTTTAAATAATTGTTCTCTTTCAAAACTTTCCTTTTTAGGAAAACATTTTTACCAATTTACCCTTATTTTTTTCTACCTATCATATACTCAAGGACATTAAAATAAAACCGCAATATTTATAATCTAGTCAATTCGTTTTTTTAAATGATGTGTTGGGTCAACCCAAATAATATTTTAAAAATGGAGGGAGTATATGACATATGTATATCAGTATATCACTACATGTATAAATCGGCTTGACTCGTCTAAATTCGGACCCATGTGTTCATGCAAACAAGCTCAAGCTTTGGTAGGCCAACCTTCAGGATCCAATTGATTGAATATTTTGTTCCACTCGTTTAGGCTCAACCTAACGCTTTTCAAATAATAATGAATTTGAATATCATACCCCATAAGTGAGCAATTAGGGTTACCTAAAATTGATATATACACTTTTTCCATAAGCTTCGGCCATGGCTTGACCTTGTAAGCTGAGCTTGAACACCTCTTCTAGCACTTGACTAGTCCTATATGAGGGCATCTCCAATGATAAGTTTCATTGCGGGTTTTTCAAAGTATGACCTGATCATCAAAAACCATTACCATGTGGAAGGTTAAATAAAGTGAGATAATTAATAATTATTTGATGGTGAATCCATTAAAAAGTTATAAGATAGGTTTAACCAAAAAGATTTGTAAATAGATCTGTTTATTTTTTATTTTATTTTTTGCTTTTGATGTAAAAGCCGATACAACACACAACAAACTACGCAAGGAGTTTAACTATTGGAGATGACTTGAGTATAAACTCATAGATAATAAAATGAGTGAACTGCCCGGTCCAATAGGCCCAAACATAAGTCACGTGTTTGACACGTTACATTCAGTCACAAGCAGAGCACGTGTGTGTCAAGATCCAAGTCGATTGCAAAGCGGGCAGCGTCCAAACTTTGGTCATTAAATATGTATGACTAAAGATTGGGGGCTAAACACTAAGTCAACATATGTAACGAGCTGGGGGCTCACCCAACAGGCAAATAAATAGCGAGCTGGAGGCTCAGCACCCAGCAGTCAAGCTTTCAGCGAGCAAACTCCCCATGCTCAATTATATAAAGTAACGGTCATCTAGAATTTGGGCGGTTATCCCCGAAAAACTTGTCTCCACACTTATGGTTAGGCCGTTGTGATAAACATGACAGTTAATACTCCACCATGCACGCCATTACATTTAATGTGACGTTACTCTCCGGCACAGGCTATAAAACCCCTCGAAAGAAAGGAGGGAGGTATGTGATTTTCATACCAAGGCAAAACTCTGTCAATTTGTTTACTCAATTGGCTGTTAAACTAATTCTCACACTGGAGGGCTTTTGCAGGGAGTGCCCCTGCCTAGTTTACTGTTGTTGCTTGCTTTATAGGGTTAGGCCTTGGAGATTTCAGATAGATTGAAAGCCAGATATCCAGTTAGAGAAGCTCAGTGTGTCCTTGATAATTTTAGACGCATCAGTTGGTTCCATTGCCGGGAAACCATTTCTCAAATCCAATTTTTGCTTCTTGGTAACTTTTGCTCATGGCAGAGAACAGAGTTAACGGCGGTAATCAGGACGAAGTACATACTACAACCCCTAGTCTTAACCTTTCAGCTGGTAATAATCCACCACCTCACGATGCCCGTCATCAGCTCAATTAACGGCGAGGTCTGGATTCATTAGCAAGGAGTGTTGTGGCTGCTGTTGGCTTGGCTAATGAATTTCGGGAGGAGGCTTTATGCCAAAGGGCAATATACCTGGGGCAAATGCATCAACTGAACCTGCAGCTAATCGCAATGGGTAAGCCACCTTTGCCCATTGAGTTGGAGCCCCTACCTGGATTGCCCGCACTGAGTCAAGCATCACGTGGGTCAAGAACCGAGGGAAATCTGTTAAATCCAGTACAAATCCCCTCACAACAGCGTGAACGAGAATCCAACAAGGGACGAAGCCAACAAGAAGGCCGAGCTTGTCACATGGTTGTTCCTAGTGTGCATTCTCGATTGGGGCCCCGAGCGGGAGAGGATTCAACACAATCTCGCCGTCATCGAAGATCACCTTCTCCACGAAGGTCGCATCCCCGTCGTCCTCGTTCACCATCTCAGCGAAGATCGCATGCTCCTAATCATCGCACTCATCTCCCAGGAGGTCTCATGCTCGCCGTTATCGGACACCTTCTCCTAGAAGGTCACAAGTTCATTTGTCACATCAGTCTAGAGAAAGGAGAGAATTGCATCAGTCAAATGCACAGAAAGGTTTAATGGCTAATGAGCCAGTGCCTCAGTTTGTAGGTGTAGCCCAGGCATAGGTGGGGCAGGCCGCGGGCGTTGCTCAAGCTCTGGGAGCTATGGGACCCCCACAGGCCCCTCTTGTGCCAGGGATGCAGCCACAGCTCGCGGGTGCTTTGCCTACAACCTTCAATATGCAAGAGTTTGAGGATTTGAAGCGCCGAATGGAGGCATGGGAGCAGGGCAAGCCTTTCGATGAGAATTTTATGGGTACATCGGCTAGTCCTTTAGCCCCTTGGATTGAGAATGCACCTACAGCACAAGGGCTTATTTTTCCAAATGTTAAGGAGTATACAGGGAAGACAAAGGCGAGAGATTGACTGATGTATTTTGAGTCCCAAATTGGTGTTGTAACGTCAGATGAGGCATTGAAAATCCGAGCTTTTGCGGGTTCCTTACAAGGAAAAACATTGGCTTGGATGGGAACTTTACCTCGCAGATCCATCAATAACTGGGCAGATTTGAGGGCAAAGTTTTTGGCAGATTTTGGTACTTCGGGAGCTATTGCAAAGACAAGGGCCGACTTGTCTAAAGTTAAGCAAGGAGCTCATGAATCGACAGCCAGTTATTTAGAGCGATTTACGAAGATGCTCGAGCAAGTTCCTGGGTTGTCCGAGCAGGAGGTTACTGTGGGTTCTCGGGGTTGTTGCGCCCGCGCACCCTTGGATAGGGGTGCGTGTACGTGCGAATGCGGGACATCCACTGTTCTCATTCCACCCTCCCTTTTTTAAAGGAAGACGAAATCAAAAGTGCGAGATGAGTGCTGTCTATGATAACGCGTTGGA
The DNA here is from genome assembly GCA_013146195.2 of Codonopsis lanceolata. Lineage (NCBI taxonomy): Eukaryota > Viridiplantae > Streptophyta > Magnoliopsida > Asterales > Campanulaceae > Codonopsis > Codonopsis lanceolata. The sequence goes on along the minus strand of CM028379.1, from coordinate 141,488,097 downwards.
ATGCGCCTCGGTTGCCTTTAGTGGATTTTTGATCCAATATGGGAACTTTGGGTTTCCCGCATCAAGTTATCCCTTTTTAGGGGATACCAGGATATGAGAATGCATCACCCTTTCATTCCCATTTTCCCTTTTTTAGGGGAAAACAGAAAAGTGCAAAAAAGGATGTTGCGACGGCCCCACTATGGACTTTATAAAAATAGCCTTATGGCCTATTTCGGGTCACTATGGAAGCATTAGGTTTCCCGCATCAAGTTATCCCTTGTTTAGGGGATATCAGGATATATGAATACACCACCCTTTCATTCCCATTTTCCCTTTTTTAGGGGAAAACGGAAAAGTGCAAGAAAGGAGTGCTGCGAGGCCCCACTGGATTCAAAATGTTTTAGAGTCGCCATCTTTATTTTAAGGCAAAAATAAAGCAAAACTAGCAAAAAGAAAACCAGAGATTGAAAACGGGTTCGGAGGCTAAGTTACGAGTTGGGAAGGTGCTAGGCACCCAACTTGCCCTTTCGGTCTCAAAAATGGTTTTTGGCTAAAGTATGCTTATTGTTATATTTATTTAGCAAATAAATAAAGCATTAAAGGACAGGAAAATAAAAACAAATACATCCGTGACTACATTATTTACGGACTTGCAGCCATTTCCTTGCAATAATTATAAGTATATTTAAAAATATTTGGCCATCATAACGACTCTTTTACATAATATTTTCTAATCTAATCTGGGCAGCACAACGGCTTATATTAGCTACATTGGGCCGGATTTAAAAAGTAACTTTATAAAAAAAATAGCGCCCTTAAAGGCTATTACCTTTTAGAGCGCGGTGTGCTCGCTCTGTCCTTCAGGGAGAGGGAGTCTTTGTTGTTGTTGTTGTTGTGATTCGGGCAGAATGACTGCTTATTTTGGATGGTTTTGGCTCGCTCACTCAGGCAGAATGACGGCTTATTTATGGTGGTTTTGGCTCGCTCACTCGGGCAGAATGACAGCTTATATGTGGTGGTTTTGGCTCGCTTACTCGGACAGAATGACGGCTTATATGTGGTGGTTTTGGCCTTTTAAATCGGGAGGAGCAACTGCTTTTTCCACGATTTTCAGACCGGGGAAGTAGGGTGGCAACCTAGCTGGGAGGCTAAGGCTCACTCTTATCGGTGGGTTTTAAGTTTGGAGGAGTTTTGGAAGGGTTTTGAGGCTTTAGGTGGATCACTCACTGTCTCTGTTCTTTCAGTGTAACGAGAACGCGAGAGCTTTGCGGAAGAAATTGTTGTCCTGAAGGTCGACCCCGAAGCCTCTATTTATAGCCTGGGATGAGGAATCATCGGGGAATAAATTTTCTTCCTAAGTGCTTCACAGTATTGTACAGAACGCGGCAAAAATGATATATTACGGCAAACTGTAGCAGCTCTGTAGCAATTCTGAGTGGACTGTAGCACATTCCTGGCGCCACCCATGCATGTTCCTGGCGCCACTCTCACACATTATATGGGTGGCGCCACTCTAGGAATATTAGTTTCAAATTTGACACTTTAACCCCTGCACTTCACTGTTTTGCGCATCCTGCTTTGTCCTTTTGCATTTTCAACCCTGTAACTTGACATTTGTTAATGTTTTAACATGTCTTGATATTTTATGTCATGTTACATACCAGGGGTACAAAATTGGGGTGTCTACAGTTACTTTGTGTTTTGAAACAGATTTGCTCGAGGGAGAAGGCAAATTGAGGTCTGAGTTGAGCATGCGAGAGCCCAAGACGCAGGCTGAGATGTTGATGAGGGATTAAAAGTGGTGCGCAAGGGAGACCGCAAAGAAGGAAAAGAAGAAGGAAAGTGCCGAGGTTGGGGGAGCTGGGGCTAACCCCAAGGGTAGCGACCAAGGTGCAGGTGGCTGTTATAATAGAGGCAAGTCGCGATATGATCGCCCAAGGGAATTTTTCGAGAAAGTGATCTCACCCCGCTCAACACATTGCGGGAAGATATAATGTATGAGGTTCGAGATGAGCTTCCTCAGCCACCTCGCATGAATCCCGAGACGGCAGATTCTAGGGATCGGACTAAGAGGTGTGCCTATCATGATGATTATGGGCATACAACAGAGGAATGTTGGCCACTGAAAAAGGCAATTCAGAAGTTGATAAACGAAGGCCGGTTGGACCGGTTGAAGAGAGATGAGAATAACATGGGGAATGCTCCCCAAAGAGATGCACCCCCAATTCGAGGGGTAATAAATGTCATTATGGATGAAGAGCCCACACCCACTCAGCTCGGCAAGCAGATTTACTCTTTGTCAAAGATGGTAGATCGCCCAACCACTCTTCAGGCAGGTGAAGAGTCAATACAGTTTACTCGTAGTGAGCTGGCGAGTAATGTGGCGGGGGAAAAGTCTTTGATTGTTTCTGCTCTGGTCGATGGCTGGGTTGTGCATAAAATTTTGGTGGATACTGGAGCTTGTAGAGATGTGATGTACTACTCTTGTTTCCAGGGCTTAGAGTTGAAGGATGAATGCCTCAAGCCTTATGCAGGGACTTTGGAGGGCTTCACTAATCACAAGGTGCCGGTGAAAGGCACAGTCGAGCTGAAAGTTTTCATCGGCGAGGGCAGTCGCACACGAGCAAAAAAAAGTCACCTTTATGGTGATTGACTTGAAATCCCCCTATAATATCATTTTAGGGGTACCGAGTATGACGAAGTTCCAAATGGTCGTTTCTATTCCTCACCAACGAGCCACATTTTACACCGATCAAGGAGTGGGGGTGTTAAAGAGTCAACCCCGGGCGGTGTTGGAATACATTCGAGATAGTTAGAGGAAAAAGCAGAAGTTGACCTTGGAGGATGGTGAGCAAAAAGTTACCATCAGCACCAAGGAAAATTCTCAGGTAACTGTGGGACCTTCAACTATTGCTATGGTCAGCGAGGGCTTGGAACCAGATGAGCAACATGATCGGGAGGAGGTCACTTGTCCTTTGCCGACATTGGGGTCGGGGGGACAAGTCGAGCAAGCTGTGGATATGGAGCTAGACCAGCTTGATATAGTGGAGACTCAGGCTGAAGAAGAAGAGAAAGTAGAATGTGACACGCTCTAAATGCGGGATGAACCCGAGTTTACAGCTCAAGACGAGCTTGAAGAGGTTGTCATTAATTCTGATTACCCCGAGCAGAAGATAAAGATTGGCAGAGCACTGACAGTTGAGGCTCGGGCTAACTTGGTCAAGCAGCTCTTGGGTAGTTGGATGTGTTCGCGTGGAGGCCAGAGGATATGCAAGGGGTTAGTGAAGATGTTGCAGTTCATTGCCTTAGTGTAGATCCAACTTTTAGGCCAATTCAACAGAGGCTCAGAGTGTATTCTGTAGAAAAGGACAAAGCGATCAAGGAAGAGGTAGAGAAATTGCTCAGTACATATATTATTGAGGAGATACACTATCCGACTTGGCTGGCTAATGTAGTCATGGTAAAAAAGTCGAATGGAAAATGGAGGATGTGTGTGGATTTCACTAACCTCAATAAAGCTTGCCCGAAAGATTGCTATCCTCTTCATCGTATCGACAAGCTGGTGGATGCTATAGCAGGATTTGAGTTGTTGAGTTTCATTGATGCATATTCGGGGTATCATCAAGTGAAGATGAACGAAAAGGATAAAGCCTTGACAGCGTTCCGAGCAGCAGGTGGGCTCTACTGCTACAAAATGATGTCATTCGTCTTGAAGAATGCAGGAGCTACTTATCAGCGGATGGTGAATAAGGTCTTCAGCTCGCAGATCGGCATAAATGTGGAGGCGTACATTGATGATATGGTGGTGAAGACCAAAGGGTATGATCATACTGTTGATTTGGGAGAGACCTTCAACAATCTCAGAAAAAACAACATGAAGCTTAACCCGAGCAAGTGTGTGTTCGGGGTGAAGGCGGGCAAATTCCTGGGATTCATGGTGAATGAAAGAGGTATTGAGGTCAATCCGGAAAAAAATGAAGGCATTGGTCACTATGAAGCCTCCTCGCTGCATCAAGGATGTCCAGAAGCTTAACGGCCGAGTTATAGCCCTTGGTCGTTTTATTTCCAAGTCGTCGGAAAGGTGCATGCCATTCTTCAAAGTGCTTCGTGGAAACAAAGGGTTTGAATGGACAAAGGAATGTCAAGAGGCTTTCAAATAGCTGGTGAAATATTTGGGACAACCTCCGTTGTTAAGTAGTCCAGTCCTCGGGGAAAATTTATTTGTGTATCTCGCGGCTACAGAGCAGGTTGTGGCTGCTGTATTAGTTAGGGAAGAATGTAATCTCCAAAAACCTGTGTATTATGTTTCTAAGGCCCTCACTGAGGTGAAGGGACGTTATTTTAATGCAGAAAAATTGGCTTACTCGCTTGTTGTTGCTGCCCGGAAACTTCGAGCTTATTTTTCTGCACACCCCATCATTGTGTACACGGACACACCTCTTAGGAAAATTCTGCACAAGCCGGACACTTCTAGTCGCTTGCTCACCTGGTCAATTGAATTGACTGAGTTCGAGATTGATTATCAGCCTCGGCGAGCAATTAAAGCACAAGATTTGGCAGACTTTGTGGCTGAGACTAGTTTCAAGGATTAATGCGAGGAAGAAGTTTCTGCCCAGACTGCCTCAACGAATGTTCCTATCCAGCAACCTCGTCCAGATTATTGTTGGGAGTTACATGTGGATGACTCGGCTAGCAGGTTTGGAAGTGGAGCAGGTCTTGTATTAGTTCCACCAGAGCAGGATGTGGAGTTTGAAAAGTCTTTGTGTTTCAAGTTTCCAGCATCAAATAACCAAGCAAAGTATGAGGCTTTGAGCTTTGATTGCATGGCTGGAGCTCGCACAAGACGTAGGAGTGCGCGAGATAATAATCTATTGTGGCTCGCAATTGGTCGTGAACCAAGTCAAGGGTGATTATTCTGTACATCATCCAGTTCTGGTTCGCTATTGTACCATGGTGAATGAGGTTTTGAAGGATTTTGATTATTGGGAGCTGGTGCGAATTGGCCGCGAGGATAATATGCGTGTAGACTACCTTTCCAAGATGGCCGAAGATGAAATTCAATCTTTGCATCCAGGTGTCATGATTGAGTACTTGGAAGTCCCAGTAATAGAGAAAGAAGTCATCATGGAAATTGAGCCTGCTGTGAAGTGTTGGATAGATGATCTGAAGGCTTACATCGAGCAGGGAACGTTACCCGAGGACAAGTCAGAAGCTCGGACTATTTAGAAGCGAGCATGTCAGTATGCTATTTTGGATAAAATTCTTTATAGACGATCATATACTAGGCCTTTGCTCAGGTGTGTGCAGCCAGAGATGACCGAGGGCATATTGGGTGAAATTCATGAGGGAAAATGTGGAGGGCACCCGGGTCGACGGTCTTTGGCATAAAAGGTTTTGGCTGCAGGGTTTTATTGGATTACTTTGAGGCGAGATGCAGAAATGTATGTTCGGCAATGTGATAAGTGTCAACGCTATGCCGATATACCTCGAGTACCTTCTACCGAGCAGACTCCTGTGGTGGCGTCATGGCCGTTCGATATGTGGGGTATAGACCTGATAGGTCCTTTTCCTTTGGCTCGCTCAAAGTTTAAGTACGCGGTGGTGGCCGTTGATTACTTCACTAAATGGGTAGAGGCCAAGCCTTTGGCAACTATTAGTGAATTTGATGTGATCGACTTTGTGCACGAGCATATATGGTGCCGTTTTGGGGTACCCCGGGCAATAGTTTTTGATCATGGGACTCAGTTTTCAGAAAAATTCACAAAAGCATGCGAACAGATGCGTGTGAATCATTGGCAATCATCTGTCGCATATCCTCAAGGTAATGGGCAGGCTGAAGCTGCCAATAAGCAAGTCCTGCCCGCTCTTAAGAGAAATCTCGAAGATAAGGCAGGAAGATGGGTGGATATGTTGCCATCAGCTTTGTGGGCGGTTAGAACAACTGTTAGAGGGCCCATGGGTGAGACAGATTTTTCTTTGGCTTATGGATCTGAGGCCATGGCACCGGTGGAGATGTATTTGCCCAATCATAGAGTATCTCATTATAATACAGAGTCCAACATTGTAGCTCGGGCAGCCGATCTTGATTTGGTGGAGGAGAAACGGTTGGAGTCTAAGATGCGAATGGCCAATTATAAACAGCGAGCAAAGGCCCATCACGATAAAAGGGTTCGTGGTCGGTCATTTGCTGTGGGCGAGTGGGTTCTTCGTAAAATTGAAGCAACAGGGCATCGAGCAGAATGGGGGAAACTTTCTCCTAATTGGGAAAGTCCTTTTTAGGTAGTCAGAATTGTAAAGGAGGGGACCTATATGTTGTAAACAGAGGGATGCATCAAGCTTAAGCACCCATGGCATGCAGATCACTTGAAGAAATATTATCGTTGATTGGTAGTGTGCAAGATGTTTATCTTTTTCTCCTGTCTTGTAAGTTAGGATAAAATGAATGAGCATATGCATTGGCCTTCATATTTTGATTATCTCGCTTACGGCATTTAGTGCAAACTCGATTATACTTTTGGCGGGCAGGGGAGCTTCCCTGCATAGTGTGAAAGTTGGTGTTCGAGTGTGGTTTAAAGTTATCTCGATTATTCTCTATTTACACAAGTACGGGGTGTTCTCTACTTGTGAAAAAAGGCTGGTGTTCGAGTCAGTTGTTTCGATTACACTTCTTTATTAATGCAAGCTATCTCAGCTCGGGTGAAGGGGTTGTTCGAAAGCTTTGCATCTTTTATCTCGACAAGCCTGGAATGAGCTTGCTCGATTTAAAAGATGAGTTTTTTTTTTTTATAAAAAAAAAACAGTTGAGATATCTATGAGAATATAATCATAGACAAAATTCAAGCATAAATGTTAAATATTACAGGCCCAAGCATATTGTAAATTGTCTTGCAAGGAAACCATAAAGAGAAGTTTTGGCACGCAGGCCAGGAAAGAGTTAAGGGTCAGCATGAGTAGTTTGATCGGTGCTTTGAACGGGGTCAGCCACTTCATTGGTGGTAGTTTTTCAATTACGATCATGTCCCCATCATCACCAGCAGAATGTGCAGCCAAGGTTGAAGTCTCCTGTGTTTTAGCCATCCAGATCTGGGTCATTAGATCTGTAATGGTCACTTCGGCAGTTTGTGGAGGCGTCCAAACAACAAGCCCTTTTTGTGCATCTGATTCGGCTAGAGAAGTCAGCTCGTCTTCAGTAAAAGGCACCAAGGCATGTCCAGGGCGTGCAGAAGGACAGAAGGAAGTGTTAGTTCCTCATTCAGCAAGCTGTTGTGGTTGTATGTCCATCCCGCTGCACGCCAGTTGCCTTAGGACATGGTGCACTCTTTGAAGGAAGAAGGGGTAAGCTTCCTCTTCGACGCTGGCTTGGAAGTCTTCAGAGTTTTGAAATTTGTGATGATTGCTTGCCTCTGCTCTTCACTAGGCCGACGCTTCTTCTCGCCTCTTCTCCTTCTAAGCACCTCCTTAGCTCGTTGCAATTGGTTGAGGGCCTCCTTGAGCTCCTTCCTCACCTGGCTAATATTTTTGAGGGCGGTCTCCTCAGACTTCTTGGAAAAGCTAAGATGAGCTTCCAAGGTTTTCTTCTCTTCTTCTAGCTTGGAAAGCTCGATAACTTTTGCAGTCACGGCTTCTCCGCTCCCTTTAAGCTCAGCTCAGAGGGAGTTGACTTGCTCTTCAAGTTAAATTTTCTTCAAGGACATCGAGCTGGAAGATTTAAGGTTGTCGAGTAGCCGATCATATAGTTTTGGTGGCCATCTGAAAGATACAAAGTAAGAAAAACATAACACATAATATTTGTTCATTATCTTGGCAGTAAGGAAACTAGTCACCTCAGTCATGCACATTCCTATTTCTCCAATAAGGACCGAGCTGTGGTGGTCGACGCTTCTTTTCCGGATGCCAGTATGGCGGAGCCTCTTCACCATGCCAAGTCCAACAGTGGCCGTGTGCCCGCCTGCCTGTTAGTGTTGAGGTTGGCTAGGTCGGGCACATTGGCCACTTCAAAGAATTACCTTGGCAATGAAGTTCACATTGTGTTTATTGCATTTCAAAGTTGTCCCTTTGCCATAAGTGGTGCTTGAGCTCGATGTTTGCACTGCTCGTCCGCGATCCGTTCTCCCTGCTTGGAAGTTCAAAGCGTGTCGCCTGATGATTGCGTGGATGTGAGAGCATTGACCGAAGAAGTGAGGAGTAACAATGACAGGAGTAGTAGTAGGGGTAGAAGTGGCGCTCGCTGCTCAGCGCGGATCCACGCCCCGTGTTTGTAGCAGAACGTGGGAAGGCGAGCAGATCTGTGGTGGCCATTTGGGTGTTTCTCCTTGTGGCTCCCTCTTCATAGCTTGGAGGAACCTGTTGGATTCTTCCGATTGCCTCATATCTCGCAAAAGGAATTACAAAAGAATTTTGAACATTTGGAGATGGAATTAAGAAACAAGAGAAAGTGAGATGAAAAATTGGCATTCAAACCATTTAGTGAAAAAGCGGTGCAATTGGTCCCGATTGTAGTCAGGCACTCGTTGGGGAATCTACCTCCATGGCGCCTACCCTAATATGGGTGAGGTTCTAAGCATCCATGATAACTCTCGGGGTTCAATTCCTTCTACAAAGCCAACTTAATATCCCGGCCACATAAGGGGGAATCGGAGGTTAGGGCTACCCAGTCTAGCACCCAATCTTGCCCATTTTTGCCTTCCTTGACGCCAAGTAGCTTCCTAAAAGCTTTTGCGAGCTGGAGTTCTCCTGCTCGAAACGCATTTTTGTCGTACTTAGCAATTTCTAAATCTTCCAAGTATGGAGCAAAGGGCCATCCGACCCGAGATTCAACAAGTAGAGCCTTTCCATCCCAGGCATCGACTTTGTTGGGACCATCAGTGAGGAGTTTGAAATAATTAGGGTTGGATCGGCCAGTTATACGGCCACTCTTCCTATCTAAAGAAAACAAAAAGAATTTTCTAAACAGGGCCATACTGGGTTCAAACCCAAGTAGTCGGTAGGCAATAGTATAAGTGACCTAGAATCGTATAGTTGTGAGAGTTAGATCGCAAGGAAGGGCGTTGTTCAAATTCAAAAATTCAGAGAATAAGGGATCAAGGGGAAGCCTAAGGCCAATAAGGAAGAAATCGAAGTAGAAGACCATGCGGTCTCCTTGGAAGTTATGCTCGTTCTTTTCGATATCCAGGTCGAAGGCTCTAACTCGGTAATTTTTGGGGTCCATACCCAACGAGTAAAACCAAGTAGACACATCATCCTCGCAATTTAGGTCGTCCCATTTGAGTTGAGGGGGAACATCGACGATGATTTGTTTGCCCTTATGAGTATCAGATTTTTTCTTTTGGATCGTGGGCTGATGGTGCTCGGAAGGATATTATCAGGTTGATCATTTACCCTAAAATCGATTTGCTAGATGAGCTTATCTTCCTGCCGCCTGGGGTTCTAGAGTTCTTTTGAGAAAGTTATGGGTTCCGTGGGTTTAATGGGATCTTCTGCCTTGCCCTGAGCTAGAGGATTTAGTCTCGAGGTTCTCCTCGGTTTCAGTCGAGGCTCCATGATCATGGTTATGGCCTTCGATCTCAGAATGTGTCTCGTCACTGGAAGACATCCTGCAGGAAACATGAATCGAGGAATGCATGTTAGTCCTTGCTCGTGGAAGTTAGCAAAGAGCGGGCAAGTAAGAACCCTTGGTTAAAGATTGTTTTCAAGACCGATGAACAGGGCACCAGTTTGATATTCCTCGATTCCCATTTATAAGTTGGGTTTTTTTATAAATAAAGACGAGGAAATGGTTAGACCCAGATCGCTCATGGGTATGAGGGGTTGTGACATCTTGAAAACATTGGGATCAGACAATTCAAGATGAGGAGAAAGGGCGGGTATCAGACGTCTTGATTTACAACAGAGTGATTTTCAGATAGTAACAAAACTCATCATATACCCAGCCGACATTGTTGAACCCTAAAAATGTGGGTTCTAGTAGCGAAGAAATGAAGTCATAGCAAGGATTAATGTTGAAGATTTAAGAAATACCTGTTAAACGTTGGGGGAATGACTTGAGGAAGGTCTTGAGAATCTTCTCCACGCGTCTGAGTGCAGAAATGAGAGGTTTTTCTGGTTTTGATTTTACACAAGTGTGGGTAAAGTTTGAAATGGAAAGGGACTTGAGTTTTTATACAAGGGGTAACTGTTGTTTGGGGCCGTTCTAAGAAAAGGTGTCATCATTAGGGCACGGAAACCGAAGCATTGCATTAAATTATCTATTGGGGAACGAGCCCGCGTGAAGGTGTAAGGCGGCTAGTGACGGCCCGTCCCTTCATAATCCTTTGGGCTGGTATCCATTCTTAATAGGCATCCTCTAATAGCATTTGGCTGAGGACAATCTTTGATGAACTCATGAAATGATTTATCTTAAGAACGATCTGGCCTGGGGAATTCAAGATTCTTCTCCTCGCTCCGAGCATAAATACTCGACAGACAAGGAGCAGGGGACTACTGAACTGCCTAGCCCAATAGGCCCAAACATAAGTCACATGCTTGTCACATTGCCTCCAAATCACAAGCAGATCACGTGTATAAAGCACTAAACCAATTTGTACAGCAAGCTGGGGGCTCACCTAGTGGGCAGATAAATAGCGAGTGGGGCTCAAAGACCTGGCAATGAGAGCTTTCAATGAGCGATTTACCACACTCAATTATATAAAGTAACGGTTACCCAGAACGTGTGCGGTTTTCCCCGTCAAACTCGCCTCCACACTTATGGTTAGGCCGTTGTGATAAACATGGTAGTTAATACCCCGCCATGCACGCCATTACATTTAATGGGAAGTTACTCTCCGGCACAGACTATAAAAACCCCTTAAAACAAAGGAGGGATGTACGTGATTTTTAGACCAAGACAAAACTCTGTCAATTTGTTTACTCAGTTGGCTGTTAAACTAATTCTCACGCCAGAGGGCTTTTGCAGGGAGTGTCACTGCCTAATTTATTGTTGTTGCTTGTTTTACAGGGTTGTGCCTTGGAGATTTTGGATAGATTGAAAGTCAGATATCCAGTTAGAGAAGCGCAGTGTGTCCTTGATAATTTTGGACGTATCAGTAATGAACCAAAATTTAGAATTTAAATTATTAGGATTATGACTTAGTATAGAATTAGTTTTGTAGAATTGAAACATTTGGAATTGCAACTCAATTCCAATTGTAAGCTATAGAATTGTGGTATCCAAACATATCCTTAAAGATTTTATAGTCTTGTAACTTTTTAATTTTCTTTTATCACAAAGTACCCACTCCAAGAAAAACAATTCTTTAATTATCCAAACAATTAATCTCAAAGATGATCATTTATATTATTTTGATCTAAGGGAGGTTGAATCCCTGAAGAAAAACAAAAAACTAAACAACACTTGTACTAAGCTTGTTATGTCCCATGCGATCACTTTGCAACCCCGTTATCTCACACATCGGAGGATTAATAAATACTTTCGAGCATTTCACCCTTGCAAATCTCTATACAAAAGCATTCGCCCATCCATTTGCTTCCTCGAGAACTTGAACGAATCTGATGTTCGCCAATTCTAACTTCCAATCTCTCGCAAAGGATCCAAAAGATTTGTAAATGATGCTCAAGTTCAGGTGCAATGCAACACATTCCCCTCCTCAACCGTAATATGTAAAATAATATTATGAAAAATGAGAGATACGTAAAATCAACATAAAAACTATATTAGTCGTCTTGCTTCAAAGAGTGTTTGCCTGTTAGTTTAACAGTGAAAGTCAACTGAAGGTGCTGATTTGTAGTTGGTGGGTGTATATATTGGAACAATTACGATCCATTAAACATGAACCGACTCATTACTAGATTAAGAAGAGAAGAAGAAGAAGAAGACGGAAGCGTGTAATTACCTTGTGATTCCATGTCCGTTCTTAATCTTGTTCTTGTTCTTGAGTAAAGAGGATGAAGTGAGAAGATAGACTTCAAATTAGGGAGGAGTAGATCTTCTAAATGATGAGTGCCCTTTAATCTCTTTATTCTTCAATTACTTAGGAAGAGTTTTTGACTGAATGAGAATAATGTAACTAGTAGATCCATAGGCTTGATGGATAAGCCTTTATATAGGAATCCAAGGGGCACTTCATTTAGGGACTACACCTATTGATATATAAGATATTACCATTATGCCCATCATTTAATGGTATACTTATATTATGGAATTCTACATATTATGTTGAGTTCTATGCTTTATACCATATATTATAATATTGATCATTATATTATTAAGTATTTATATGTTATATTAATCCATGTTCTTACAGTATATTGTTGCTATCTGTAGTTAAAAAGGGGTATCTAAACTGTAGATATAATTGAAGGGGGGCAATTGTGATTTACCCTAAATAGTAATGTAAGGAAGAATCCCATATTTCATGCAGTGCTACTACCCTGCTTTTAGGCCGTGGGGGACGCTAGTAAGAGTCCAGAATATTAGGGGTTTTTTTTACCCAGATGAAGACCGTTTGTTTGGTGGACAGGCACATTTGGGGTTGGACAGTCGGTGGATTTATATTTGGAATTTTATGATTTTAATAGTTCTTATATGCAAATTTGCTTATTCATACGAGTATATACCCAAAAATTGTGCCCCAATTAGTTTCTATGGGACAACATATGGATGTTGGTGACAATTTTAAGCCTGCATGGAGATTAAATTGATAAATAGTCATTTTTAAAGCTGTTTGGTAACTATAATTAAGACCATATATGATTAACAAGTCATTTTTTGTTTGTTTTATGTTTGGTAACTAATAGACATTAGGGCATCTCCAACCGTGCCTCCAAATTCTTGATTTGGGGGTTTGGTCTATACTATTCACGCTCCAACCGTGCCCCCAACCCAAAACCAAATTTGGAAGTCGCTACAGTGCTACCCCAAATTTGGGGTATCACTGTAGGTCTACCCCAAATTTGGGGTTGGTGGGTCCCATACCATTAAATTAATTTTTAATAATTATATAATTGTTAAAATTATTTATAATATTATATTTTTTATTTAAATGTATTAAAAATTAATAAATACCTAATACTAGATAATATAAATTAGATACCATTTTTAATTCAATAATTTTATAACTTTTTTTCTATTATTAAGTATTTTAAATTATTGAACATTTTTAATTCAATAATTTATAACATTTTTTTTCTATTATTTGTAGATTTCGTTTACAAATAAATAAATATTATGTACTTTTTTCTTTGAGAGTTTTTGCAATTGTTGTTGTTGTATGATTTTTGTTATATTTTGTATTGATTGTAATATTTTTTATGGTATTTTCAAGTACTTGTATGTTTATTAAATTATATTTCTTCAATTTAGTTTAAAAAATTACTAATTTTTAAATATTTTTAATAACGTAAATATAACTATTAAATATACTAAAATTATTAATTGTGTAATCTTAATAATTATTATTTTTTTAAAAAATAATAATTATACATGTTGATAAATAAAGTAAAAGAAATAATATACATGTTGATAAATAAAGTAAAAGAAATAAAAAAATATGCTAAGGAATATTCTATTTGGGGTGAGATTTGGGGGTTGTGGGTTGGAGTTGAAATGGTGTTTGGTGCTGAAATAGACCAAATTTGAGGTAAAATCTGACCAAATTTGGGATTGATGGTTGGAAATGGCCTAATAGATTAATAATCCGTACTGCTATCCGCATAAGTCCCTTATTTCATTGCTAACTATACCAAGACCAACGGAGAGGGTAATAGTATTAGCACCTTGCTAAAAAAAAATAAAATACTAGATTGACATTTTCAATTCAACAACTACCCATAATATATAGTACCATGATTAATAGCGAGAGTGCTAATAGTATCCAGATTAACAATATTACTTATCCCAATCCAACTATCATACAAACCTAATTTTTCTACTAATGACCAGAGATCTCTCTGTAATTTTTCACCCTTTGAATGCTTGACATTTCTAGTCATGGTTGTAACATTGAACGCCACGGCTAGCGGCAATTACCAAAGCTATGATTAGTGTTTGATTAGGTAATAGAGGTTTAGAATTCATTGGTGCTGATAACGGTGGTGGGAGACAATTGATGATTTAATTCAATGTATGAGATTATGCAAATTAAGGCCTTGTTTGGTCTAGCGTTTTGAAAACGCAACGTTTTTAAAATATAACATTTTCAAAACGTAATTTTTTTTTTCTTGTAAACATGTTTAGAAAACTATTTCAAAACGCTATTTTTATAAACAAAATAGTTATAAACGCAACGCATTTTTAAAACGCTTCAAATTGGAGCGTTTTAAAATGCTGCACATTTTTAAAACGCTACATTGAAACACTTTTAAAGAGAAAACACTGTATTTTTACCAGCGTTTTGGTCAAAATGCTCCACCAAACAAGCACTTAATAAAATGGTGCTCTAACCATATATATATGTAAAAAATATCAAGAACTCTGGCTTAATATCAAATAAATTATTCTACTATTTTTCCCTTTTCTCTTTTTTCAGATCCATGTTTATATGTTCTTTTACGAACCATTAAAATGTTAAGCACCTACGAAAAAAAAATCAATAAGTAATATTACTCTTACATAGACATACCAACAAATAAATATTTAAACACAAAATCTAATTCACACAAAAAAACAATAACAAAATCAAAAAACTAAACTATTGATTAATCAATAAAATAATAATATATTACACATTAGCAAATATAATATGCAAAACATAAATACTTAAACCTCAAAACCTAATCACCTAGATAAACATGCATCAACACACAAAAAAAGAAAAGAAAACCACACAAAATTTTAAATTAGTTTGGAAGAAAGGAATTAGAGTTAGAGACATACCTTTTTAAATTAGTAGGAATGAAAGATTCAATAGTGTAGTGTTTTCCCTCTTTTTTTCCCTTCTATATCACTTTGATTTCTTTTGAATTATCAAATGCTGACTCTCGAATCTCAATTTTCTCACCTCACCCCACGTATGTATATAAACATGATTTTCTTTTAGTTTAGACACTAGGTTATTACACGTACGATACACAGTTGATTTGGTGTTGTTTCTGAAACTTAATTTTGTAAATATAATTTATAAGCTATTTGAATGAATTAACAACAACAAGATGTCCATATAATTAATCAATTAATAAATAAATAAAAAAGCATGAGATCGCACCGAATCATCAAACCAAAAATTCATGTGAATTTTGTAGATAAACTTTGCAAACTATTTCGTAGTGGTTGTTTGTGGTGTTGGTGGAACACGTTTAATCAAACTGTGTAAAATCTATGACCGAGTTTTGGTAAAGTAATAAAAAATTAACAAACTTCTATCATAAGAATTGAGGGATCCTAATCAAATTAAATTTTTATAAATCAAATGTGATAAAATTTATCATGCACAAACCGATTTTGTAAGCAAAAAAAAAAAGTTAAATAAAAACTTTAAAAAAACTTTTACTATGAGAATTGAGTTTTAATCAATTGAAACATGTGTAAATTAAATGTGATAAAATCTATCTGTAAAAAAAAAACTTTTACCATGAAAATTTGGAGTACTAATCAAGTGAAACACGTTAAAATCAAATGTGATAAAATCTATCTGGTATTAACCGATTTTGACAACAAAAAATGGTCAAAAAAAACTTTTATCAAGTATAAATGAAGCACCAATTTTATAATCTATCCAATTTTAATTTTTGGCAAGAAAAAAGAGGAATTTATATAGATATATTTAGTACCATATGCATGGTTTTAATAGTTTTTTTAGCAAAAGTTGTTTATAATACAATGATTTTCTAAACTTATAATAAATAAATAATTTTTTTATTAGAATAATTTGAAAAAAACGAAAAATAAGGTAAATATTCAAAATTGATCATATAGTCATGTAATTGAAAGATTAAAATATATGAGAATTGATAAAATCTATCCGAAAGAAAAAATTACTATAAAAATTTGGAATCCTAATCAAGTAAGACGCGTTTAAATCAAATGTTATAAAATATATCCGCTATTAATTGATTTTGGCAACAAAAAATGGTACAAAAAAATACTTTTACCATGTATAAAGTAGGTACCGATTTTAAAATCTATCAGATTTTAATTTTTGGTAGGAAAATTATATATATATATATATATATATATATATAGTATCATATGTACGGTTTTAATAGTTTTTTTTTGCAAAAGTTTTTTATAATAAGATGATTTTCTAAACTTGTAATAAATAATTAAGAAATTTAATTAGAATAATTTGAAAAAAATTAAGATAAGATATTCAAAATTGATCGTATGAATAGGTAATTAAAATATTAAAATGTATGAGCACTGTAAAATTTATCTGAAAAAAAACACTTTTACCATGAAAATTGGTGTATTAATCAAGTGAAACGCATTTAAATCAAATGTGATAAAATCTATCTTGTAATAACCGATTTTGGCAGCAAAAAACAATAATAAAAAAAACTTTTACCTTATATAAATGAGACACCAATTTTAAAATCTATCCGGTTTTAATTTTGGTAGCCAAAAAATAAAAAAGGAAAAAAATACAACTTCATAATAACGTGACACGTGGAACACGAAATTCGTTTAAAACTTTAAGCGCTCAATAGAAAGTCGTGTTGTGGCACTAACAGCTTCTGTTTTAATTATAATTAATAGATAATTAATAGATTAGTAATTAATAATTAATAAATATAGATTTGTAGAACAAATAACATGGAATCATCCCGTTGATAATTTGTATAAATAAAATATTATGAAAATGAAAATAGATGAAAATTAAAGAGTTTTAGTCAAATTAAACTTGTATAAATTGCATAGGATGAAATCTAGTTTAATTAAGCGATATTTGAAAAATATAAAAACAAAATCTTAAATCACTATCATAAATTTGTTTTATCTTATTAAATTAGTTTTAGAAATTTTATCTTATCTAATTAGATTTATAATTTTTATTTTAACCTAATCGATTTTGAAAAAAAAATAAAAATTTACCATTTCGAAGATGACACGTGGCAACACATAATTTCTTTAAATCTTTTAGTTTTTCACAGAAAGCCGCCACATGACAGCAGATACTTTTGTTTTAATAATAGTTATAGATAAATATTAAACATAAGTATAAAATTGAGATGCGAATTTTATTTATAATAGAGATAAAACTTTAATATATGTGACTAATTATTTTGGGTCTTCTATTACATTTTAAACACGATTTGTAACACTAGCGATAAGAATATCATTACTCTTATACCTTTGTGGTGCAACTTGATTAAAAAAAGTTTATGGTAGTAGAATGCATTGATAGTAAAAAATATATTAATAACACATCTTGCATTTATGGCCATTAGGTTAATTTCTTAATTAATATATATGGGCAACTTGGGAATATTCGGTCTTATTAGTAGACCGAAACACAATAATACCTAAAGAAAACTAGTACTACTTCCTCAATTATTTCTTTAACATAATTTGAAAATGGTAGGTCTTATGTGAAGAGTCTTACGGATCTTAATTAGTAAAATGAATTTTTATTATTATACAATTTAACTCATCAATATAAAAATTATGAATCGACAAACTAATCCTAGAATTTTGATTAAAGACAAAAAATAATCGAAAATGGTTATACTAACTGGACCTAATGCCAACAATACAAAATTCAAAAAATAGTAACCTAATCTCATCCCTCCATAATCTTAGGGCACAGGGACACATCTAAAATTAGCTCCCAAATTTTTTCATAACTCTCCAGTCTTCCCCCCTTTTGTCCCCCCACCCACCCGACTCTCCAGGTCAAATCACCCGCTTCTCGCTCCTTTTACCCACTTTATCTCTCTTGTACAATAACACGCTTTTGACTAATTTCCATCATTTGATTAATTTTTATTTCTGTGTGTAAATTTTAAAATTAATTAAGTAACAAGTATAGATCGGACGGTTGGGCCTATCAGATCTTTTTCTTTTTTGTTTTGTTTTTGTTTCACGAAGAAAGGAACGCGAAGAAAACGCGAAATAAGCAAATATCGTTTCTTCTCTCTCCACATTCACTCTCCGTTGATCTCCATGGGAGAGAAGCAATCATCAGTATTGATTCATTTCATTTGATTTTTGATTCGAAATTATTGTGACTATTACTTCCTTGTAAAAATACGTATGTATAAAACCCTGATTTCGAGGAAGTGTTGAAATCCAAATGCATTGGTCTTCGAACAGACTACAACGGCGAACGAAGACAAATTCAAATCATCCATTCAACGAGTGTTTGTTGCAATCTGGATCGTCGAATTGTCGCATCGGCGGTGGCGGATCTGATGGTGAGAGCGGCTCCGGCGAGGTTAGGAGAGAAAAGTTGTTTTTATCGGTGGGGATTTGCAAGGGCGGGTGGTGCTAGGGTTTTGAGGAGGGAGGAGTGGGGAAGACCATGCAGCTGCACTTCTCACCTAGTATGAGAAGTATAACGATATCGAGCAGCAATGGGTTTATTGACTTGATGAAGATCAAGGTCGCAGCTCGCCACATTTCTTACCGTACTCTTTTTCACACCATCCTCATCCTTGCTTTCTTGTTGCCCTTTGTTTTCATTCTCACTGCTCTTGTTACCCTCGAAGGTGTCAACAAGTGTTCCACATTCCGTAAGCCTTCACCCTCGATCTACCGCTTATTTATTATTGTTCTATCTATATCTGTTGATTATGTATGCGTATATATGTTTGGAATTAGGATACGGTGCTCTTGATTTGGTTCGATTGCATTACCGAGATGTTTGATTGGGACGAGAGGGTCACATTGTGCCTACCTTTTTTACTTTGATTTGGTTGGAAGTTAATTCGGGCGGTAGTTAGAGATTAGAGATCTGAGTTTGGTTTCTTTGTACAGAATTTGTATCTGATTTCTTGTATGGACAATAGCAGATTGCTAGGCAGAATTTCAGAATCTGATTTGAGGGTAGTTATGTTTGAGTCGAGTTTATTACTTCAACTAGTTCTGCTGCTTCTGCAGTAGCTTGTAGTGGACACTGTCACACTGATGTTTCATCATAATTGGCACTGTTCTTCTATGTCTCTGGATTGGGTCGTGCCCTGGGTATAAAATTGGATTTATGTTGAAGGATAATGGAATCATTTGGTAGCTTGAGTTTTGCTTATGCTGATTGCAATCTTTCAGGACTCAAGTTTTTTGTGTCAATTTGATCATGCTAATTGCTGTAGAATTGTTGGATTCATGTGATGAATGTTGCTTCTGTCTTTTTCATTCGCATTGTGGATTATAGTTTGAAACTGAAACCTTTCCAGGCAGCACAAAATCATGTTTCCAATTTCTAGTTACACTTGCTCTGTTATTCCTTTGAATCTTTGATGGTTTGGTGCTGCTGCTTCTAACCTTTTTGGACCCTTGTGATGTGCTTGGCAAGTTTTGGTCTTACTCTTAGTGGTTGTTTGCTTGCTTTTTGGTGTTATGAGGTCCTTTTTGGATTTTTGTTGGTTACTTTCCTCATACAACCTGCTTTTTGACTTCTCTTTCTTTTCTTAATGGTGTCAGCATTTCTCCACTTCTAAAGGTCGTCTACATATTTACCTGGAAAATAGTTTCACTCATTCTTTTCTTTTGTGACTCAGATTGTTTTGGCCGGCGTTTGGGACCAAGGCTTCTAGGTAGGGTTGATGATTCAGGGGTAAGTGTTTTATTCCTTTTTCTTAACTGTTTAATTTTTTCATTTAACAACGTACCTTTTTTTTTAAAACCTTTTATTTCATTTAGTTTAGAACTGAATCATTCTCATTATCGTGGCAGCAGTGGCTGGTTACGGACTTTTATAAGATCCTCAATCAAGTAAGCTCTGAGGAAATCCCAGATGGCCTGAAGCTCCCCGAGTCCTTTAGTCAACTTGTTTCTGAAATGAAAAGCAACAATTATAATGCAAAAGATTTTGCTTTCATACTGAAGGGAATGGTACGTTTCTGACTGTTTATCTACGTAGATATGTGCATCTTATATGTTCTGGTTTGTATAGTATTTAGAGGCCCTTTTATGAAGAGCTGAGTTAACGAGTTACTGGTAACTATTGTCAATTTGTTATGTTGCAATCCTGCATTACACAACTCTAGGACATTGTAAGATTAGTTCTCTTTATCTCTTTCTATCTTTATATTAGTCATGCTAACTAATCAGCACCTCTGTGGCTCAAATTAATTCATTGATAATTCACTATAGATTTTTACCCAATCTAAGTAGAACTTATAAGCCTTTGCAAACATTATAAATCCTTGATTGGATTATTTTTTTTAAAAAACCCTAATGTTTGTCAGTCAACTGCTTCTAATGGTTAGTGTTAACTGGGCACAAGAAAAAAGAAAGATATATAAATAACTTGAGTATTTGACATTGGGCAGTTTCTATGAAACATGCATTCTTAACACTCTATGACCTTGTATGTTATTCACTGGAAGAGGATATTTCTCTCTCTTTCTCTCTCTTACTCTATCTTCTAGGTTTTATGGTAATATTTTCCCACCTCTTACGAACTTGTAAATATTAAAGTTTTGCTATAGAGGAGCAAGGATATTTTCTTGTTTGTGACATACAATTTGAAAATTGTGTTTTTGTGAATATTATTTGTTGTAGAACCTTAGACTCGAAAGTCCTGTTCTGTGTTGGGCTTTGTGTACCAACTTCCAGCTGACAAACATGATCAAGGATTCATTCCTGGCAAAGTGACTGATCTCTTGTGGCCCGAATCAATATAAACACGTATCTAATCAAGGGCTGTTGTTTCAATCTTGTCTGAATATGAAGCACCACTTCGGAAGAGAGTGGGTTGTCAGGATTATCATTCTAGTCACAAGCAAAGGCATATTATTTATTTTGGTCGACTTTCTTTTCCTTTTTTACATTTCCATCCATGGAGAGGAGAAAAAGTGATTGTTGTATAGACATCAACATTGTAAATTTATTCATCGCTTGCATGATCTGATTTAGGAATGTCAGGTCAAATTTGATGGTCTTAAGGTGTTGCCCATGGATGTACTCACTATATGAGAGTGCTTGGAGTGATACAAGTGAACACGTATGGATTTGGATTTCTGATGTTATTTTCTTTAGCATGACTTCATTTTCACTCCCTAAGAAGAATACAAGTGAGCTGAGATGAGTGAGACCTTTCTTTGGACAGACCAGAACTGTGCCAAATGATTCATCTAGCCAAACCGTTTCAATCCCTATTACCAATGGATGAACTTTATGTATTTTCAGTAGCTTCTGCAATTCATATATATTTCAAAAGGTGGTAATGCAAGTGTACCTGTTGGTTGGTACGATGTTGCATTCACAATTGACTTGTTGTCTTCTGTAAGTGAAAAGCACATGGAAGGACACATTGGTTTAAAATACAATAAATGCTTGTACCACAGCTTTCCCCTTGTAATGTGATGCACATAAATGTATGGTAATCTGCCCGCATAAATATGGGAAGCATTGTTGATATTTGTTTTTTTATACAAAAACTGTGAAAGGAGGAAATGGTATCACCTTTGCTTGACAATCACCTGGATGTTATGTTACTACTTACATGGACTCAGGTATAGATGCAGGTGTGGCCCTGTGGGTACCCATCTCACCAAAAATGTATGATTTCACATTAGATGCAAGTGTCGAGCTGCCAAACACTAGTCCTTCCTATGTTGTATAGTGTTGTATTGACACATGGACTTCGAATGAAATGAAGAGTCCAAGTAGAGTCTTGAACAGAAGGAACTTGGGGTCATATGTGGTGACTGGTGAGGCTATAGGTCATAAGCTGATACCTTATTTCTAACCCCCTATTAGGCGATGTAGACCGTTGTATATTTCTCTCTTGTCTGTTGACTTTTTTATTTCTGGAATATGAATAATTAAACCTATTCAGAACTCAAGAAACATAGATGTAGTATCTGCAACGCCTTTACAAGTGAGACAGGTATTAATGAGTTAATGCAAAAGGAGGTAATAGTTTCATTTATGATTTACAATTCCTCGATGATAGATGGTCATCCTTAGGCCTTCAAGAGAAGAAATTTGGGGTCATGTGGAAAAGCTATAGGTCATACGCTGTTTTGCCCTCTATTTGTTGATTTGCACGATAGTTTGTCTTTAACATTTGTGGTTGTGTGTGTGCTGGAATGTGAATATTTTTAAATTTTAGTAGAAGCTTAGGTAATATCATCTGCAGGCCTTTAAACTGATTCTAAGTGGATGTGGATCAGATGTGGTAGATTAATCAATGTCCGTTAATAGTAAAGGGATTCAGGTATATCCAATTGTTGATTGGATTGATAATTTCGTAAACAAATCCAGATTTATTAGGTGATGGTTAACAGATAAGTGGAGAGGATATACCCAAGTATCCCACAATGGTTGTAAAGCAGGAGTACTAGCACGTAAAATTGGCAAATGAGCATAAGATATCAGAATTGAGGATTGGAAATCTAAATAAGTTGTCCAAATTCAAAAACCGCCAATATGATATTTCAAAGCAAGATACATTGAAGGAAAAATATAACATCGGTAGTTTTGGGTTAATAGAACAATAAACAATGAAAAGAAACGGGGACTTATTTTACCTCTCTTAAGTTTCCATTGATCTTTTATGATTGATTTCCACTATTTGTGTATAGTTTGTGTAAGTTACACATGTAATTACCTGATAAATGTGTTGTAGGATAATAGAATAGTCAGAGTGATTTATTTCTCCAGATCGGCATAAATATCTGATCCATTGACAGCCTTAATTTATCTCCGATGCTTTACAGTAGCTCTTAAAAATGCGGATTACAGATTTTTCACAGAATGACGGACTGAAGGTTGAGAGTTAATCAAGTTCTAGAACTTCAGATTTATTATTATTATTATTATTATTATTATTATTTTGTTGTTGGTTTTGAATAGCTCAATTACAAACAACTTTCATATGATAAGTTAGAATACTTTTTTGGTTTGTCTTATACATGCTTTTCATGCTATACATATTTGCTTTTGCAGATGGAGAGATCTGAGAGGGAGATTAGAGAATCGAAGTTTGCAGAACTATTGAACAAACACTTTGCCGCAAGTTCCATTCCAAAAGGCATCCATTGTCTTTCTCTGCGTTTGACTGACGAGTACTCGTCTAATGCTCATGCAAGGAAACAACTGCCTTCGCCAGAATTACTCCCTATTCTTTCTGACAACTCGTACAACCACTTTGTATTGTCGACCGATAACATTTTGGCTGCTTCAGTTGTGGTCAATTCGGCAGTCCAGTCGTCTCTGAAACCCGAAAAGATCGTCTTCCATGTAATAACTGACAAGAAAACTTATGCAGGCATGCACTCATGGTTTGCATTGAATCCTGCCTCACCTGCTATTGTTGAAGTGAAAGGTGTTCATCAGTTTGACTGGTTAACTAGAGACAATGTTCCAGTGCTTGAAGCTGTGGAAAATCATAATTCAATCCGGAACTACTACCATGGAAATCATATAGCAGGGGCAAATCTCAGTGATACCACACCTCGAACATTTGCGTCCAAGTTGCAGGCTAGGAGCCCCAAGTATATCTCGTTGCTCAACCATCTTCGTATATATTTACCTGAGGTAATTTGTTAGTGGGGTGCTCCATCATTCTGTCTTCTCTTTGATTGTAGATTTATGGAAAAAGAGCGCTTGTCATGTGAGACAGCAATTCTCGGCTTGTCAATTTCACAGGCAATCTTTGACAAGAGCCAATTTATTTTGCCTCAGCCACTTTTTCCCCGACTGTCTTTCTGAGTCTGGGTACAGTTTTAGTATGTTAGATTACCTTATTGAGCACCCTTGACAAATTAGTAAGTTACAAGATGTAATTCTTGGCTCCTTAATTTACAAGTCCATACTTGAGTTAGTCTGTAAAATTTTCAAGCACTTGTCTGTCAGTCTTATCCAGGACATATGTTGATATCTTACATTTATGGCGCTTGGGATTTTCACAGTTGGTAAAGGCGAGGGTCAGAGTGTGGGGTAATTACTATGTAGTTGGAGACAGTGCTGACATTTTTAAGTTATCATTTCTCATTGGTCTCGTAATGTACTCTGATTTTTTTTGTTCTATATGCTCATGTTGTACAGCTCTTTCCAAACCTTGACAAGGTGGTTTTCTTGGATGATGACATTGTGATTCAGCGTGATTTGTCTCCACTCTGGGATATTGACCTTGGTGGTAAGGTTAATGGAGCTGTTGAAACCTGTAAAGGGGAAGATGGGTGGGTTATGTCAAAGCGATTCAGGAACTACTTCAATTTTTCTCATCCTCTTGTAGCGAAAAGTTTGAACCCTGAAGAATGTGCGTGGGCTTATGGAATGAATATCTTTGACTTGCATGCATGGAGAAAGACTAATATAAGGGACACATATCACACATGGCTGAAAGAGGTATATATTTTTGTGTATGTATGTTTGTTAATTTTTGCTGCCTTCTCCTTTTGTGGGTCAAAATAGTAGTGGGTTTAGAAATGAAAGCAAACTAAAGTTTAATATCAGGCGTACATATCCTTATTTCATACTCCCTCCGTCCCAAAATAAATGACGTTATAGAATTGCAAGAAAAGATTATCCACATTTTGCCAAAATTACCCTTATTAATTATTCTTTGATTAAATGTGTTGTTCAAACTTTGAGAAAAAATAGGATGATTTAAAGAGGGATGTTAAGAGGAAAGAGAAAAATAATCATGTAACTTATCAACAATAATTGCACTTCAACAAGGTAGATAAGTCTTTTTACAAGCTCCCTTAATTTGTGTGCAAATTTCTAAAATGGCATTTATTTTGGGAGGAGGGAGTATATTGCAACCAGGCTGATTCTGAAAAAGAGTGCATCTCATAATCATATTCCCTTCATTCCAAATCAGGAGTTTTAATGAATAAGTAACTACCCTTGAGAGTTTTCACTTGTGGCAGAATCTGCATGCCTGACTTTATCAGACTTCCTCTGTTTCAGATAATAAGTCCATCTCCATAGGTCGAGCATCTAAGGCTCTGTTTGATTCATGGAAAATAACTTCTGGAAAATGAAAAGATTTCATTTTAAGGTGTTTGATAAATCTTTTGAAAATATGCAGGAAAACAATTCATGAATAGATACAAAAAGTTATATTCTAATATTAATGCCCCTATTGAATATACATGATTTTTTTAAAAGTGGTCGACTGTAATTAATTTTTCTTTAGTAACTCCCAATTTATCATTAGTGGTGTCAAATTAATAGGGTACATCTTTTTTCAATCTCACAAATACGAATAACAAAATTGATAATTGATATGGAAAAAAGCTTTTTTAAAAAAGAAAATGGATAATTGTTTTGGGACATTTTTGGGATGAAGTGAGTATTTATTAAAAATAAAATTTATAAATAGTGTGCACAAATACAATAAAAAAAACTCAATTTATATTTCTAAAATAATTACTTGATGAGTGTATAATTGTGTTTGTGTGTGTGATTATGATTTTTGTTAAAAAGATAAAAGTTACTCAACTGGTTGATGATGAGGTAGAGGGAGAGTAAGGAGTGTGCTAGGCATACTATAGTATTAATACTTTGGGGATAATTGGATGGATGAGTCTCGTGGAAACGACGAGCAAAAGGGGTTTGTTGAGGGGGCGGGGGTGTTTGTTGGGGGAAGGGGAAGGGAAGGGGGCAAAGGTGTGGTGGGGGTGCTGGAACAGAGGTTGAATAAATTTTGGAAAATGACTTGTGAAAAATGAGTCCGCAAGTTATTTTTCTGAAAAGAATGCTTTATTTTCTGTTGTCTCGTAAAAACTTTTATGTTGACTACATTTTCCATGAGTTACCAAATACCGAAAAATGAGAACAATATTTTTCGGGCAGTCATTTTCGTGAAACAAACAGAGCCTAAGAAATACGTAGTTACCCGTGGGTGTACTCACGATGACAAAATTTCAATAACGTGCAACATACTCCCTTCGTTCCTAAAAAAGTCTTATTTCCTTTTCAGGCCGTTCCAGAAAGTGTCAACTTTCTAAGTATTCCTTTTCTTAGAGTGTTACTTTTACCATGCTATCCTTGATTTGATTCCTACTTTGATTGATGGGCCCACTCTCACAGTATTATTTGAAAGACACACTTTCCCAATGTCTATAATAGAGTCAATTAGTTTTTCTTAATTTGTGTGCGAAGTCAAACAACGGTGGGAGTATTTACTTTTATGTACGAGGGGGTAATAATAGGATTATCGAACATATTTTTTACCTTGAGACTCTTTTAAGTGGAAGATTCTAAATGTCAAAGGAAGATTCTTGAATGGAATTGACCCATGATGTTATTTATTCCAGAATGAGTTGTTATAGTAGGATTATTCGTTATCCACCGTTTTTTTCTAGGACAACTCGGGGGGGGGGGGAAATGAGGGTTCTTATGACAGGTTTCTCTTCAAATGGTATTTGCCTTGCTATTTGGCACTTATACTCATGTAATGTTATTATCAAACACACCTGGTATGTTACTGGTTCATGGTGATTTTTTCCCTATCCTCAAACAGAATTAGGAAATATGAAATTTAACACTTGGCATCAAATCTAGGAGATTTTTATTATTCCTTTGTAAGTGATTGTTTGGTGGAGTGTTTTAGTAAAAAAAATGCAGCTTTTTTTCTTTAAAAGTGTTTCAATGTAGCGTTTTAAAAATGTGTTGCGTTTTAAAACGCTTCAATTTGGAGCGTTTTAAATATATGGTGCGTTTACAACTACTTTGTTTATGAAAATAGCGTTTTGACATAGTTTTCCAAACGTGTTTACAAGAAAAAAACTATGTTTTGAAAAAGCTGCGTTTTAAAAACGTTGCATTTTGAAAAAGCTGCAGTACCAAACGAGGCCTAAGTCCTTATTTGAAAGTAAAAACCTTCTAAAGAAATTTAAGAAACTTCATCTCTGATTTAGTTAGCCCCGTCATTTACTCTTATTTGTTGTAGGCTGGGATTGCCATGCTTTTTAAAATTTATCCAATTTAGCAGGGATAAAGTTTATTTGATTTGGAAATGAGACCTTACACTGTCCAAATAAGGAAAGTGAAATCTTTTTTTACCGTAGGGGAGTCCTGAAATTTAGCACCTCTTGCTGCTCTATGTTCAGCCCCTTTGCCTCCAAAAAATAAGGCGTGTGTTTAGGTTTAGAACAATTGCATAGGTGTCACCTATAATGTTTGTGTGGTCATGCTTTGGGCTGTTTCTTACAAAACTATTCCGATCTTGCAGAATCTCAAGTCAAATCTGACCATGTGGAAGCTGGGAACTCTTCCCCCTGCTCTAATTGCATTTAAAGGTCATGTTCACCCAATTGACCCGTCTTGGCACATGCTTGGCTTGGGCTACCAGAATAAGACCAATATTGAGAGTTTGAAAAAGGCTGCTGTAATCCACTACAATGGCCAGTCAAAACCATGGCTTCAGATTGGCTTTGAGCATCTTCGTCCGTTTTGGACCAAGTACGTCAACTACTCTAATGATTTTGTTAGGAACTGCCACATCTTGGAGTAGTGATATCTTGGCTACAAGTGCATATTAGATAAACAAATGGAACAGGAGAAGGAAACAGTACGAGGACTCTGAGTTTAAATTTTCAACTAGAGGATTTTGTCAATATTCATTTGAAAGGAGAAACCGAAAAATTGCCAAAATGGCAACTGCATGCTTCAATGTCTGGATTCCCCCTACTTCTGCAGAAAGAGGACCATCAATCATATTCACTACCACGGGCATGGGAATGTTCATTCTTACAGTCTGTAGCATAACAGCCTGTCTATTTTGTTTTTGGTCGGAGAAAGGACACAAATTTTTTGCCTTCCCGCGAGGGGTCTTGCCTATATCTTAGTGAATAGGAGAAAATAATGAGGAATTGCGCTGATGATGGACAACGATGTTCATGTCTTGAGTATACCAACTGCAACACTAAAGAAGGATGCTATGCTGGTCCTTATAAGGCTCCCACTTCAGCCCAATTAATCCTCTCTCAGATTACAATTCTTTTCCCCCCTTCAGTTTTTCCCCTTTTATCAGTCACTGCTATCTCCCTATTGCTCCTGTCTTCCTTTCCCTTAATAGTATGATTTTTATATCATTTTAGGCGGTGGGTCGTGGAGATCTCACTATATTACATTATTACTGGACCCTTTTTAGTTTTGGGAACTATTTCTAGGTTACATGTCGGTATTTGTTATGTATGATTCATGAGAAACATTAAAAAATGTGCAGTAAATTCTTTTTTTTTTTTTTTAAATCTGAATTTCCCAAAATCATCCACTTCCCTGTTCTCTTGGATCTTTCAGATCAGATCAGCAGTTGATGTATACTTTTGGTTTCCATTCCACTTGATATATTGTTAGTTTGGCATTGAAGTGGAAATGAATGGTCAATTAAATTGGTGTATGTACTTGATCAAATATTATATTAATGGAAGGACAACCATGATATTCTCTCCAAGTCTCTATCTAATTACATTTTTTCCCATAATTTCAAAAACAAGAACTCATAACTACAAACTTTTATGCCAGATACGCACCCAGACTGACATGGAGGTGGGAGGGATATTTGGTATGGATGCCCCAAATGCTACCATTAAATTAAATTATCATGTTTTGGTATTGTCCTTGTTTAAACTTTAATGTAGATCATCTAATCATCTAATGTTGATGGAAGGCAGCGGTGATTAGCAATATAACATTTTCTAAAAGAAAAGATTCTTATATATATATATATAAAGATTCTTGTTTAGTTGGCTATGACAAGAAATTAATTGTTAGAAATAGAATTGGTAGTTCAGTTCAAGCTGCTTTGCCAAGGCATTTCCTGATTGGACTATTCTATGTTTACCCGCCATTACAGAATCATTCTCCGCGTTTTCCTTCCAACAACAGTTTATTTTGGGTTAACTTCACCATTTATTTTGGGTTAACTTCACCATTGGTCCTGTACTTAATTAACACCTTTCTAATGATCGCCCCTTAATTCAAAAAAGTGAACATTGTGTCCAAAGTAGTAATTTTTTGCACGATCCCTCGGTATCGGTTGGATGCCGTTACGTGGCGTGATCTTCCGTTAAACAGAGCATATAACAAAAGTCATTTCATAGGAAATGTTATTCCATTCATCTGCAACCTTGGATCCTAAAGCAGGAGAACAAACCCCTCTCTCATCTCACGGATGCAGTTGTGCCGCCGCCACCACTTCGTTGTCCGTTGACCAACACCGGTAAAGCTCTCTCTCTCTCTCGGGGGTACTGGTATACTAGTCTGCTTGCACAGTCGCACTACCCTATTTTTGGCTCTACTAGCGTACACACACAGACACAAAGACACAAACACACAAACTCCCTCTGTATAAAAATCATACTCCTGAATTCAAGCAGCTCTACTCTACTTAATTGAAAGCTCCTTCATACTTTCAAGCAGACAAGCAGAGAGAAATAAAAGGAAACCAACCCTAAGAAATATTTGCTGAAACTGGCTTAATGTTCCCCGACTTCCAAAATTTCTCTCAAGAAGTCCAGCACCTTCAAGATTCTGCCGCTCCCAGACCTCCAATTCTTCAATGGTAAAATTAAAATTCCCCTCTTTCTCCTTCCTCAAAACTCTCTGTCTCTCTCTCTCTTCATCAATCTTTGGGAATTATGATTGTATTTGGGAATAATGGGTAAAGGACTTTCTTGCCCTAAAAAAATTCTCACGTGGGTGCGTACATGCCCTACTTAATGGCAAATCACCTAATGACATCCAACAGAAGAATGTCTAGCGTTCAAAAAATGACTACTTTAGACCCAGATGTTCACTTTTTAAATCAATAGACGATCGCTAGAAAGGTCTTTAAGTACAAGGACCAATGGGGAAGTTACCCATTTATTTTACTACTTCATCCATCGTACTCAAAAAGTCTATCTTTGAAAAGTTGAATAATTATGAGATATATAGCTAATATTGGAGTTGGTCGTATTTATAATGATGCTTGAGTATAATTAATATGTTAATATTAATTGAGGGGTAAAGATAAAATGCTATAGAAATTATATACATAATTTTGAATGTATTTTTTATGTGAAACATCTAAAAATAGTATAATGTACTCTTTTGTAGATCGATTCGAAAATAATATAGTTGATTATTTGTCTGAAACACAAGTATTACTCTTTTAGCAAATTCCAGCAAACATCGTGAAACTATTTGGAACGTCCTAAAATGGAGTAAAACATATTTATTCTGGAACAAAGGAAGTATTCTTTCAACTTGGGATGTATATAGTCAGTTGGTAAGTCAATATATACGCATCATTTCACAAAAAAACACAATTTTTTTTCTTTTTGTCTGATAATAAATTTATGTCGAATAAGCTTATAATTGGTACCTCGACTAATTTAAACTTTCTTAATTTACATATTTATGCAAACCATAAGCATCAACATTCAGAAGTGCCACACCACACTGCCACTACTAGATGAATGCATAATTTTTATTTTAATTTTATTTTAATTTTCTTGGCGTGGCTGCATCTACTTAAACAATACTTTTGTGGTAGTACCACAATCTTCTTCTCTTTCTCTATCTTATTGTTTTGATTTGATGCTACACAATTTGGTCTTGGGCCGTTCCTTGCGGTTTGTAGGATATCTGGGCTTATGTAAAGATATGATCTTGTAGAAACCTGTCAACAGAAGAACACCTAAGTAGGAATGCAAGGCAGGGCCTCGCGAAACCCCTCAGGCGTGAGAGTAAGTATTAAGCTTGTAGAAAGCAAAATGACAGGGTTCGGTGTGTAAAAGTGTACGTACCTTTCAAATGTAACTTTATGAGGTATATATAGCCCCTTTTGGAGTGAAATCTGGGCTGAGTAATTATGATGGAGAGAATTTAGGACTTTATGACCATAAATGCGGGTTGACCCTGTAACTGACGAAATCATGGCTTGAATCTCGGGCTCGGGAGTTATCTGCAAGTTAGGCCCGGGATAGATATCAGGTTTATTCGAGCAGCCCTGCTCCCTGCTTGCTGATTGGTAGATAGGTTCCTGCTCGGGATAGATGTAAGGTGTTTACCCCGCGGTTAACCTGTCCGGGTGACCTTTTTCCTGGTCTCTAACATGCATGTGCTTATCACGTGGTGGTACATGTGCTTGGCTCGTGACCAGGATTTGAGCCGAGCTCATCAGTGGCCCCCTGTTCCATGTCCGACGAGTATTTATGCTCGGTGCGGGGAGCAAAACACTTGTTTATTTTTGTTGTTACCGAAGTAAGGGGAGTTGCTTTGTTGGTGACAGGTGAGGTATTCAAAACGCCGGTTGCAGGAAGCTAAATTTTTTTTTCTGAAGTGACAGCGGTTGGGTTCAGTCATGATGAGTTGCGTGTTTTCGAGGCAGGCATTAATGGCGGGCTTGATCGGGTGCTTCGCAACCGCCTTTGTTTGAATTTGGGAAGGTTATTGGCGCGTGATTTGGGCGCCTTTTTCCCCAAATTTCGCCTATAAAAGGGGAAACCCTTAAACACTTCGTCTTTTTACTGCCTTCTAGCCTTCAAGTGCTCTATATTCCGCGTTCTTCATATTGATTTCTCAGGTGGTGATTCTTCCACTTTAACGAGAAATTCGTCTCCTGCCATTTTGGATCAGTTTAACATTTCGACCTCCAGCAAATTGATCCCTATTCAACGTGCAAGTAAGTTTGCTTTGGTCTTATTTCCCCTCTGTTGTTTCTGTATGAAGTTCATTTTAAATTTCTGATTTTTCTGTATGTTCTTCATGTTCATGCTTTCTGGGTAGATTCTTAGGACTTTGCGTCTAGATCTGGGTAGTTTACAGGGAGATCGAAGATAGATTTTCAAGGAATCATAAGTTTTCTGGGGCTTAATTAAGATATTCCTCGATCTGTTGTAGGATGTCTTCTCCTCTTCGACTGTTTGACGAAAACTCTGATCATGAGCAAGAAGCTTATCATTATGACCATGGTGCCCAGGAGCATCGTGCACCAACAGATTCTAAGCAAACGAGATCTGATGTACATATTCCTGAGGGAAGGAATACCCAGGAGGCGAGCAGCTAAATTCCCATTGAAAGGATTGTGAATGACATGACCACCGACCAGGATGAGGCGAGCTCGAGTGGGATCCCCAGTGATGAGGAACTGGCTGGTCGACCTCGAGCTGGAAAGAGACACCGTAACGAGGATTACTATAATCTGAGCTCGCTTGCTCACTGGGAGTCAATTGACTCAGTTGTAGAGGTTGGGAACTAGTTTAGCTCGATTGGGATTTCCGAGCAGGAATATCGAGGAGTTCCCTATGAATCCGAGATGACTCCTGCCTAAATGAGGAGTAAGACCAAAAGAGTGGTCTTTTTCTACGATTTCTTTCTTGTCGGGATGCGTTTTCCGTTAGAGCCTTTTATTGTCGAGTTCTTAAGGGAGACCAACGCCGTTCCGTGTGACCTCCAACTTACCATTATGCTGATCCTGATCGCTTTTAGCACGACCTGCCGGCTGATTGGCTTTGAACCGGAGATGACCATACTCCGAAAACTTTTTCAGTTCACTAAAGATAAAAGAGCAGGCAGGATTACTGGTCGCTCAAAGGCTGGAGCTTTGAAGCTGTTTACTGAGTTTCCCCACAAAGTTGATAAGTGGGATAAGAGGATTATTGTTGTGGAGTCCCGGGTTGGGTGGCCATTTGCCCCGACCCCTTACGAGATGAAGCCTCCGACTTATGACCGGCATACCACCTTCACTGGAGAGAACATGTGTATGGTAATGTTGCGTGGAACGCTGGGAGTGACCGAATAGGGTCAGCAGTGGCTAATTGATTGGAAAACAATCGTGCAGGATGCACGAATCTTACGCTTGGCTGGGATGTACCCTGCTTCCGTGGAGGGTGTGGAGCCTTTGATCGCTGTAACACCCGAGCCAGTCCATCCTTTTTGGGGGACTTGTCATGACCACAAGTTCCCCAGTGAATGCGAGTTATGCGGTCTGGGGGGAGATTGTACTCTTCGGTTTGATTTTGATGATGCTGGTATTTGCTCTTATTATTTTGATTATTTGAAAAAAATATATCTTGGTGTCTTCTAATTTGTTTTCTTTTTTCTAGCAGTGGTGAAAGATAGCCCAAGGCAACGGAAGACTGAGTTCAAAGCGAGGTCCGTTGCTCGCCACGGTGAGTTGATAGGCCGTGAGCAGCTTGCTTCTGCCTCTTTACCCAAGGCTCCTTTTACTGAAAGCAACAGGAAGTCATCTCGGGCTCTTGGCTCCTCCATCGAACCGAAATCTCCTTCCACAACGGCGCCAACCACCGAGCAGTCCTCTCGGAAGAGACTAGCTGTGTCTGATTCCCGAGTGGGAGGTCGGAACACCCGACCACGAACAGGGGAGGATGAACCCCAAGAAACAATTCAAGCAGGGTCTGGTCCCTTGCCCTCTCCTACTATTCAGCGCTTTCGGTCACGGGGCTGCCACCTTCTCCTCCTTGACGTGAAGAGCCACCACGGAGTGGTACACCTAGTTGGTTGAGAGCCAACTTTGTGACGCCCGTATCCCGAGAAGGGGTTAGGGCACTAGTGAACGAGCTTGCTGCCGTTCCCCTTCTCGAAGGAATCAATATTCGTGATCAGGGAACCATGAGCGCTGTTTGCGGGCAGGGGATTCTGAAGAGGTCGTCCGGCCCTATGTTATTCGCGGTGATGCTGAAACTCCGAATAGTGTCCTACTCGGTGAAATTGGCCTGCTAGTCTGCGAGGTATGTTATGCCCGTTATTTCATGAAGATAACTGTTGTTGACAATGTATATTTCCTGCTCATTTGTGTTTTTGTTATTTTGCAGCTCACCTCTAAGGTTACCCTTCTGCACAAACGTGCAAACGAATATAAGGATAAGGCTGGGGCCTTGTTTGAGCAGAAGAGGAAGTCTGATGAGGATGTCCGCTCCTACAAGGAGGATTTATTGGCTAAGGACAATGAGGTCCTTGCCAAAGTTGCCTAGCTGACGAAGCTCGAGGAAGAAATAATCCACCTAAAGGCCCAGGTGGAATTTGCCCAGAATGGGGAAGTGGCCGCTCAGAAAACCTTGAGCGAGGAAAGGAAAAAGGCCGAGGATGCTCAGTCGCTACCGAAAGCGTAAAGAGAGAGCTTGGCAGCCGAGTACGGAAGTTGCTACCGCCAAGCCTGCTGCCGTAGAAGACTTCAAGCAGTCAGCCGAGCTTGATCATCTCGTTGATGCGAAACTGGTACCCTATTATTCTCAAGGGTGTAACCATGTTCTCCGCATGCTGGTGAGCAGCGGGCTTCTAGGCATCACGCCTGAAATGATGGCGCAGTGGGGAGCAGCTTCGCCCTGGTGTGCTGAGGCTCGGAAAAGCCATGCTTTGGTTCCCTACAATGAAGATGAACTGGGGATCATTGCGAACAACGACCGGGAGAGTGATGAGCCGGAATGGATTCCTCCAACTCCACTGGCCAATAACGTGGTTGATCAGATGAACGCCATTTTTGAGCGCGAGTCCAACGACGACGAGGATGAGGATCCCGCTCCCCAGCCTGCCGGCCCCGTGATAATAGATGTTGAAGAGAATCAGGCTGCTCCCTCTGCTGGTGTAGAAACAAACATGCCCCCTCCTCCTGATCGAAGCACCCTTCCTCCTCCTCCTCCCAACTTGCAATCTGAAATGGACAGAATATTTACCGAGTTGGATACGTCGGGAACATCCACCGAACAAGGAGGAGTTAGATAACTTGTAATAGGTCTTGTAATGATTTTTCCTCTGATGTAATTTGACTGATAATGAAATGAGAACTTTCTAGTTCACAATTGTGTGTGAATGCTCGTTGCTATTTGTTTATTTTTATTTTTACTCTTTGGTAAAAACAAAAGTGTTATTGGGCCGCAGGGTCCCTTCTGCTAATTTGGCAGACATCCAAATAATTACCTTCTGCTCGATTTGTCGGGCAGAATTGTTTGGCCGCGTTAACTGGGCAAGGCCCTTGGTTTATTAAACCGTTAACTAATTATTTAGGCTGGATATTTGCTTGAACGAGATTTTTCTCTCTTTGTTGCCATAGCGAACAAAGCCGTCAAATAATATCGGGCAGTGGGTTGTCCCCCTTCTCATGTCGGGGCATTCAAACTACAATACAAACCGGGCAGGGCCTCACTTTGCTCGATTTATCGAGCAAAGTTATGTTTATAGTAGTTTGAGAATATTTGTACTTTTCTCGGACATGATTCAAAACTTCTCAACCACCAAAGAAATAATTTAAGTAACTTTGACCAAGAAAAATCAAAATCTCTTAATGCAAAAATAGAAGAACAAAGTAATTGTCAAACCAATACCATATTAATGGTAATATTTCTTTAAATGATCAGAATGCCAGGGGTGTTTCAAATGTTTGCCCTCTTGATTTTATAAGTTATAAGTGCCCTCTCTGATGACTCCTGTAACCTTAAATGGTCCTTCCCAATTGGGTGACAATTTCCCTCGCTCTGGTCGCTGTCCCATAACTTCGATTTTCCTAAGGACCCAATCTCCGACTTGAAATGCTCTTCCCCGAACCTTCCTATCGTGATGAGCTTTAGCTTTTTGCTTGTAGTTAACCATTCGGATGCGAGCTTTGAGTTTGCGTTCTTCGAGAAGGTCAAGGTCGATTGCCCGGGCAATTTGATTGTCCCGCCATTATAGTGAGCCACTCAGAATCGGGAAAAGTTGTTTCGTTGGGATTACAGCCTCAGAGCCGTATGTGAGAGCAAAAGGTGTTTCGCCTGTTGATCTCCTTACTGTTGTCCTGATCGACCATAAAACGACTGGTAACTCATCTGCCCACTTCCCTGCTCGATTGTTCAAATTCCGTTTGAGAGCGTGCATGATTTGTTTGTTCGCGACTTCTGCTTGTCCATTGCCCTGTGGATATGCAACTGAAGACTGCCAATGCTTAACATACATCCTGTTACATTCTGCTGTAAATTTGTCCGAGAACTGTGGGCCATGATCAGAAACAATAGCTCTGGGTAACCCAAAACGACACCAAATATGGTTATGCACGAAGTTGATGATGTTGTTCTCAGTGATGGTTGCTAATGGTTTTGCTTCAATCCATTTGGTGAAGTAATCAATTGCCACTACTGCATACTTAAACTGAGATCGTGCCAAAGGAAAAGGTCCGATTAGGTCGATTTCCCACATGTCAAATGGCCGTGCAACAACCATCGGGTCTGTGCATTCGGTGGATCGTAGCCTGCAGGTATATCTCGCAAATCTTTGACATTTGTCACATTTCTCGCACATACAAGGCAACATCTCTACTCAACAGTGATCCAATAGTATCCCGCGAACGCATTTTTTGTGCCTGTTCTGCCCCTAGATGACCCCCACATTCTCCCCGATGAACCTCAAACAAAGCGCTTGGGTCATTTCGTCGAACACAATAAGCATCGGCCTCACCTTTGATCGCTTGTACAACACTCCTCCAACCACCGAGTATCGTGCACTGGTTTCGAATAACTCTTGCTCGGTTTTTGTCTTACGCAAATGCCCTGCTCGATGAAATCCTTTACTTGTCGATCCAAAGATCTATTCGCCGGCCGATGTCCATTATCTGTTCCTTGTCAATAGAAGGTGCGTCTAGATGATCAATCATAACTGACGGTCTTAACGTGGATAGTTCGTCCTCTGCCATCTTGGAAAGGTAGTCTGCTCTTATATTGTCTGATCGGTCGATTCTAATGATTTCCCAGAACTTGAAATCCTTCAAAATTTCTTTGACTAATTCACAATATTTGACCAAGATAGGATTATGGACTGCATATTCCCCTTGTACTTGGCTCACCACTAACTGTGAATCCGAGTACACTGTAACTGAATCAATATCCATGTCCAAAGCGAAGTTCAAGTCCGCGATCATGGCTTCATACTACCGATTATTAGAGGTCAGAACTTGAATCGAAGAGCCATTTCGAACTCATCGGCTTGGTCGGGTGTAACCAGTAAGATGCCTGCTCTGCTTCTGACTTTGCTCGCTGCACCATCCACGAATAATTCCCAGCAATGTGTCGACTTGATCTTAATCGTTTTCTCTTGTTTGTCAGGTAAACTTTTGATCGGGACGAACTCTTTTTCATGGTTGGAAAAACTTGTTTACACCAGGAAGTCTGCCAATGCCTGTGCCTTGATTGCCCTTCTTGGTTGATAATCGATGTGAAATTCTGTGAGCTCGATGGATCAGCCAAGCATTCTTCCTGAAAAATCGGGCTTGTGCAATATTTTTCATAGTGGTGAGTCAGTGTATACAATTATCACATGTGCAGAAAAGTAGACTCGTAATTTCCGAGCAACAATGACAAGAGAGTAGACCAACTTTTCTATATTAAAATATCGACTCTCTACATGAATGAGAGCTTTAGACACATAATACACAGGTTTTTGGACATTTGACTCCTCCCTAACCAAAACAGCGGCCACAGCCTGGTCTGTGGCAGCCAAGTACAAGTATAAATTCTCTCCCGTTTTCGGGCTGCTCATCAGAGGTGGTTCGCCGAGATATTTCTTAAGCTGCTTGAATGCTTCTGCACATTCCTCATTCCACTCAAAATTCTTGTTGCCGCGGAGAACTTTGAAGAAAGGCAAACATCGCTCAGCTGAACGGGAGATAAAACGGCCAAGGGCAATGATGGTCCCATTTAAGCGCTGTACGTCCTTAATGCATCTAGGTTGCTTCATGTCGAGCAGAGCCTGAATCTTCTCCGGATTGGCTTCGATTCCCCTTTGGTTAACCATGAAGCCCAAGAATTTGCTAGCTCGAAGTCCGAACACACATTTGCTCGGGTTTAGCTTCATGTTGTGTTTTCTGAGATTAGTGAAAGTTTCCTCCAAGTCTTTGTTGTGGTCTCTCCCTTTTGTTTTGATGACCATGTCATCAATGTATGCCTCCATGTTTCGGCCAATTTGTTGGCCAAATACTTTGTTCACCATACGCTGATAGGTAGCCCCAGCATTCTTCAGCCCGAAGGGCATCATTTTATAACAGTATAGACCGCCAGCTGCCCGAAATGCGGTCAAAGCCTTGTCTTGCTCGCACATTTTCACTTGATGGTACCCTGAGTACGCATCCAAGAAACTGAGCATCTTGAACCCAGCGATAGCATCGACCAATCTATCAATGCGAGGAAGAGGGTAGCTTCTTTAGACAGCCTTATTGAGATCTGTGAAATCGACACACATCCTCCACTTGTCATTGCTCTTTTTTACCATTACCACATTGGCAAGCTAAGACGGGTAATGAATTTCTTCAATGATGTCGGCTTTCAGCAGCTTTTCCACTTCTACCTTTATTGCTTCATTTTTCTCCGGGGAGAATTGTCGAGGTCGTTGTTGAATTGGTCGGTATGTAGGATCCACGCTTAGCCGATGAAGGGCTACCTCCTCGCTTACGCCCCTCATATCTTCCACAGTCCATGCGAACACATCAAGACTTGATTTTAACTGCTCGATCAACCGTGTTCGCTCCTCAAGGGAAAGTGTTGTCCCAATTTTGATCTTCTGCTCTGGAAAAGCAGGGTTGATGACGATTTCCTCGAGCTCATCCTCAGCTCAAAATTTTGGCTCCTCACGAACCTACAGTGTGTCCATTTCAATTTTTTCATCATTAGCCCGTTTTCGACGAGCATGCTTTGGCATTTTTGCAGCGGCCTTTTCCTGCTCACCAAAAGGATCATCAATCTCCATACCCTCTGGTTACGAACATTCCCCCTCTGAAATTACTGCTATACTGGCAGGGGCTTTCTTTCTACAATGATTTCTTCAGGGAATGGAGAGAACACAATTTTCTGTTTCTTCTTCTGTGTCTCCCGAACATACTCCCACATTGCTCTGGGTTGGCTGTGAAGAATCCCAATGCCAGTGTTTGTATAAAATTTTGCTCGCTGGTGGGGTACTGAGGCTACCATCTAGAAGCGAGCCATGGAGGGGATGCCCATGATGGCGTTGTATGGTGATTTTAGATCGATGACGAGGAAAGTTATGACTTCTAGCCTCGTATGCTCCCCATCACCTAGGTAAACTTCCAGTTCAACTGCGCCCTTGACACCCACCTTGTGATTTGTGAAACCTTCCAGAGTTCCCAAATAAGGTTTCAAGCGAGCATCAGTGAGACCGATCTCCTTGAAACAATTGTAATAGAGCACGTCCCGACATGCTCCCGTATTTACGAGCACTCGATGCACTTGCCAATTGTTAATCAGAGCTGATATAACCAAAGGCTGCTCGGAAGCAAGGGTTGTGCTCGCTAGCTCACTGCGAGTGAAGTGAATAGTCTGCTCGCCAAAGCAAGTTACTGGTGGCATATTCATCACCTTTGACAACGAGTAGATGTGTTTTCCTAGTTGAGTCGAGCTAGGTTCTTCCTCAAGAATGACGTTGACAACTCCATGTATCTGAGGGGCATTTCCTCCGTTTCCTCCGTTTCCTCCCCAAGCAGGAGGATCACGAAGATTGTTTCCATTGTTGTTTCCTTGCTTAAACCTATCAAGACGTCCTTGATTGATCAAGTGTTGAATTTCCTTTTTGAGAATGAAACATTCCTCTGTGACATGCCTCACATCGTTGTGATAAGCACAAAATTTTGTGTTATCCCGATACTGGGTTGTATCCGGATTCATAGGATAGGGAGTAGGAAGATCATTCTGGATCTGCATCATGATTTCTTCTCTTGAAGTGTTTAGGGGAGTGAAATGTAGCTCTCTGAATCATTGAGTGGGATCAGAAGTCTTGTTCCGATCTCTGCGAAAATTATTGTTATTGCCCGAGCTAGGAGCTGCTGCTGCCCCCGAGCTATTCTCTGCTTTCTCTTTACCCTTTCCCTTTCGGTCAGCTTCTGTCGAGCTAAATAGCTGAGCCCGAGCAAGCATCTCACCCTGAGTTGCTGGGGGATGCATTACCAATTCTTGTTTCAGGCCCCCACTTCGCATGTTATTTAGGAAACAAAGTGTGACCTCCCATTCCGTCATGCATGTGACCTGTTCGACCACCTTTGTGAATCGCTCCACATAACTGTGAGAGGATTCATCAACTCCCTGGACTACCTTGCAGAGATCGAAACGACTCTTCGGAAGAGCTTCAGCCGAGCCAAATTCCGCTAAGAACTTATCCCTCGGATCCTTCCATGTTGTAATAGATCCTCTTGGGAAACGTCCCAGCCAGCTCTGGGCTTTACCCTAGATAGCCCCTGCAAATGCCTTCATTTTTAAGGCTTCATTGCTAGCTACTAGGCCGACCTGTGCCTCAAATGAGCATAACCAATCTCCTGCCCGGGTTTTTCCCGAGTATTTATCAAAATTTGGGAAAACAGCCCCCTGTGCTAGAGGTGTGTTTTCGATCCAGTCCCATCAGGTCGTCGACCAACCTCCCATCCATCCATTCTAGCTTGCACAATTGCCAAAACCTCAGCCATTGTCTGAGGTTGAGCTGGTAATGGTGCCGATTATATCGGCCGAGCTACGCGGCCTGAGGTGCCTCAATCTGCTGTGCTTTAAGCTGCTGGGGGACCCTTGGTGGTCTAAGGGCCTCATGGTGATCTGCTCACCTGTCGTGCTCGCGACGAGGTGATGTCCGATGAGATCGATGAGAGTAATGGGACCGAGAGTGATAAGAACGTTCATGTTCATCTTTTCGACTCCGCCTGCTGGCCGGCTGTGACTCATCAACCATACTGTGCTCTTTGGCACGGCGTTTATCTCGCCCACGTCTTTCCTCATGGATTTCTACCGCATGAGTACCTTGATTGTTGCTGCCACCACTTTCCGCTCGATTTCGAGCTGCTGCTTGATCGATGGCCAAAGGGTGTCTGTGTGGGGCATGACCGCCGACACTAGGCACCCTTTCCACCATTTGTTGAGTACTAATAACGGGCACAACTGGAATTAACTGTTCCTCTATGGGAACCAGTGGCTGACCCAACGCAGCCAATTGTTGGTTCAGTATGAACATCCTGTTCAGGTATTGAGCCTGATTGCGAAGTGCCTGAGCTTGCGCTTGTTCATTCAGCGGGACAGGCTCTGCCACCTTATTAAGGCGAGCAGCCTCTCGACGTTGATTCAGTTGGTCACGTAACTCAACTGAATTAGGTCTTTGATGTTGCACCTGATTTCTCAAATCATGGTGGGGATGGTCAGCCTTGTCTGTTGGTGCATGTTGTACCGCTGCCTGTGATCTGGTCACTACTCCAATTGGGGGAAGCCCATTCCTAGGAAGCTGATCAGGTTGAGGAACCCCCTCAGGTTGGTTATTGATTGGTGGCCAATCTCCCTGATGCACAGACACATCCCCACTAACATTGATGCTTGCTCCAACATGTCATTTCCCGTTCTTAGCCAAGCTAACAAAGTATTTGATGAAATGGATTGAAGGTATGATCTTATAGAAACCTGTCAAAAGAGGAACACCTTAGTAGGAATGCAAGGCAGGGCCTCGCGAAACCCCTCAGGCGTGAGAGTAAGTATTAAGCTTGTAGAAAGCAAAATGACAGGGTTTCGGTGTGTAAAAGTGTGCGTACATTTGAAATGAAGCTTTATGAGGTATATATAGCCCTTTTGGGAGTGAAATTCGGGCTGAGTTATTATTATGGAGAGAATTTAGGCCTTTATGACCATAAATACGGGTTGACCGCGTAACTGACGGAGTCATGGCTTGAATCTCGGGCTCGAGAGTTATCTGCCGGTTATGCTCGGGATGAATATCTGGTTTATTCGAGCAACCCTGATCCCTGCTCGGTGATTGGTAAGAAGATTCCTGCTCGGGATATGTGTAGGATGTTTACCCCCGGTCATCCTGCTCGGGTGACCTCTTTCCTGGTCCCTAACATCCACGTGCATATCACGTGGAGGCTTATGTGCCTGGCTCGTGACCAGGATTTGGGCCGAGCTCATCAACTTCTTCTTCTCTAACTTGTTCTACTCCTTCCAGCTCTTCGTCGCTTGAATCACTTGAACTAGCTAGTTCAAATGTTAATTTCAATCCTGGTAAAGAGAAATGTGTTTGTCGATTGAGCTTAGCTTGCTTTGTTAATTTTCTTGTTGTCTTCCCAATCTTAGGATCATAAACCAATTTTCCTGTACAAGAAGATCGAGGCATAAAAAGAAACAAAACAGTAAATAAAATTCTAACTAA
Organism: Codonopsis lanceolata; assembly: GCA_013146195.2. Lineage (NCBI taxonomy): Eukaryota > Viridiplantae > Streptophyta > Magnoliopsida > Asterales > Campanulaceae > Codonopsis > Codonopsis lanceolata. Next base: position 141,445,910 of record CM028379.1, on the reverse strand, counting down.
GAAATAAATAACAAAACCGTTCCCCAGCAACGGCGCCAAAATTTGACGTGTGTCAAATCATCAAAGTTGATTCTCCTACATCCCTAATAACGAGTATAAGGTAAGTCGGGATCGTATCCACAGGGAACGTTGTACTTATTCTTTTTAGAATTTTATTAAGTAATTAAAAAATTAAATTGAGATTTTTAATTAACTAAGAATTGACTAACTGACTAATTAACTGAAAATTAAAGATTTTAATTTAACTAACAGATTAAAAACTTGATTAAATTCAATAAAGTAAAAGTCCAGTCAATGAACCAATTTCCATCTCGCATTTTATTTCTGATCATAGATGTAAAAATGTCTCATTTAATCACAAATAAACCGGTTATAAGTATCGACAAACGCCTAGCACCAAATCTTTCCTTACCATATTGATAATCAAGAGAAACTCGTTAACTATCGTCTATCTGAATTATAACCCTTGAGACACTTGTAAGATTTAATAATCACGACTGCATTAAGAAGAGAGAGACTCGATTCAAAGCCATGCATATTGAAGCAATATCATGTAACTAAGATTATCCGTTCCCGTAACACGGTCCGATTATGCTTGTGATACCTAAAAGGTGTATTACTCGCCACTTTGTTAAAACTGCGAACAATTATGAATCAACAGTGTTAACTAGCCATAAACTATTATGTTAATTAATATTCTGGCCACAAACATTAATTAAACACAATAATCATTCAACGTGCTAAATGGAGAACGAACAAATATTTGTAACGAAACAAGGATTAATTCCATTAGATCTCACAGAAGTAAAAATGTTGGAGATTTAATTGTTCATTGACTGGAAGAAAATAATTAACTACTAAACATAATTAAATTAACTTACAAAATACCAAGAATAAAATGTTCCAGCAAGTGATGTTGAACTAAAGAAAGATTACCACTTTTTCTACACTTTCTCTCCCAAAAATATGTGTTACTTTCCTCTCCAAGTTACTGCCCTCTTCCAGCAAGTGCCAGCCTCTATAAATGACCTCCTTTTCTTCCCACTAAGGCAACTTCTTGGCAGTTTTCTATCACTAAAAACTACTATTAACTTCCTAAAACTACTAAATAACTACCCAAACAGTTTTCCTTTTACAAAGAAATAAGTTAGGAAGAGAAAATAGCTCTCTAATTTCCCTAAAAATCACTGACATCCTTCAAAGAAGTTGAACATCAGCTTCGATTTCGGAAATTAAATAGCACATGCCTATGCGACACCACATAATTTTGTTTTCTTGCAATCCAGCACTTTTGCTTAGTTTCCCTCTCTTGTCAGCTCCTATCACACCTACAATCATTAACAAGCACAAAGCAACCAAAAGTGTAATATTTACTCTATAATTAATCACAAGATCGACTAACAATATCACACAATTGTGCTCTTATCAGTAGGCCCTGTCGTGTCGAACTCGTTTAGGAAGCTCTTCCTGAGTGTTTCCCAACTGCCAATTGATCCGCGAATAATTCTCCCCAACCAAGCTTGTGCCTTGCCTTGGAGAACGCCCTCGAAAGCTTTCATCTTAAGTGTTTCGACGTCCGTAACCATCCGGACTGTAGCCTCAAATGACCTGAGCCAATCGTTTGCCCGTGTCTTCCAGAAGTATTTTTTGAATTGAGGGAAGGCTACTCCTTGTGCAGGTGGCGCGTTCTCGATCTCTGAGGTGAATAGACTACCCTCTAGCAGCTTTGTGGCTCCGTAACCGGGCTTGGTCACGGCTATCTTAGCCATTTTCTTGGTCATGTCTTTCTTTATGGCCTCCATTTTGTCGGCCAGCCGCTTCTCGGTGTCTACCGTGAGCTTGGAAGAGGTAGTGCATGACGAGCCTTTTGAACGGGCATCCTATGACCGCTGATTGTCCCCTCCGGTGGATTTTGGTGGCCGCGTGGTCTTTGTTGAACGAGATGCATCAGGGGAATATTTGGCCATGGTGGGATATTAGGTTGGATCATAGGAGGCTTCAACCTCCTGGTCGACTCGAGCCCTGTGCCTTGGTCGTTGTTCGTCTGCCTCGGCATACTCATAAGCTCTGCGGCAATCGTTCCCCTCTACCCGGGCATGATTCTCATGCTTGTGATGATGATGATGGCGAGGCGGGATGTGGCGATTGTTTCTACTTTCCGCCTGATGGTCAACCTTTCGTTCGTGAGCATCCTAATCTGATACTATGTGAACGACAGATGGAAGTCATCTGCTCCGGGCAGGTAGGTGTAGTGGGGCATAGCCACCATTAACAGGGACTTGATTGCTAAGAGTGGAGAATGTGAGCTCAGCAACTGGCACCGGGGCCTGGCCCAAAGCGAGAAGTTGCTGATTGAGCGTAAACATTTTGTTGTAATAATATGCTTAGACTTGCAGGGCAGCAGCCTGATGTTCAGCTGTTAGTCTGGGCAGATCCGCCTGGCTAGCTTGACCATTATCTCGTTGCCGATTAAGCTGGTTTCTTAGATCCTTGGCGCGAGCTTGCTGCTCGTTGATCACCTTGTGGGTATCCCGATGGCTTTCTTGATTCTGACCAGCATGGTGAGGAAATTGATCCTCCTTAATATAGGGGGCATCATCGCCATGAGCTGCACGCCAAACAACTATCGTTTGATTTCTCGACTGCGCTCCCTGTTGGGGTGCCTTTAGTGGCAAATCACTGAGTGCAAGCAAGCAGTGGCTGGTTCTAGTCGACTGGCTTGCAGCCGGGTGGTTGCTAGTGGTGGCGTGATGATTGCTACCCTTACCAGCTATTATTGTGATATTTTTTTTCGGAAATCAACCGGAAAAACATATGAGAAAGCTTTAGAGTTTTGAATTCCCGGCAATGGACCAAACTGATGATGCAAAAATCAGCCTTGGGCCATCCAATTGATGCGTATGATATCTGGGCTTGATTGTATGGATTTGATTTCTTCACAACATGTCTAAAAACACGAAAACACCTTAGTTGGAGTGCAAGGCTTGGCCTCGCGAAACCACTCTGGCGTTGAGTAAATATCGTGTGAGAGTCAAAAAGTAATTTGACAGAGGTTTAAGGTTGTAAAGAATGTGTGTACCTTGTTTAGGGTTTATGGAGGGGTATTTATAAGTCCCCCAATGATATATGGTCCTTATGGGATTCAATTTCATAGTTACCTAGTGGGTTTAAGAGGAAACTCCTAAATTATAGGTATGATAGGCGACTGGTCGCGAGAATGTCGGAGCAATATGACAAGTGCTCTACTCGGATAAGGAAACTCTTTGACTTGTCTTGGAGAGCAAGTCTCTAAGATTCCTTGTTCGATGTTTGTCCAGGTGAGCATGGCTCTGCCTGGCTGCATGGTACAAAACTGGTGATGATAAGTATGATTCCCAAGCATGGCCGCCTGGTCAGACAGGCAAGGCCTGTGCTCGGCCAGGCTTGGATGGGATGTATCCATGATCTCTGCTCGGGAACCTCGCTAGTTCTACCCGCTAACCTCGTGGGTTCCATGTTTACGAGCTCATGATTGACACGTGATGATCGCTCGTGCTTTGCTCGTGATCGATTTTAGGCCGGACACATTTGTTCGAATTTACCTAGGTCAAGTATCTCCAAATAATTTCACTTGATACTACTCGCCAATCAAATAGTGGTGTACCAACTATCGAGCATGGGTTGATCTATGTAGGCTTATGTGGTGTTATAGGACACCACTCAACGCTATATGTAGTAATATTTTGAGCACTTGTATGCAAAGTTGAGATTGTGGAGTTGGTTTAAGAGTTGAGTTAAAGTCCTTCCTTGAAAATTATTTGAAGTTTTTATATTTGTAGTTGAAAATTATTTGTTTTGTATTCTCTTCATTTAATTATATTGAAGTTTATTTTTGTTCTCTTTGTTTTTTTTTTTTTAACAAAAATGAATCAATTAAAACCATAAGAAAACCCAAGTAGCCATCTTAATTATTTTGTAGTTGAAATATATTATTGTATTATTTGTTGATGTTTTTTTACCTATGCAACATCCTTTTGACGTCAATGAAAAAAAAAATATCTCATTCGTTTCAAAATTATTGTCCTGTTTTTCTTTTTCATCCGTCCTAAAATAATTGTCTTGTTTGAAATTTTTATTTTTAGTACAACATTTTTACCACTTTATCCTTACTTTTTCATCATACTTTAATTATGCGTCACATACACATGAACTTTAAAATAAACTACACATCAAACTAATTATTAATAATCTATTCAAATATATTTTTTAAAATCGTGGATCAAATCAATCCATATGATAATTTTAGGACGTAGGAAATATAAGAAAACCCATGTAGCGACACTCTCTCTCTCTCCGAGAAAAAAATATTGGATCCGCCACTAGTAGCGGTTAAAATCATATATTCACTCTTGCTATCAAGGTGCTGAAATTAGCTATGATCTGTTCTCTCTTCACTCTTTTCCCTGTCACCATCACATCATATATTCTATCTGCAACTTGATCCAACTTTCTTACTTGCAATTTATATTTAAGGAAACATATCACTGTTGAGAATGATGGGCTTGATAGAAAGCCTAAAATATGGAAAAGTTGGACCTAATTCATTAGTATATAATATTCATTTTAACCTTTCCTTGTCACTGAAAGGATAAGTTAATTAAACCAAGCAGGGCATTAGGTAGCACAATCCCAATCTTACTTTGTACAAGTATGAAGTAGAGGCAACCTATTGTGAAGATCTTCTATGAACTCAATAGTGTACAATCAATAAAACTTTATTGCAAGAACTTGGTTAAAACAGTCTTTTGGATATTTTTTGTAAAACAGATCATTATTATCCGACCAATCGTGTGTTGAATTAAGCTACGAGAGAGTGAGACTTCATCTTACGAATTAAGGTCCGTAAGACGATCGTATAGGAGACCTACTCAAACTTTATATGGGAGAAGAGCAAAATCACCATCTAATTCAAGATAATATTAGTATTAGTAACATGTAGTCAAATAGACTTGGAGCAATCTTCCCCAAATGAATTCAAAGGTTTCAACAACATTTTTGCCCTTCCTAACAGCTTATATCACATTAACTATGTTGAGGACAGATATCTGCTAAGCAATAGTTTTGACCTGGATGGATTGGAATAAAGTTGGGGCTGCACGAGTTGGAATAATATCTGAGACTACCAAAACGGAGTCTCCTTCTTTCACCATCCCCTTAGCTTTTAAGAGATCAATTGTATTCGCTATGTTAGCTTCCATTTCATCTGATAAATCAACCAGGAGAGGTACGACCCCCCATTGCAAATTGAGAGCCATTCGGGTATTGTTATCGTTTGTGAATGCAAATATGGGGGGATTTGGGCGGTTGCGTGACAGGAGTGAGGCCATGTGTCCGTGCTTCGTGTACACGAAGATTGCATCCACCCCAAGGTTGTTAGCTGCACAAAGAGAACCAGTGAGGGTGCAATACAAATAGATGTGTCCAGATGGGTGTGGTCTGAACATGCATGCGCGTCTGTGTGTGTGTGTGTGTGTCTTCATCTAGAAAGTTGTGGATACGAAGAAGTACCCATTTCCACAGCACAATTGCATATCTGCTCCGCAATTTGATCAGACAAGGATTCTCCAAGTTGACGCTGATGAAGAATTTTTTGCTGATTCTCCTCGCGACACCATAGTTCCATACGGGTGCTAGCCATCCGCAAGGCAGAAAGAGCCTTCTCTCCATATGAGCCAATTGCTGACTCACCAGAAAGCATTAGGGCATCAGCATACTGTCGAACAGCTTCAGAAACATCTGCAACCTTTTTATAGGAAAGAAAATTGTCAGCAGTGAGATATCAGATCAGCATGTGCAGCACAAAGTCCACTTTTCTTAATCTAATTATGCATACGTGAAACCAAAATTAGTACATTTAAAATGATAATTTGACAAAGTATTTTCACTGAGAAAAGATTCTGATTGCAATTTAGATTTTCCGTGTTTGTGGTAGGGATTCATGAGTCATCCTTTCAGTGTCACGAGGTGTTGAAGACACCGGTGAAGTCTTTTCAAAAGAAATGAACACAAGGGTCAATGACAACCTCAACAGAATAAACTCCATTGTATTCTCACCATGATTTTGGTGGACTGCAATAAAAACTCGTTACACAATGAGTTTTGCAGTGATAACATGTTCTAATTCAATTGTTTTCCAGTCTTATACCCTTCATTTGAAGCATCTCTCTCTCTCTCTCTCTCTCTCTCTAACCTATCTTTAAACAATAATTGGAAGAAAAAAATGAAAAGGGAGCACCTTTTGAGTTTGGCGCAATAAGCAGCAAGAGACGATTGTTAAATTTGAGGGTCAATAAAATTGAAAATCTCTGAATGGAATAATACCTCGGCTCTTGTTGGTGTGGGATATTCAACCATTGACTCCAGAAGTTGTGAGGCAATAATCACTGGCTTGTTCAGCTCCCTGCAGACACGAGTAATTTCCTTTTGCACACTTGGAATCTGTTCAAGCGGTATTTCAACTCCTAGGTCACCTCTTGCCACCATGATTCCATCAGAAGCCTCAACAATTTCTTCCAATTTATGGAGAGACTCCAAACACTCTATCTTCGCCAAAACTTTAATGAATCTGGATCATCAAAAAATTTGTCACATATTACAGAAGGTAACCTTGGGATGCATTTCTAATGCCTAAGATAAGACTATTGGTCATATGAAAATTACTTGGATTTAGTGGATAGGTAATTCTTTAAATGCTTGACAGCGTCAGCATCTTTTACAAAGGACATGGCAATAAAATCAACGCCTTCGGAAATTCCAAACTCAATGTCAGACCAATCCTGTTGATCATACAGCATAAATCAAAGATTAGCATAAACTGGAATTGGCCTATCATGACATTCATACTATGTTGAATTTATAGACAGTATCACGAACATATAGCCCTTGATTCCATCAACTCGTAATTAGAAACAGTACTTATCAGCTGATTGGCAGATAGTCACAGAATCCTGTAACTATCCCTCGGATCCCACAATTAAGGGCTATGAACCAAGTGATGCCACAGTTAGAAAAGGAAGAGGCATCAAGAAAGAGTAAGACACTAACCTTGGTTGATAAACTTGGGAGCTCATTATTTTTCTCAACAAGCTTTCCATCTCTCCAGAAGCTCAATTTGGCACGAGGCAGAAATAGCCCCGGGTCAGTGCACCTACACCTTAAATCATTCCCAATTCTTTCTATCACTTCAAATGTCGCCATTCCTCCATCGATAACAATTTCATCACCAACTTTGATACCTGAGAGAGAGATTGGGCTGATATTATTCTTTGTGATCAGAGTAAGTTATAAGCTTGCTAAAGATATGAATTAATAAGAGTATTAGTTCCCAAACCTTCAGCAAATCCTTCATAATTTGCTTCAACTGTAAATGGACGAGAACCCTCAAACTTTTCATTAGTAAAAAACCAGATTGAGCCATCCTACATCGGCAACATCAATAAAACACCATCAAAATCAAAACTTTCACTCTTTTATAGAAAATAATCAATTTAGTCATAGTAAAAATCAAGTTAGATTTTCCTCAACTATCTCTAACCAATCCTAAGATTATAAAAAGTAACCAATTATGGGGTTGTGTTATTTTACCTCTGCTTTGACAGAGGAAGGAGCCCCATGATCAACTACTTGAATCTGACTACCTTCAGTATCAATCATCAGAGACACACAAAACCCCTTTTCCTCATTCAACTTCTTAATCTTCCTAATGACATCTTGATGCCACTCCCTAGTGTTATGACACATATTAAGCCTAGCCACATTCATCCCTCCCAATGCCAATTTCTCCAACTCTTCCTCGGAACAGCATGCAGGCCCAATCGTACACACAAGCTTAGTCTTCCTCAACCCCAAAAACCCCTTCTCCCTCAAACCTTTCTCCTTCACCACATCAAACCCCAAAGACCCCTCAAAACTCTTCAATTCCTCCTCCACGCCCACTTGCATCAACGCCTGGGTAATCCCAACATTGCCTTTCCCCTTCAATTTCCCCCCATAAAAACTCATTCTTTTGGAAAAACCCGAAATCCCAATAACCCTCTTCTCAAAATTGGGTGTTGGGCTTTTAGCAAGAAGATTATTAGGCATAAGACCAAAATCACCCATGGCAGCCATGGAAATCGAGAACAAAATTCAAGGATATGCTCAAATGAATTGAATTAGGCAGTTAGGTGTGATTAGAGAAGAAGAAGAAGAAGGCTTTTTTTGTATCTTTGTTTGATGAAACAGAGGTGGGTATGTTTGTAATCTCCGTTGGATTTTGTAAATTTGGTAGGGAAAGGTTTTCGGGGATTACAAGGAGAGGAACAAGAGTTAGGTTTAATAATAGTAGTAGGTTGGAATATTCCATGTTACTTGGGGGCTGACTGCAGTATGTATAGTTGTGGAGAATAAAGAAAAAGAAACCCTAGTTGGGGTTGGGGGTTGGGGTAGGCAACTACTACTGTACTACTAATGCAAGCTGTAACTGTGTCTGTTCTCAATTGGACAGAGTATGAACTTTGAAAGAAAGAAACTGGCGGTATTTGGTTGGGGGCCAAATTTAACGGTCAACTACCCTCTTGTAGGGTGGCTTTCCGCTATTGTGAGCCACAAGACTAACTGCACTCATTTATGAATCACGACCCAAACACCCTTTTTCTCTTTTCTCTTTTTCCTTTTTAGTATTATTATTACTCCGTATTACTTTTTGGATTATGGTTAGCCTTTTTCAATCTTTGATTAGGCTACCCCTTTTGAGGGTTGACTCTCCACAAAACGAGTTCAGTCGTTTGTTTGAATTTAAACATAGTTTTTTTTTCTTCTAAAATCGTTTGAAAAATTATTTTGATAAATAAAGTAGTTGTAAACATAACATATTTTTAAAATATTTTAAATTGAATTATTTTAAAACTCTATACATTTTTAAAACGATGTATTTTCAAAATGCTACATTAAAACAATTCTTTAAAAATATATTATATTTTTCATGAACTTTTTTTATCAAAGCGTTCCATCGAACAAGCATCAAACACTCTTTAAAAAACGGGGGGAGTAGTTAATGCTTGGCGTCAATGGGTTGCGAGAGTTTTTAATACATTGGTGATAATTTGCAATAATTGTAATTACAAATTTTTTGGGCATTTGTTAGAAAAATCCCTATTTTAGATATAATGTACTCCTTTCACCACAACACGAAAAAAAAAAATCAAATTTTGGGGTAATTAAACAATTCTTTATTGATATTTCATTTATTTTCATTTAGTTTGAGGAAATCTATAACTATTATTAAAACAGAAGCCATAACTGTCACGTAATGACTTTTTATAAAAAGCTAAAAGTTTTAAAGAGATTATATATTGTCACATGTCACCTTCGAAATGGTAAAAAAAAATTCTTTTTTTTTTAAATCGATTAATTTAAGATAAAATTCTAAATCTAATTTGATAAGATAAAACAGATTTATGATATAGTTTTACGAGAAAATTTATAATATAAATTTAGGATTTTGTTTTTATATTTTTCAAATATCGCTTAATTAAACTAGATTTTATCCTATGTAATTTATACAAGTTTAATTTGACTGAAACTCTTCAATTTTCATCTCTTTTCATTTTCATAATGTTTAATTTAGACAAACTATCGACATGATAATTCTATATTATTTATTCTACTAATCTATATTTATAAATTATTAATTACTAATCTATTGATTATTATTGACTATTATTACAACAAAAACCGATGCTGCCACATGATGACTTTCTGTTGAACGCTTAAAATTTTAAAGGAATTATGTTCTTTCACATGTCACCTTCTTGTGAAGTTGTAATTTTTTTTTTCTTTTTTTGCTACCAAAAATTAAAACCGAATAGATTTTAAAACTGTATCTCCTTTATACATGGTAAAAGTTTTTTTTTTACCATTTTTTGCTGCCAATATCGATTAATACCAGATATATTTGATTTAAATGCGTTTCACTACATTAGGACTCCAAATTTTTATGGTAATTTTTTTGCGGATATATTTTATCAATTCTTATAGGTTTTAATCTTTTAATTACATGACTATGTGATCAATTTTGAATATTTACCTTATTTTTAGTTTTTTTCAAATTATTCTATTTAAAAAAACTAATTATTAATTACAAGTTTAAAAAATCATCTTATTATAAACAACTTTTGCAAAAAAAAAAAAAAAAAGAAGAAGAAGAAGCTATTAAAACAATGCATATGGTACTAAATATATCTATATAAATTCTTTTATTTTCTGTCAAAAATTAAAATCTGATAGACTTTAAAATGAGTGCGTCCTTTTGTAAATCCAGTTAGCAACTGACAAGGCTAGAGGGGGTGAATAGCCTTTTAAAAAACTTTGAGGGTAGTGTTGAGAAACTTTAAAAGTTGCAGCGGAATAATGTAATTTTGTCAGTCAGCTGATAATGTGTCAGCTGACTGATGTTTCAAAGAAACTGACACTGATGGAGAATTGGTTAGCTGGCTGACACAATTTATTTTCTTTTGAAAATAGATCACTGAATATAAAGAATGAACTGAAGAACGATTTATCAAAACAATTGAGTAAACAGTTTGTGAAATAACTGGCTGACACTTAAGTAGATTAAGACTTCTTAAGTGTTTGATCAGTTTATAAGAACCGATGAAATATAAGACAAAGGAATTGAAGTGGTTCACAGTAAAAACTACTACGTCCACGTCCAAGTTGGTTAAACTTGGATTTTTTAAGTGCACTAATATTATTAAAAATCTAAGTGATCTCTAATGGATCAGTGTACAACAAAGACCAATGTTTATGGAGTATGATCGAAATACAATTACACTCGTGAGACAATTCAACTGATTTCTTAAAGAATATGAAATAAGTAATTCAATGAATGTCTAAACAATAATTAGAAAATAAATAATAGTGAAGTATATCTAGCTAAGTTATAAAAACTGAAGCACTTTAAGTGAGTGGTTTGCTTTGAGAGCATGAATGCTTCGCTATTTTTCAAGTGATTCCTGCGAGTATTTATAGATAAACTTAAAGTGCAGTCCGTTAGGAACACATTTGAATTTGAAATGTGTTTTACAATTCAGACATATTTTCTCACAAGATCATAGAGATTTTGTTATAGAGATAGCGAACATAAGATCTATCAAAACACAAAATAGAAAAATTGTCAGTACCAGGAAATGTTTAAGCAAAGAATGTAAAGAAGCTGACACTTTAAAACTAGGGTTAGCTGTTTCTAACTGACGAACAGGAAAATACTGCAAGCTGACCAATACTTTTTAAGAATTTATAAGTTTTTGACTGACAAAAAGTAGAATGATTTTAACCAAATTTAATTAAGGCAAGATTCAACATCTCTATACATGGTAAAACATTTTCTTGTTTTTTTACCAATTTTTGTTGTCAAAATCGGTTAATGTCAGATAGATTTTATCAACATTTGATTTTAACGTGTTTCAATTGATTAGTACTCTAAATTTTAATGGTAAAAGTTTTTTTTTTCGGATAGATTTTATCACATTTGATTTAGATGTGTTTCAATTAATTAAAACTCCTCAATTCTTATGGTAAAAGTTTTTTTACCATTTTTTTGCTTGCAAAATCGGTTTGTACCGAATAGATTTTACCACATTTGATTTAGACAAGTTTAATTTGATTATAACTCCTCAATTCTCATGGTAGAAGCTTTTTAATTTTTATTATTTTACCAAGACTCGGTCACTTTAAAATATATTTTATTCAATTTGATTAAACATGTTCCACCAATACCACAAACAACCACTATAAAATAACTTGCAAATTATATTTACAAAATTCGCATGAATTTTTGGTTTGATGATTCGGTGTGATCTCACGTTATTTATTTATTAATTATGTGGATATCTTGTTGTTCATTCAAATATCTTGCAAATTCTATCTACAAAATTAAATTTGAGAAACAACATTAAATCAATCGTGCATCGCACGGATAATAACATAGTGAAACTATAAAATTTGGTAACAACTAAAAGTTCTGTTAATTAATTCTCAAGTAAGATAATTGAACTATTTTTCGAATTTAACATATATCATGTGGACATAGTTTCTCCATATATTTATGTCACGTGAATGTTACCGTTGGAATTAAAGTGCGATGTAAAAAAAATTTATACACAACATCTGTTACTCATAATTTTTATCTTGATATTTTTAGATTTTGCTTGGTCATATAAAAAATTATATGCTATGGATAAAAAATTAATTATCAAAGAATCACCAACTCACCTACAATATTCTTTTCACGATAATTGCGGTAATATACTAATATCTATTAAATATGACTAGTATTTATGTTCGTGCCTATGGTACGGCGCAAGTAGAGGAGAATGTTAATATTGGAGGGTGTCAATATTTAAATAAATAAAAATATATTTTAATCATGTTTCAAAAAGAGTTTAAATTTTTTTTGTGTGTATGGTAACATACAGGTATTCTAGCCCAAAGTGTTTATGAATATGTTCAATAAAGAAAACTCAAACTTACAAAATAACCAATTTAAAATTAACACATTTTAGTAATCAATTAAAATAATATGATCATCCAACACTAGAATAAAAAGTAAAAAATTACTTTTGTAAGCAAAATCAATCATCAAATATTGTTATTTAAGAAAAAAAGAAAACTAACATGAAGAAATACATTGTTTTTTTTTTTCAATAACTATGTACACATTCCCTCCAATCCATCCTTAAAAAATTGTCATACTTTTCTTTTTTATTTGTCTTAAAGTAATATTTTAATTTCATAAAATCTAGCTACATCCATTGGAATATCGAAAACTTTTACCGATAAGTAACAAAATGTAAATATAAATTTTTACCCTTAATTAACTTTTTTACCAATTAATTTAAAAGTATATCCTGACCTAGTAATGCTGCAGCGTTTCCTAATTAACTTTTACTAGTGAAAAATAGAGATTAATTTAAATAACAAAACATGTTATTGGGTGTAATTAACTTTTACCAGTAATTAACTTTTACCAATTAATTTAAATAACAAAATCAGTTATTGACATAATTAACTTTTAACGGTAATTAACTTTCTTGGTTGCTATCAAAATAGGTTGGACATGTTGGGTTAGCTCATCCCGCCACCTAAAAGAGGTGGGTTGAGTTGATATTTTTTAGGCCCGCCACTTTTTTGGGCTAGCTCGTCCCGCCTCGCCAAATTGCGGGTTGAAGTGGGTTGTGGGTTGACTCGCCTAAAGTTGTCAAAAAGGCTTGGGCCTGTTGGGTTAGCCCGCCCTGCCACCTAAAAGAGGTGGGTAGGGCGGATTTTGCCGCCATATTTTTTCGTTTTTTATGGCCCCGCCCGCCAAATGATGGGTTGAAGTGGGTTGTGAGCTTAGAGCTGTTAAAATGGGTTTGGCCCATTAGGCTGATCCGCCTTGCCACTTAAAAAAGGTGGGTTGTGTTGAGAAAATATGAACTCGTTAGGGGGTGGGTTAAACGGGTTGATTCCGCGACGGGTTGATTTGTCATATACTAGTTTCAAATAAACAAATCACAAGTTTGAAACAATTATTTTAAATCATTTTAACTCAAAATGTAAGATTATTTTTTATATCTGAAATATTAGTAAATCATTTTGAATTCGTTCAAAAAGTGACTCTTATAGCAACTAAAGATGTCAGAATAAGGTATATTAACTGTAATATTTACAGAAAAATGATTATAATAACATACAAAAAGAATAATGATAAAATAGTTTCTTACTTCTATTTTTTTTCTCATTTTATACTATTAATATTAGAGAAAATTGTTAGAAAACACTATTAAAAATATAATAGTAGAAAATATAATTATTTTAATGAATTGTGACATAATTTTGTGTTATTTACTTATTATTTTGATTAATTGAAAAAAAAGTTGGTGGAATATTAGCCCGCCTAACCCACGACCCAAGATGGGTAATTGGCAATTTCTCGACCCAACATATTTCATGGGTTGGTCCGACCCACCCGCCAAATTACGGGTTATAACGGGTTGCAGGTTGGCATGTCCCGTCAACCCACCTTAACAGCTCTAGATATTATCCAATAAATTAAAGATTCATAGTAATGATATGTGTGCAGTGTGCACCACGATCAATAGCAATGCATTATAATATCAAAATGGTACAAAGTGAACTTCACATTTTAAAACACTTTGACACTAAACACTACTCCCTCCGTCCCATATAAATATTCCTAGTGAGTAAAACACAAGGATTAAGAAATGTAATTAATGATAGGATGTAAAATATGTTGTGACAATAATACCCATCACACACCTTCTCTCCCTCATTAATTATACACATATTACACACACTCTCTCTCTAGAATGTGTAATAATTATAGATTAAATGAAGGGATATATTGCAAGATTGATGAAGCTTTACATCAAAGTCATTAGGAACATTAGTTGGGACATCCTAAAATAGAAAGTAGGAATATTTATCTGGGACGGAGGGAGTATATTGTACCGCTATTAATCATGGTGTATTATTACGTGATGCCCCAATTAGTTCGTAGTCCTTGCATATGCCTGATCAAAACATAAATTATTTGAAAATAGAAATCTTTCTCAATATAAATTTCAGCTAGGAGTAACAATCAGCATTAAACTACTTACATAAAATATGGTATTATTGCAATAATTACCGAATCTAATGTTAAATAAGATTATTAGTAGTATTTTTTATGGAATGGATGGTGACATTTTTGAATTAGCCAGTCGCAAATCTCTTTTTGGGTTCTATAGACTTCAGCTTGGCTACACCTTAGTCCTTCCTGCCCCTTTTTTTACAGAATGTTCGGTTCTGACACTGACCTCACCAACCAAAAAAACAAATAACAACGGTCAAATTTAAATTAAAAAACACAATTCAAACATGGTGGCAGTGGCAGTGGACATGCGTGAGCGTGAGACGCACCGCACGCACCTAATAGAATTATGAAAGAGAGTGGTGCGCCACACTCTTTTCCCCACCAGCTGTCTCTATCTCTTTCTGTTTAGAAATTTCTTATTTTGATTAATTTAAGAATATTTTACGGAATTTTTTGATTTGTATTTTATCTTCTCCTCTTGCCTTCTTTTTTTTCCCTTTAAATAAAAAATTTGTACGAGTTAACTTGTGTGCACTCAATTTAATCTATTTTAGTATTTTTTCGAGCAAGTTCAAGATTGACCCCACAAGTAACCTATATATTATAGGGGTAATCTTATCTAATAAAGACTCAATTTTATAAAATGATGCGACATCTTACGTGTCATATCGTTAACATAACTTTTTAACTTATAGTGGAGCCCATAAAATGTCAAATAAGATGACACATTGGAAACCACATCATTTGGTGCACAAAATTGAGTGCTAATAGAGTGACTCTAGCATTACTCATATTATAGTAACTCTAAGATGGTTGCCACAAAAATTTAATTCAAAGTAATTTTTTTAAGAAAACATGGACGATACTTTGCAAAATTTTATTAAATAAAAATAAAACATTCAAACTTGAGGGAGACAACTAGCTTTGTCCTTATAAATGAGAGGATAGATTAGTCTAACCTTGAAAAAGAAATACAAAGCAAAAAGAAACTAATCTATTAACTATAACTAAAACAGAAGCCGCTGCTGCTACGTGGCAACCTTCTATGATATGATAATAATAATTTTTAATTTAATATAAAATAATTTATTATGTAAACATTATCTCTCACTTACAAGATTTTATCAAATCTCCTAATATCATGATATATCATCACTGTTATTATCACGTTGACATCTGATTTTTCTCCCACATAATCCATCTATCCGTTATCTATGAATCTATAATATATATATATATATATATATATATATATACTAGTCTTTGTGCCCGTGTCCATGGCACGGCGCGAGTAGGAAAAAATAAATCAATATATATTTTAATCATGTTTCAAAAAGAGTCTAAAATTGTGTTTTATATATATTTCATTAAATAATTAAAAATGTATTAAACAATAAAAAAATAGTCTTAACAATATTCTTGGATATATCGACATTTATTCTAATACTGACATATCCCATAATTGAGAACGATGTATTAAAAAATATATTAAAAATTAAAATAAAAACAGTAATAAAAACAATTTTTTAGAGTGATTTTAACAAAATAAAAAAACGAACATATTTTGTAAGAAAAACCCAATAAGGGTTGTGCGGGGAATAAATTACAGTCCGTGCCCGTGCACATGACACGACGCGAGTAGGAAGAATAAATCAATATATATTTTAATCATGTTTCAAAAAGAGTCTAAAATTGTGTTTTATATATTACAGCCCGTGCCCGTGCCCGTGCCCGTGCCCCAATAGATTAACTTGGGTGCTCCTTGAGTAGGCGCTAACAATATCATGTACCAGTCTTTTGTATCTTTTCACGCATTACTAATTAGAATGAAACATGTGGCTTATTTTCGTGATAGATTTTTTACGCCTTTAAGCTAATGAGTTTGAAAAAAAAAACAAATTAATTTAGATTTTGATTACAGAAAAAAAAATAGCTTTTGCTTGTTGATGAATTTACAATAGTTTTTTTTATTTAGTACTCCTAATATTTTCGAAATCAAATCTAAATAATTTTTTTATTTTTTTTCTTCACCTCAGCAAGAATCTTCTTACCAAAAAAATCACATACATATCTTAATTTTAAACTGTAAAAGGAGGAGAAACCCATTGGAATTAGAAGACGCGAACTGCCAGAGAAACACTCGGAAAGGAAAGAGGAGTTGTAGTTGTATAGGGAGAGGGGGACGCAGAGGGACCGTTTGATATAAAGTAAAATAATCAATCTCAGCCGTTTGATATAAAGTAAAATAATTAATCTAAGCCGTTTGATATAAAGTAAAATAATCAATCTCAGCCGTTCTTTATCCCACTGAGCTCTATTGTATAATATATATATATATATATCTTATAAAAAAACTTTATAATCAGAAATAGCACAACATGGATATTTTTAATAGTAGAGATTTTAGGTGAAGGCACCTCCTATCCAAACTAGATAAATTAGAGTTTGGATAAGAAATCCTACTAATTCAAATTCAAATCCAAAATCTTTTGCTGATAAAAAGTGAAAACATTATCCTAAATGCCACCAATGTCATTGACTTTATCCTTTAATCATTGAATTGAACCCAAAAAATACATTTCATCACATCCATCAATCTTTACATATAACCTACAAGTTTCAAAAGAGAAAGAAAGAAAAAAAAAAGATGGCCGCCAAAGGAGGAACAAGCTCGGGAGACTATGTTGATGGTAGAGAGAACATGACACCCTTTAACTCCCTAATCTTGGCCTCTTGGGGTATTTTATTTACATATGTTGCTTTAATATATTCTTATATATTATATACGCTTATTACAAAAATTGATATTTTGAGTTTATGTAATTTAAGATTTTGTAGAACATTATATAGAATAATAAATATTACACTTTTAACGTTGTGCTCCACCACTCAAAAGCATATGAATCAAGACAACTTGAAGAATTTTTTCTTCATATCTTCGGTGATAATGCATCGTACACATATGTGCCAAAATCGTTATATAATAAGAACAAAACTCGTGTTTTCTCTTGGATTTGCAGGTACGCTTAACAGGTGTATTAGAAATGAAGGCTATATCATACACGATTAGCAACCTGCAGAACGAGGAAATCTATGAAACTCTGGTGGGGAACAACACTAGAGCAAATAACCGCGATCACTTCCTAACATACTACCTTGACCTTGATATTGATGGTAATGGAAACTCATTCATCAAAATCAAGTTGAAGACAATGAGGGTAAATGATGCTAATATCTCTTCAAGAAAGAGTTAATATTGGAGAGTAGTTGAAGAAACAACAAAAACAGAAGCTGAGGCTAGGATTAGGCTCGACTTGGAGCCAACAAAGCTTTTAGAGGTAAATCCAAATAAGAGGACAAAGTGGGGGAATCATGTGGGATATCAATTGCCTAATCTCATGGAAACCGGCAATTTCTCTAACGATGATAACCTGCAATATGTATATTCAATACAATATGAAATATATTTTGAGACAAAGCGAGTAGTATCCAATGGTGGCGGGGAGGGGATAACTAGGGGTGAGCTTGGTCCGGTCCGGTCCATTTTTTTGGAAAAATTGAGCAAACTAGGACCAGACCAATAGTCCAATTCTTAAAAAATATAGAACCAGGACCAACCCAATATGTCTGAGAACCAATACATTGGTCCGGTCCAGAACCAATTGAAGACGTACGAGAACCAGGACCGGACCAATACGATGCGTATTTTTGATCAAGATGATTACTAGATTTTCTAAAAAACAATGATCAATAATTAAATCATGTTCTTCCTTCATACAATATTTTGTTGGGTTCGTTGTTCTTGTGAAAATAAACTAAAGGTAAAAATCATTACTTCCAAATTAATAAAGAGAAATGAAAAAGAAAATTGTAAGGAAATTTATTGCAAGTCATCTTCCTCTCTGATCCCCTTATGGTTAATTTAATTAATTTACAGGTAACAATCTTTCAAACTAATACTCCGTAATGTTTAGAATCACAAAAAGAGGCAGGAAATTAATTAATAGGGAAGAATAATGTTTTCCCTCCTATTTTCTCTTTAGTCAAATAAGGAAACTTGGTTGAATATTGAATCAAATTATTATATATTTTCTTTAGGTTGTAAGTTGTATCCCATTTATTATCTTCTTATCAATATATATCAATATATATATATATATATATATATATATATATATATATATATATATATTATACTATATTAGTATATTATATATAATAAAAAAATAATAAATACACATTGTCCAGTTCGGTCCGGTTGCTTTTGGTTTGGAAGACCGACCCAATTGTCCGGTTCTCAGTAAAAATTGATCCTGACCAATCCAAAGTATTGGTCCGGTCCATTTTTGACTGGTTCGGTCCGGTTCCATTGGTCCGGTTCGGTTCCGGAAAATTTCTGCTCACCCCTAGGGATAACCATCTTCTATTTTCGATTTAGAAGGAATTTTTTTTTAATAATTGTCCATATTATTATACGAGAGTCCTGCAAGTATATTGACCGTATTAACTATTAACACAACTTTTAATGTTCATCCTTTAATGTTTACAAACAGTTGTGTAAAAATAGTAGATTGAGAATTGTGTACCCAGATCATAGAGCAAGGTAAAGAGGCTGAAGATGTATGTTAACCCGGAGAAAGATTTGTTATGTTGCTTTCCAATGTTACAAATATGAAACTCTTTTGATATGTGATAATGATAATAATTATACAAGTTCAACGACCAATGATGTATTTAAACAAGTATTCTAATATCTGTAATAATATGTTTTTACATCATATTAAAATTCACTTTTTTATCTTTATGTTTTAAGTATTTGTTTAATTTACATACACTGCAGTCACTAAAAAATTATTTTTTCCTATTTATATATTTTGTGCATCGCAAAGCTGGATTACTAAAGAGAGAAATTGATCAATAAAATGGGTGTGAGAGCACGATTAAAGATTAAAAAAAAATCTTAAAGAGAGAAAATAAAAAATTACAAATACATGATCTTAGAGAGAGAAATTGATCAATTAACTTGAAAACAAGACTAAAACAAAATTTATCACACACACAAAATGTTTAATAAGTATCTTTTTTTGTATTAGGAGCCCTCAATTTTTTGTTTGCTTAGGGCCCTTAAAAAGTCAGAACAATTTTTGTCTTTTTCCCATCTAAATGAACCAACCCCCTCACTTCCTTCACAATCGCCCTGCGGGTTTGGAACAAGGGCTCATTTGAGTGAGCTTCTTCGCTACTACTATTTCAATTGAGTCTCTTTAACATCCTCTCCCTACCTCCACTTTACCGTTCCCTAATTGATTAGGCTTCTTTCCTCAATATCTATTTTTTGA
This sequence comes from Codonopsis lanceolata, assembly GCA_013146195.2. Lineage (NCBI taxonomy): Eukaryota > Viridiplantae > Streptophyta > Magnoliopsida > Asterales > Campanulaceae > Codonopsis > Codonopsis lanceolata. Next base: position 141,425,918 of record CM028379.1, on the reverse strand, counting down.
CAAAGACAAAGAGCTTCGGATGACTTACATCTATTTTTGGATATTAAGGTACTTTTAACTGCAAAGACAATGCTTTTCAACAAATTTTTAAATAAATTTAAGTCTCATTTATGCATTAAATCTAATAGTTATAAAATTAGGTTTTGAAACAAAACCCGATTCAAAAAACCGTGCATCGCACATGTAATAACATATATTAACTATTACTAAAACAGAAGTCGTTATTGTCACCAGATAATTCTATGTTATTTGTTCTTCTACTAATATATAATTATTAATTAATAGTTACTAATCTATTAACTATTATAAAAACAGAAGTTGTTGCTACCACATGACGAGTTTCTGTTGTACGCTTAAAGTTTTAGTTGAAACATGTTACCCAATAAAAGTCTCGGGTTAAGACGGGTACCCGTTTTAGCCCGATACGTATGGCAAATATGTGTACGTTATCACATTTGATTTTAACGTGTTTCACTTGATTAGTACTTCAAATTTTCATGGTAAAAGTTTTTTATTTGCGGATAGATTTTATCACATTTGATTTAGACGTGTTTCAATTGATTAAATTGGGGTATACTTAATACAACACCTATAAAATGCTTAATACATCACTTTTAAAAAATATTTGATCAAAATACCCTTTACATAATTTATTATTTTTATTTTTTATTAAATTTAATTTAACAAATTTTAAATTTAAAAATATTTTAAACACAATTAATTAATTAATTAATTTGATTTAGTTACTAAACACAATTAAAATTACTAATTAATTTGATTTAGTTATACTAAGTGAAAAATTATCTTTGAGTTAGGTTTAAATTAAAAAAAATTAATTTGATTTGAATTAGGTTTAAATTAAAAAAAAACAAGTTTTGGGTAATTTATTTATTTATTTTAATTAAATTTAAATTAGCTAAAATTGAATTTTTTGTTTTTTATTAAATTTAAATTAGCTAATTTTAAAATTTAATAATTAATTTGATTTGATTTAGGTTTAAATTAAAAAAAAAAAAACAAGTTTTGGGTTTAGGCCTTAGGACCGGTTTTGTACCAGTCCAAATGAGGAGATGGGCTAGGGACCAGTCTGCTAGCAGGCCAAATTAGGGGGGGGGGGATGGGTTTGGGCCTGATTGGGTGGCAGTTCAAAAGGGGGGATGGGTTGAGGGCTGGTCTGGTAGCAGGCAGTGGGCTTGTGGGGGGAAATGAATGGGTTTAGGACTGGTTTCAATCCAGTCCTTAAACCCAAAAGTTGGGTTTTTTTTTAATTTAAACATAATTCAAATCAAATTAATTATTAAATTTTAAATTAGCTAATTTAAATTTAATAAAAAAACATAAAAATAAATTTTAGTTAATTTAAATTTAATTAAAAAAACAAAAAAATTAAATTACCAAAAAAATTTTTAACATGTTTTTTTTACCCCAAAACTTGTTTTTTTTAAAAAAATTTAAACCTAATTCAAATTAAACCTAATTCAAATCAAATTAATTATTAAATTTTAAATTATCGAATTTAAATTTAATAAAAAACAAAAAATAAATTTTAGTTAATTTAAATTTAATTAAAAAAACAAAAAAAAATTACGTAAAGGGTATTTTGGTCAAATATTTTATAAAAGTGTTGTATTAAGAATTTTATAGGTGATGTATTAAGTACCTATGTTAAAATTATTAAAGTCTAATAGATTTTAAAATCGGTGTCTCCTTTAAAACAATGCGTATGGTACTAAATATATCTATATTTTTTTCTGCCAAAAATTAAAGTCTAATAGATTTTAAAATCGGTGTCTCCTTTATACATGGTAAAACCTTTTTTTTATTACCAATTTTTTTTTGTCAAAATCGGTTAATACCATATAGATTTTATCACATTTTATTTTAACGTGTTTCAATTGATTAATACTCCAAATTTTCATGGTAAAAGTTTTTTTTTCGGGTAGATTTTACCATATTTGATTTAGACATATTTCAATTAATTAAATCTCATCAATTCTCATGATAATTTTTTTTATTTACCATTTTTTTTCTTACAAAATCGGTTTGTACCAGATAGATTTTATCACATTTGATTTAGACAAAATTAATTTGATTAGGACTCTTCAATTCTCATGGTATAAGTTTTTTAATTTTTAATATTTTACCAATACTCGGTCAATTTAAAATAGATTTTATCAAATTTGATTAAACGTGTTCCACAAACACCACAAATAACCACTACGAAAATAGCTTGCAAATTCTATCTACAAAATTCGCATGAATTTTCGGTTTGATTATTCGGTGTGATCTCACATTATTTATTTATTTATTAATTATGTGAACATCTTGCTATTATTGGTTCATTCAAATAGGTTGCAAATTCTATCTATAAAATTAAGTTTCAGAAACAACACTAAGGCAACCGTGCATCGCACGGGTAATAACCTAGTTAATTCTAATATGAGGAGTTTCATTCTTGTCAAGAGTAACATCGCCACGGATGATGGGAGGGAGATCAAGAGGGGACCAGAACTCAGAGTCTTGGAGAAGATCACAAGCCAAGTTAGCGAGACCATCAGCAATAGAATTGGCTTCGCGGAGGTAGTGCGAGAAAGATAGCTGCATTGTGCTACGAAGACCAGAAAATGAGCGAATCATGTAAGCAATCGCCAGGGGGGTTTAGAATTACCTGAGATACAGTCAAACAAGATCTTAGAGTCGACTTCAACATCAACAAGCGATAAAACATTGATTAAAAAGCCAATTTATACCATTTAAAAGAGTACGACATTCAAAAACCATGCTAGAAGAGATACCATAGAAAGAGGAGAAATCGTAGATCATGGTGCCTGAAGCATCACAGACAATGCCCCAATCAGCACTTGGACCAAGGTTACCCCTACAAGCACCATCAGTGTTAAGTTTGATGTAACCAAACTTAAGTTTAAGCCAGTGGACAACTCGAACTGTCCTCAAAGACATACGCCCAAAATGGATGGGATTATGTAGATTGTCATCAGGATGAGGAAAAAAGCCAGTAGCACGGATGAGACAATTAACCTCTTTTCTAATGTTGGAGATGAAAACCCAGTATGGAGTACGAACTCCCTCAATAATAGTTATGTTCCGATGCTTCCATAATTCCCAAAAAATAAGAGAAGGAAGAATAATGGAAGACGTAGAATTGTTTCCAAAAAACCACCAAGCAACGCAACTTTGAGAGATAGAGTCAGAGGAAAGAGGAAGTCCATAGAGAGGGTGGAACGCTTGCCAAATACTCTTAGCAGTGGGAATATGTAAGAAGACATGGCAGTAAGTCTCGCTATTGCCCAACTCGCAGCATGCGTATCTAAAAGCAAGAGAGAATCCCTTTGTAATGAGAGTCTCATCAATCGGTAGCCTATTTCTGAGAAGCCGCCACATGAAGATACTAATATGCCTCGGGAGGAATTTCAACCAAATTTATTTGGCAGAACCAATAGAATCATGGGGTTGACAAATAGAATTACAAGTCGAGGCAAGAGAGAATTTACCATTAGAGTTGATATTCCAGCAAGCCTTATTAGGATAATCAGCAATGCATATACCCATATTAGCGATAGTCTCTACTGCTAAAGAACCCAGAATGTTGCCAGTATTAGGAGTGAGCAAAGAGGAAGTAGAGAACATGTCCTTAACCCGGAGATTAGAAGGGTTGGCAAGAGCTGAAAAGTTTATATTGGGCAGCCAGTTATCATCCCAGACAGAACAGTTACCATGTCCTATAATCCACTGAATGTGAGGCTCAGTCTGAACACGAACATAGCACATTCTCTTCCAAATTGATGAACCAACAAACGAGGAATTCATGAGGTGAGAGTTTCTGCAGTACTTAGCATGCATGAATTGAGACCAAAAATTATTGGTGAGTGAAAACGCCACCAAATCTGCATGGAATAGGCCTAAACAGTGTCACGAAGAGAACGAATGTCGACGCCTCCTTCATTGACAGGCCGACAACAAACGTCCCAAGCCACCTAATGGGCTTTGTTCAGGAAGTTGCTGGCCCAGGAATTAATTTTTCGGTGAAGCTTCAAGATCAAAGGGTAAAAAAAACTCTTCTTTTTCCTACCCTCAAAGAAAGGATAGCCCAAATAAGTAACCGGAAGAGCCTTATAGGTGAAACCCAAGCCGCGACTGATTGAATTATTCCTGGCAGTGGGGGTGTGGGCTGAAATCATGAAACAACTTTTGCTAGCATTGACGAGTTGGCCTGAACATTCCTCATATTTGTTAAGAAAAGTACGGTGCTGCGACAAAGAGTTTTTATTACCATTACAGAAAATGATGATATCGTCTGCAAAGGCCAAGTGAGAGACAATGGAGCAGCCCCTCAAGGTAGAAAAGGCAAGATGCGGGTACGACGCTTGCAGATGGTTGAGCCCATGGCTAAGGACTTCCGCTGCGATGATAAATAAGCTGGGGGAAAGAGGATCCCCTGGGCGAAGGCCACGCGTAAAAGCAAAGAAACCAACAGAATCTCCATTCACAAGGATAGAAAAACAATTATTGGAAATAATTCTCCAAATCATATCAATGAAAAATTTCCTAAAGCAAAATATGCGAAGAACCTTAATAAGGTAGAACCAAGAAACTCTATCAAATGCCTTAGCCATATCCAGCTTGATCATGATATTGGAGCCATTGACTTTTTTCTGAAGATGGTGGGTCATTTCGTGGGCTAAGAGAAGATTATCCTGAATCACGCAGCCTTTAGTAAATGCACTTTGATTCTCATAGATGATACAAGGAAGGATCAGAGCCAATTGAGAAGAGAGAATCTTAGAAATGATTCTGTTGTTGAAGCTGCAGAGGCTTATGGGGCGCAAGTCTTTGAAGGAAGCCACTTGATCATTCTTGGGAATAGTGATAATGGTATTGCTAGTCCATGACTTATAGGCATGGGGAATCCTGCGAAAAATTCCAGAACATCGAGGTGTAGATCAGCAGCAATAATCTCCCAACACGTAGAATATAAATGACCCGAGAAACCATCCGGGCCAGCAACACTGTCCCCACAAAGAGAGAAGACATCCTCTTTAATTTCGCTAATGGAAGGAGGAGCTGCCAGTGAAGAGTTTTGAATCTCAGATAAAACCGATGGAACAACCTCAAGTAAATCATTATCATTACAAGCACTAGCAGTGAATTGATCCGAATAAAATTCCACAACGGCTTCCTTGATCTCAGATTCGGTAGTGATAAAGTTCCCATGCATATTGGTGATTTGATGAATGTGCAATCTTCGGCGCGCTTGGGTGACAGAAGCATGGAACAATTTCGTGTTACCATCCCCTTCTTTAAGCCGGCGAAGATGCGATTTCTGGCGCCAATAATCTTCTTTGATTCATTATGAAGAAAGTGAGGGTTGTTTTAGGAAGAAGAAAAAGAAAAGGACTACAAACCGATGGACTACATATGTGCTGCTATGTTTGAAAATTTTTAATCACATAAATGAAATACAAACCGCTGTATAGAAAAAAGTACAACATAAAGTAAAAATATATCGCGGTGCAACAATTTTTTGATGAATAAAAACAAAGGAATCGTGGTGCAAGAAACAACAAAATGTCTTTATTTCCATTTCCAATCGAATACAGAGAATAAACTATCTAAGAACAAAATATCTATTACAAAACAATACATATCTATTACAAACTCATATTCTTCTTCAAATCTGTATACCTGTAGGTTTCAAAACATCAGCAGCTCCCTTCATACGATATATTGTCAATTCCAACTGTTGTTTATCATCAAGTTCCTTTTTGGTTCATGACAAGGAACTTGATGATAAACGGCTTAAATTGGAAATAAATCGTATCAATGGATGTCAAATGGATTAGAGCCAAAAGAAAATTCAACCTTCTTCAAGTTCATTAGTTTTAATTCTGACTCTTGATGTACGCACTTGCCGCTTGGTAGTTTGTTTTCTTTAATTTATAATTAATGCTGGTTGTTGATACTTTAAATCACAAACTGTTAACATTTTACATTAATCGTTGAAGAAACTTTGCACCGCGATATATATATATATATAATGGATAACATTGTATATTTGGTCTTTGTACCGCGGTTGATAAATATATTCATTGATATATAAAAAGGGAATCACTGTGTAAAAAAAAATGAAACATTGATTGTTTAAGAAACTTTGCACCGCGATATATATTAAAAAGGGAATCGCAGAGGAAAAAAAAAATTTCATTTGGCATACAAAAAATATGTTATCGATATGTCAATTTCCTTTGCACCGCGATATATAAACTTGTCATAATTAGTTATAGCGTACCTCTTGTTCATTAAGGGTATCGCAATCATTTCGTGTACAAAAGTGACTTTTTCAGGTTAAAAATTAAAAAAAAAGGTACTTTAGCTATTAGAAACTTAATAAAGTGGACCTGCCAGAATTTGCTCAAAAATAAAAAAATTATGGTAAAATTCTGACCGATCCCTTTTCTAAAATTTTAAACCCAAAAGTTCACCATTCTTTTTTTTTAACCGTAAAGACCACTTTTGAAACATTATTCGAAAATATCATCGTCTCGCAAATTTCACAACAACACACTTTGGATTCGAAAATCACCATTGTTGTGCAATGAAAGCGGAATGGTTTCTTTGATTCATTATGTACGAAACTGTAATGGATCTGTGCTGGGTTGAATGAATTTTCAATAGGACGAAGACGGAGGAGGAGGGGGAAGAAAAAGGTTTACGATTGAAGAAATAGAAGAATAAGGTGAATGACATGGTCTGGTTCATTATCATTTTTTATCGTGGTACATAAAAGTTGATACTGGGTGCAACTTGAATTATGTATACGTATTGCGGTACATAAAAGTTAGTACCGCGGTGCAATTAGAATAGATAATTAAACTATTGAACCGCAGTACAAAAATTATATTGGGTTCGCTAGATTGCGATGCTAATTGCGGCGGAAATTTTAAAATTTTAAAAATTTGTATACAATATACAAAAAGATAGCCCCAAAAACCATGTAACGATTTAACGATCGCGCGTATCGTGCAAGTATAAACGGAGATTTTGGGTCTTACCGAAAACCGCTTCCAAAAGCTTCCGGTTGATGAAGATGTAGAGACAATCAATTGTCGGCTGGTACACCAATTTACTCGTAGAGGTCCACACGTCCCTCCTCCAAAGTTAGTCCACACGAACGAACGGAATCACCGAGTTAAAGTTTCGCTAGCAACTTTAACTCGTTTTGTTCAACCTTATATTTTGATAAGAACTAATTCTTACGGAATGATCGATGAGATAATAAAACCAAAAACAAGGAGATAATTTTCTTTTGTTTTCTTGAAGGGAAAAATTAATTAAGAAACTCAAAAATTGAGCCTTTTAACAATTCCCCAAGATACAAAAACGGTGGTCTCCTTTTTGTTTTTGGAAGGGGAATACATTCCTCTTTTTCATTAATGGAGAAAACGTTATTCATATAATAACTCCTCCTAATTAATGAAAACTCTAATGTGTACACTAATGTATACACAATTGAGTCTAGATTCATTAGGAAAAATATGGTAGTATAATTAATACTATTTAATGCCATATTAAAATAACTTTTATCTAATATTAGCAATGTAACCCCCCCTTCTCATTTCTTTCAAATTAACTAGATGAGCTCTACTAACGAGTCTGATTAAATATTGGGTTATACTCTGAATTAAAATCCCATCAATTAATCTGAATTAATTGACCGAGCCCAAATTTAACTAAATTGATCAAATCAATTACATCCGTCAATTAATCTCTACTAATCATCTGCGTCCAACAATTTGGAATAAATCTTTTATTGAACAAATGAATCCTTCCATTCTTAGTGTGTGACCCTTTAGGTTCACAACTAATACTAGTTGTAGGCTTACAACTATTTTGTAACTTACGAATAACAATTTATTCTATTAAATAATTCAATTAGTTAATATACTTGAAATTAACCCATTAATTTCAAGAACCTACAAATCGTGAGAACACCTAGCAAGTAGCACGAATACCTAGCAATAGGTGAAATAGTGAGTAAACATATTTCAATTACGAGTGCATACATGTACAGTCCTTTCGACATCTAATTTCCCGATTAAATCTAGGATATGGATTATAAGTCAAAATTCAATTGATTTAATAACTGTGATTCCATTTCAAGTACCAATGATTGCTTTATGAATCAAATTCATCATGCCTTGGCCAAGGTCTTGAATCATGAACTATGAAAACACGGAAATTCTCTTATCATCGACAAGTGTCGAATTCTATGTTAGCCACTGATTAACCTCCATGCACACCAATACAACACCAAAAATACCTCTTTGCAATTGTCAAGCAATCAGAAAGTAAATCAAAGTGTTACATGATGTACACAAGCTTACCATCGTGCCTCAAGTCCGAGGACTAATCATGTATTATCGCAACGTGAAAAATTCTTAATTTGACAAATAAAATTTCCATTTAAGAATTCTCAACGGGCCATGTTCAGTGAACTTGTTCTCTAACAAGCACCTGCAATATATGTACTTGCGTCACAACGCTGATGCTAATGAAATGCAACATCCTCGTCATACGAGCATACATCATACGCATAAGTCTTACAAGGCTATTCAATGTCCTTTTCTTGAAAAGCCAATCGACTTAGAACCAATTTAAGACCAAAGCACTAGAAACATATTTCATGATTACCATCAAATGCGCAACCATGTTCCATAGCTAAAATTGGTATAAGGACTTTATCATATATTTATAAACAATTAATAATATAAACATAAGATAAATAAATGTCTTTATTTAAATATAAATTCCAATAATATTGTTTTACAAGTAGAATAAAAAATCCAATCTAATTGGAACGCCGGGCATTCTACTCTAACAAATTAATGCAATAAAATTAATGAATCGTCGTATAATAAGACTAGACAATTAAATTATTGAACTGCAGTGTAAAAATTAATGCAATAAAATTGATGAATCGCGGTTCAATAATCAATGTACCGCGATTCATTTATGTAGCGCGCCTCATGCTCATTAAGGGTATCGCTGTCTTTTCGCGTCAAAAAGTGTGTTTTTTCGATTGAAAAAAACGGTACTAAGAGTAATTATAAACTTGGGTGATAATCATGCCGGTACCTTCTTGTGGAATTATAACCGCAAAAGTCCATAATTATTTTTTAAACCGATACAGTGCACTTTTGGGGAAAACGACGAAAATACCCTTAATTAAGGAAAGGCATACAACCATACACACAAAGCCACTATCCCAATTTGTGTATCGGTAAATTTTTTTGGGCGTTGTTCATTTTTGTGGGGATTAAAACATTGGACGTCGTTGCCTCCAATTTGGGCGTTGTTGCCCCTAATTTGGGCGAAGCGAAATGCATCACCATATTAAAGAAACGATGCCTAATTAATAAAACCAAGATATAATTAGAAGAAAGCGATGTCTAATAAATAACACGAGGCATGATTGGGCGCATTCATTTTTGTGGGGCTTAAAATATTAGGCATTGTTGTCTCCAATTTTAGGCGTCGTTGCCTCCAATTTGGATGTCGTTGCCTCTAATTTGGGTGAAGTCGTCACCATATTAAAGAAACGACGATGCCTAATTAATAACACCGAGACATGATTGGAAGAAACGATGCCTAATTAATATCACTGAGGCATGATTGGGCGTCGTTCATTTTGTGGGGCTCAAAACATTGGGCGTCGTAGCCTCCAATTTGGGCAACGACACCCAAATCATAGACAACGACTCCCGCATTGTAGTCTTCGACACCCACGTCATACTCTTCGCCCATCTCTTCCACTAACATCGAGCAAGGCTGTTCACGTATTGCATCGGAACTAGAGTCAAAGATTGTTTTATCATGTCGAGATATGTCAATCCAACCTACCTTGCAAAGCCGGTTTCAAATTTTCGAACTTCTCATGTTGAACAAGTTTGAAGTTGCTTGTTTCGATAAGTAGTGCAGTCGTTTGATCATGAGAGATTCGTGAGGTGTATTGTAAAAATCAATAAATGGACTTGCGATATAAGAAAGTAGTTTACAAAGCTCATTATCGAAGATCCTGATGATGATGACGATGAAGATGATGGGGAGAGGTAGCATTGGTATTTTAGGAAGAAAAAAAAAAGTATTTTTGCAGTTTTTTAAAAAATAAAATACTAAAAATGTTACAATTTTACAAAATAGGACCGACACTGCAAGTATTCTAAAAATTTGAAAAATGGATCACCCAACAACTTTTCAATCAAATTAATACAAACCCAAAAACCTAATCGAGCCCAAATCCATTCATGACCATAGGTTATAGGCCCGCATGCTGCTAACTTCAAACTAAAAACCAAGCGAAACCGCCCGTCGGTATCCGATTATTGTGAATACATTTTTATTCACGAATCGATCGAGAAAGAGAAACCATGGCTATGTTGGCGCTAGGAAATCGGCGGCGGCGGCCATTTCTCTTATTAAGGCCACGCCCGAGTTAAATTCCTCACACTCGTTCTTCAAACCTCGAAACCCCCAATTTTCTAGGATCAATCCGATCAATGTTGCATATCTATTCGTCAACATCGCTCAGCCCCTTTTGGTTTCAATCCCATTCATAATTAAAATCGGCCTCAGTAGGCTTCTTCATGGCACCACTAGTCGTCCCTTTGTCAACACAAAGGTGAGACTCTTTCTTGTCTGCAAAGAAAGAAGTGATGAATATGGCGGAGAAGCGAAACATACCGGATTACAAGCGGAGATTCTTGGCACAAAAAATATGAAATGAGGCGAAAGCTATATAAAGCGGTTTGTTCGGATCCATCTTAGATGGATTTTGGGGAGAAATGTCGTGTAAAGCTTTCCAAGTTGCCAAGGATAGCTCCTTTACCCGAATAAGAAACCGTGCATTTTCACCGGACGCCTCGCCCGTATCGGTATTTCAACTTCTCGTATCGCTTTTTCGGATTTGGCATCGAAGGTGAATTGATGGGCGTAAAGAAAGCGTCGTGGTAGGTCATGAGATTATACCTGGTTTTCGGTTGCTGCTTGATCATAGAATGGTGATTAAGTTTTCGTTTAGTTGGTATGGCTTTTTACTAGTTTTATGAATAATATGGATCCTGTTTTTTGCTAGTTGTGTTTTCTATTATGATCAACTTTGTACATTCTTATCCCTAAATTGCTTTGAGAGGCTTGTTTGGATAGAGTAATCAGAGATCATAGTGAGAAATATTTGTTGATGCAGATGCAGTGCCGACCTTCCTGATCTGAGTTTCATTTCTTTCCCTTTTGGGCATTTTTGGACAGCCTAGATTTATACAAACAACATAGAAACACCAACCTACATCATTCATGGTTACTCTTTTCTTCAAATCTTCTCGACTTCAAACATTTATTTAAACATTAGTATGGCAGAAAATTATCCAAATAACCATCATATTATTCCGAGGTTACCGATTTGACATGGGATATCTCAAATATGACCAAAGTCACTTTCGGCACCCCCAACCGATGATTTTTAGGCATCATCACTAACCCTCTTGTGTTTTTTTTTTCACCCTCCTGTGGGTTTTTCCCTATTAGCCACCAAATGAGATGGACTTACTGCAAGTGTTTATGGGAAGATAAGAAAGCAACAGATTTTATATCCAATTTTCCCAGCGGGTGGGACACGATTAAGCTCCTTCGAACTCGATCCATCACGTGTTTAAGAAGAAGACACAGAAATGCACAGTGAGCCCAGAATATCAAACACCAATATTCCTGTTCTGAGTTAAAAATCCTTCATGAAATCAGTTTAATTCAAGAAGACGAAATGGCTGGATTGGCCTTGAAAATACAAGGTATATATGATACGGTGTCAAAATCTTGGACACCACCAATCTGTTCCAGCCTTTTAAAATCAGTTCCTTGGCCGAAATAGTCACAAACCCGTCTCTAACCTCCCTTAAACTGATTGTTTTAATTGTGTTTTTCTTTACAAATATAATCAAACAATTAACAATAAACCCTCAACAGACCCTACACACAATCCTACACTAGCCTAAACTTATGTGGTTTTGGATTAC